>CM067360.1:14983761-15583761 GCA_034401795.1 Chaetoderma sp. LZ-2023a | reverse complement strand
ACAGCACCATCTCCCAGTAAACTTGTTAAAAATGAACACCTGTAAATCGTTTAATTTATTTTGAAAATTTTAATTTTTTACACAGCAGTGGTAAGGGTTAACCCTTTGCATTCTGTATTTCCAGGAACCAACATTCAATGGCTCTGACCCAACAAAATACAGTGTATACTTCTAAAAATTAGTCTGAAACTTGTTGCTATGCCAGACATCGACAATTTTCAGTTAAATTATTTCAAGATATTTAACCTAAATATAAACATAGTCAGTTATAATAAATTCGTAACCAAGGAATGCAATGGGTGAATAGAAATTCTAGAATTATCAGTAGCCTGAGCCGCGGCAGCGTTCAGTAGGTGTGACAAATGCCTGAGCAATGCACAGCGTATAACAGTAGCCGAATACACACAAAACACGGAGGGTGCCGTCCCATAACGGCCATATGACAATAATATACTGATTCGGACTGCTTACACTAGGATACGTGCCAAAAGAATGTATGCCATTTTGAATGTTATTTGCACCAGTTGTTCTCTAAAGAAAACTTTCTACAAATAACAGAAAAAGAGTCATATTTACGAGTTAATACACCAATTTATCTGTGTGTGTTTGAGCGCACGGTGAAAACTTAGCTCAAGTGTTATGTACAATGTATAATAAACAGTGTTACGGCAAGTTGTATATTTTTCAATTTAATGGATTAAAATTGAATATTTTCACAGAAATCAGTTTTTTCAAGATTAACACTTTAATGGTCAAGCTGGCAAAAAAATAGCTTCTGGAGTGCTCTTGAGAAACATCCATATGCAGACCAAGAGAAGATTTCTTTGAAAATTTACCACTGGAATGACTGGCTCGATAATCGAGCCAGTCATTCCAGTGGTGAATTTTCAAAGTCTTCTCTTGGTCTACAAATTATTGAAATTTTCTTGACCAAATTTGAGCAGCAAAGGGTTAAAAGTACAACAACTTACATGAAGAACATTAAAGTGTGAGTTTTCAAAAAAAGATATGTAAGATTAGAACTTGCTTGCATAGCAAGCGTTATCTAGTAAACCGATAAGAATACATGTACGCTTAGCTAGATCTTGAAATGCCGGTATCATCTGAATTTCAAGACTTAGAAAGATTCAAGACGTAGAAACAAAAACTGTTGAATATTTTGAAAGTAATTTGCCTGGAAGTGACAGACAAATGACATTAAAACTATTCAACAGAATATCACATGTGTTTGTGAGTCAGATATAATATTTAATTAGTTCTTGAATACTGTTTATAATATTGACAAGTTCTAGACTGACTTCCATAGAATAGTGCCTGAACTGCTTAATTTTCTAGCACAATCAAGAATTGACTGACACTTTGATCCTGAGAAGAAAGGTGATGAGAATATGTACATGAACACTCCGCTTGAAGCAGTTCTCGGTATCAAGGTAAGACTCTGCTTTTTATCACTAATAAACACTGTAACTATTAAATCACACTGTAAACCATACACTCTGTAAAGGTATGTAGATCATATGATCTTTCAGTGGTAAATTTTCAAAAATAGTCTTCTTTTGGTCTGCAAATGGGCATTTCTCAAGACGACTGCAGAAGCCATTTTTGGCTCGTATGAGTGTTAAAGGGTTAATGGGCATGATTGGCAAAAGAAATTAGAGTTAGACTGCTTTAACCGTTTGACCGCTCAATTCCCCATATCTCATTTTCAAGGCAACTATACGATAAAACTGAAATATTTTGAAATTAATTTGACTGGAAGACATTGCTGCCTTAGGCTTTTGGCTTATTTCAAAATATTCACCAGATTAAGTTTTATATCGTAAAGAATATACTTCTATTCAGGAATTTGTCTGTGAAGGAGTTAAAACGAATATCCATTTATAAGACGAGATTATTTTAGAGAACTTACCAATAGACTGTGACAGTAAATGATACGTGTGCAATCTTACAGACATGACAGACTGGATGTACGTGTAGCAAATACACATGTTTCCAATACAATGAAATCAAGACAAAGCAGAGGGTACAGACAATCGCCATGACATTTTTGACAGCTTAGGCAATACCAATTTATCTCTTTACAAAAACCTCCTAACCTAATTTTTCCATATCTAGAAACAAAATAATGCTGTAATTTTAACGCATTATTTTCAAAATTCTATCTAACAATCAGTCAAATCCTTGTCACTCGGAGTTCATCAGAAGTTTCTTTAATTCTTGAATCTCTGTAGCTTTGTTAACCCTCCTAACCCTCATATCAGTCAAAAAAAGCTTCTGCAGTGGTCTTGAGATATGCTCATTTTCAGACAAAGAGAAAACTATTTTTTTTAATTTACCACTGGAATGAGTGGCTCGATAACCGAGACAGTCATCCGGTGGTAAATTTTCATAATTTTTTTTGGTCTGCAAATGGACATTTTCTCTGAGAAAATTTAATTTTCTTGAAGAAATTCGAGGGTTAAAGGGTTAATAGTAAAGCTGGTCAGAACGGCTTTTTAATGGTCATGAGAAAAGTCCATTTGCAGGCAAAGCCATTCCAGTGGTAAATTTTCAAAATTAGTCTTCTCTGGGCCCGCAAATGGACACTCACTGAGATTTTTTTGATTTTTGTGCATTCTTTTTTCTTTTTTCCCGATTTCCGATCTTGTGTTTGGGGTAGGAACTTTAGCAAAACAAAACATTAAATTGGTCCAGCCATAATAAGAATTTCAGATTTTCCAGATTTTTTCTGATCACAACCGAAACCGTGGAATCATAGTGTATGGGTACATCCTTTCTTATGTTAAAATTTCTTGTGCTAAAATTTGACACAAATAGGACCAGTAGTTTTTTAGATATCCATAGGCCTGAAACTTTGCACGATCAACGTTTTCATCTGGATCAAAGCCAAAGTCTGGAAATCCTCTTTCACAGTAACAGCTGTAATTGTGTAAAACCCGAGTCAAGTGGGACTGGTTACGTTTTGAAGGTAGGTACACGTGCACCGAAAAGACCATTTGTAAATGTCATCACTGACACTGGAATGTCTGGCTCGATGACGGTCATTCCAGTAAAAAGTTTTCAAAAATAGTCTTCTCTAGGCCAGTAAATGGACCATGTCTATTTTCTTCACCAATCCTGACCACTAAACTTGTTAAATGGTTAATTGAGGATTCCAGTTTATCCATCAATCATATGACGTCATAAATACTCATAATCAACTATATGATGTGTAGGGTGATGCCATAATTAATTATGTCATGAATGACAGACAAGTTCGTCATGAAGGCTTAATTGATGATGGGCTAAGCGTTGTTATACGAATTGTATGTCTTTACTATTTATCAAACATGCTGTTGAGTGTTGCATATTTTGAAACTAATTTGACTGGGCACTATTGCTGCAACAGCACCCAGTTAAATTAGTTTCAAAATATTCAGCAGCTTACGTATAGTGTATGGAAATTGATAGTCATGGAGTTCAGGAATCGATTGATACCAAGATGGGTGAAATGTGGGTGGAGTTTAGCTAAAGATGGCTGGGGCATAGCTAAAACTGGATTCGCCTATTGCTAGGGCTTACCGGCTAGTGTCTGTGAGCGAGGACACATTCTGGTCCAGCACTTTTATCTCATCCTCTTCCGGATCCATCATGCAAAGTGTATGCTTTCAATTTTCCACATTCCAGTGAGTCTGTCACAGATATTGTTACTAGAAGGTAGACATCCTAAATGTTTCAAAAACAAAACAAGAGGCCCAAGGGCCTGTGACGCTTACTGGACCATTAGCATTTGAAGCATTTGCATTTAAATATACATGATTCATTACATTAAACAAGATGGGAAAGCAAATTTTCACAGGAATAATCTACCAATCAAGTCGGAATGGAAATCCTGGCTCCTATGATCATAGGATCATTTTAGCAGATTGGTTGAAATTGCTCAAAGTAAGAAGAAGCAATTTGATGAATCAAAATTCTGAATGCAATTTCTAGAGCCTATGATAATAGGATCCTTCTGGCCAGAAAAGAAGCTACATGTATTTGACAATATCCAGTAAATTTGTCATAAAATCTAATATTTTCACCCAAAAAATTGGGTTCTGGAGCCTACCACCATAGAATCCATCTAACCAAATTTGGTTGAAATATGTCAAGCAGCTATGGAGGAGTAGCATTTTGACCATTTCCGGTAAATTTTTCATAAAATCTCAGATTTTCACCCAAAAAATTGATGAATCAAAATTCTGTATGGATGTTCGAGAGCCCATCACCACAGGACCCTTTTAGCTAAATTTGGTTGAAATCGCTCAGAATAGTAAGGAGAAGCAATTTGACAATTTCCGGTAGATTTCTAATAAAATCAGATTTTCAATCAAAAAATTGATGAATCAAAATTCCAAATGGAAGTTCTAGAGCCTATGGTCATAGGATCCTTTCAGCCAAATTTGGATAAAATCGTTCAGAATGGTTAAGGAGAAGAAGCAATATGACAATTTACGATACATTATTCATAAAATCGAAGATTTTCACCCAAAAAATTGATGAATCAAAATTCTGAATAGAAGTTCTGGAACCCATCACCACAGGATCCTGTCAGCCAAATTTGCGATTTGACAATTTCTGGTACATTTTTCATAAAATCTAAGATTTTAACCAAAAAAAATTGATGAATCAAAATTCTGAATGGATGTTCTGGCCAGGTGAGCTAATAAATGTATTGTTGTATATTTTTAACATAATTGGATTGGAAGAGCAATTTCTTCCAATCAAATTATGTTTAACCCTTTAATGGTCAAATTTGGTCGAGAAAATCAAAATATTTATTTATTGAATGACCATTTGCGAGATAACTATTTTTGGAAATTTATCACTGGAATGACTGGCTCGATATTATCAAGCCAGTCATTCCAGTGATAAATTTTCAAATATAGTTTTGTCCTGGCCTGCAATTGGGCATTCCTCCAGACCACTGTAGAGGCCGGTTTTGGCCAGCTTGACCATTAAAGGGTTAAAATATTCAGCAGAACGATTCTAACCAACCTGTCTGTGTTTTTGTTTTGGAAACATCTTGACTTGTAAGCTATAGTGTATTTTGTCAAAATGCTCGTCCCATCACTAATAAACCATTTAACGGTCAATCTTAAACAGAAAATAAAAATATATGTGCTCACTGAATGTCCATTTGCATGCCAAGAGCAGATTATTTTTGAAAATTTATCACTGGAAAGAATGGCTTGCTTATCAAGTCAGGCATTCCAGTAGTAAAATTTTAAAGATAGCATTCCCTTAGCCTGTAAATTGAAGGAAATGTCAATTTCCCTTTCTCCGAGATCTAACAATACTCACCATTCTGTTACTTCTGATATACAGCTGGCCTTGACAGCGGCTCTAGGATTATAGACTTAGAAAGCTTTACCGACTCCTGGGAACCGGGTACTCGGCTCCCAACTGCCGAGTACCCGTTTAACATAGAGCTCATATTGTATGCATAGCCACCAAACAAGAGAAAAATATGGCTTGCCTCCGTGGGGCTGGGAGGCTGGGTCCGTAACAGAATGGTGAGTATTGTTAGATCTCGGAGAAAGGGAAATTGACATTTCCTTCATTCTCCTTCTGATATACACCAGATTTGATCAGTAACCTGGTGGGAAGGGGCAAGCCATAAATGCTAATTTTGCCCCTTGGAGAAAGATTTTAGACTTCAAACTTGACTAACGGAGACCTAAAAGGACCGTCAAGTTCACGGAACCGAATCACATTCGCGTCACGGCACCCCCCCCCTTTTTCCTCCTAAGAAAAGGGAGAGAACTAACGAACATGTACCTCGCCTGAAAACACAAATATGCCGAGGGCTAACTACTCCCTGCATATTCCATGTATTAGCCTGGGAATGAGCATGAATATATAAGATGAATGAACATGATACATATACATAATACAAAAAACTCTCGCTATTGAATTACCTTATGATAATTGGACTTCAGACGTACCGCCTCCAACCATTCACCGGTTCGGCCATCAGTGACACAATCTGGTTGACATCCTCTCGCCTGACCATGCCTGCTTTAGGTTCTTTTCTTACCAAAGTGAAAAAAGGGTGAAGAGCAGTGTGGTCACTAACTATCGTTTCAAAACAGCTAAGGCGAGTGGATTGGCTGAGTCTGACACATCCCTCATATAGTAATCCGTGAAGAGGACTCACAGTGCCATTGTGCAACGGCCATGATGTCCTCTAACGGAACACCATTGTAAAGGGCGGTCGAGGCGGCTATTTCTCTGACATCGTGTGCCCTTACACCTTGTACCTGGTGCCCAGTCGCCATCTCGTGAGTAGTCTGAATGCATTCGACCACCCAATGAGAGATAGTATCCATGGATGCGGCGCCATAAGGCTTTTTATGGCAGATCCACAGATGTCTATCGTTCGACCGTAACGAGTCAGTCCGTTTCTTGTACTTAGTCAAAGCACGGACCGGGCACCAGACACTGGCATCACGATCAAACCTAGTTAACTTCGGTATAATGATCGGTTTGCCGGGATATCTCAAAGATTGGTTCTTTGACATAAACTCTGCTCTTGGCAGAAGACGCAGACCCTCTCCAGAAACAATAAATCGGTTCCTTTCTGCCGAAAGCGCATGGATCTCACTGCGCCTTCTAGCTGAGGAAGCTGCCAATAGAAAGACCGCCTTTAGAGTCAAATGCTTTAGACTAGCCGAACGCAACGGTTCGAAAGGGTGCTTGGCCAGTACATTAAGCACTAAAGATAGACTCCAGGCTGGAATGACTACCGGTTGTCTCGGGCGGAGATTGCTCATTCCCTTCAACATCACATTTAACTGGGCCACCTCTGGACTAGCCCTGTTGGTTAGACAAGGGATAACTGATGCCAAAGCTGACTTGTATCCAGCAACTGTGACGGGAGCTAGTCCTGAAAAGAACAGCTCACAGAGAAAGTCTGCTATTTGCTAAATAGTGGATTGAAAGGTAGCAATACCCTTTTCTTCACACCAGTCTGCAAATCTGTTAACCTTGTTGTTACATGACTTGAAGGTTGACCTTCTCGCAGCCGCGATGAAATCAGCAGCCAATCGAGAAAAGCCTTCCGACGTGGAACGTTGTTTGATAACATCCACGCAGTCAATTTGAACATTTCGGGACGCTCGTGTAGGAAGCGTCCCTTGGCCTGGGAAATTATGTTCGGAATCTCGGGCAACTGCACAGGATTTTCCACCAGCAGATCTAGAAGATCTGTGAACCACGCCCTGCTCGGCCAATACGGCGCTATTAGCAGGACCAGACACGGTTCCTCCCTGACCTTCACCAATACCTTCGGTAGAAGAATGGTGGGTGGGTACGCGTAAGCGTGCATCCCTCTCCAGCTTATCGCCAGAGCATCTGTATCGACGGCATTTGGATCTGGAATCGGCGAGACATATGTCATGATTTGAGCATTTTCCTTTGTGGCGAACAAGTCCACGTTGGGTTTGCCCCAATGCTCGAAGATCCGTCGCAGAATCGGAGGGTTGAGGGACCATTCTGTTGGCAGAATTCTCTGTCTGCGAGACAAAGCATCCGCCAGAATGTTCAATCGGCCAGGAATATGAGCTGCTTTCAAATCTACCGAGTAATTCCTGCACCATTGAATCAAGTGCCACACTCTGATACACAGAGTGGGCGACCTGGTCCCGCCATGGCGATTTATATATGATACTACCGTCGAATTGTCCGTATCAATATCACCTTGCCCCTGATCATCGGAAGAAACTCTTCCAACGCCAGTTCCACTGCCATCATTTCCAACAGATTGATATGCAGCTGACTCTCCGGGAGAGTCCATGTGCCCGAGACCTGGTGTTCTCCCAGGCAGGCACCCCACCCTTCCAGCGATGCATCCGTGTAGACGGACAGCTGGGGGTGGGGTAGGTGCAGTGAAACCCCTAATAGGAGATTCTGACGCTGTTTCAACCATAGAAGATGCGATATTATCGGCTCCAAAACTGGCACCAGTTTTGACAGGGGTTCTGTTCTCTGTTTCCACAGAGACATCAGATATAACTGGATAGGTCTTCGCATTAGAGCAGCGAACGGAATCACTTGCGCCATGGAGACCATCATGCCCAGCATCTGAAGAAACCGCCTCGCCTGAATGTGGTTTCCCACTCGAAAACTCTTGAGGATGGCTAACAGAGACACCACTCTGGGCTCTGATGGGTAACCCCTGCCCTCCTCGAGGTCGATTCACATCCCCAAATAAACGAAATGTTGAGTGGGCGTCAACTCGGATTTCTCCTCATTGACTATCCAGCCTAGATCTGAAAGTAACTTCAGAGTCAGAGCAGTATCCACATTCAACCTGGCTGCCGAGTCTGCCTTGAGCAGCCAGTCATCTATGTAGGTGTGTAGCGCCACGTTCTCTTTTCTGAGAAACGCTGTCACCGCAAGGACCACTCTTGTGAAAACCCTCGGAGCTGTCGACAGGCCAAACGGGAGAACTGTAAACTCCCATACTTGATTCTGAAACACAAATCTCAACAACCTGTGCCAACTCCGATTCATAGGAATGTAGAAATATGCATCTTTCAGATCGATCGATACACACCACATTCCTTTCCTCAATCCCGCCATTACCAACCTCGGCGTTTCCATCTGGATCCGAGGCGTATGGATAAACCAATTTAATAGCCTGAGATTGAGTATGGGTCTCCATCCCCCTGTGCTCTTGGGGACAAGGAACATGTTTGAATAGAAGCCTGGAGTGTTTCGGTTTGCTGGTTTTATTGCTCCCTTCAGAAGCAAACCCGACACTTCCTTTTGAACGTCTTCTAACTTGTCTGGCTCCCTTGGTACGGGTGTCCAGACAGGTGCCAAAGACAGATTTTGTGGTGGAAAGTCCCACCACTCCGGCATGTAACCCTGGGATAACCATCCCAGGACCAGACTGTCTGACGTCACACCTCGCCAGGCCTCGACGAAACGCATGAGCCTTCCACCCACCATAGACGCCTCGACGTCTAACGGGGTTGTCTGGCTCGCAGTCCACTCCCCCCTCTTTCTTAACGAGAGAGAGAGAGAACCATTTCGTTCTAGGCACGACGGGTATAACTGGCACCGCTGTTCCTGTCACACAGGCGCGGTCCAGGTGGATATGAAGGGAGCTTTCGTACCCTCAGGTACGCTTCGGCCCCTTCTGTCCACCCTTTGAGGCCTTACCCTTACCCTTCCCCTTCCCGCCTCTAGGGCGGTCAGGAACCAACATTGGGGAGGGTAGGCGCCTCTACAACCTTCCTGGATTTCTTCGCCGGCGGCGGCTCCGAAAACACAGCTGAAGCAGAAGTCGCAACAGGCCTAGCTTTCGCCTTGCCCTTATGCTTCTGCTTCTTTGAAGGTTGTCCCGTTAGCGGTTTCCCCACAGCCCCTAGTGCGTGCGCTTGCCGCACTAGCTCTAGCTGCAGGTTTACCGCTAACCAATTCTGCGCGATACTGACGGTATCCTCTAAGATGGCCCGCGCTTGGCCACCGAAGATGCTAGGCCCTGTCAGGGGCATCCCAAGAAGACGCTCCCTGACTGCCGTAGACGGACGCATATGGTCAATGACCATTTGCCTCCTGGATTTCGTCACTCGCGCTTGCACCCTTGCCAATGCGTCCATAGACAGCACCAGGCCGTCATTGACACATGAAAGCGCCACAGGTGGCACAGGGTGGCCTGCCCCCGCTTCAGCCCACACCGACTGAAGGAGACGATACGAGTGGTTGACAGCGCTCATAGCTGCCCTCACACCCTCATCGCATAGGGACAGGACTTCTTCTTGGTGTACCTGAGACTTGTCCACAAGTGCCGGACCGGGGCCACCCGCCACGGCACTCTGGACGCCCAGTACCCATCGGTCATCCTCAGTGACCGACGGGACTACACCATATCTGTCGTATTCCCCCCGCGGAATACGACATCTTGCCCGCACCTCCCTGGAGGCCGCAGGGAGCTGACCCTTGGTCATAAGTTGTTTGCTATAAATAGCCTCCAACAAATCTATGAACCGTGGATCCAGTCCCACTGACTGGATCCGGGCCGCGGGCAAAATCCCCGTCCTGATCGACGCAACCGACGGACGGGGCGCATCCTCATCGGCCGTGGCCGAAACCACAGACGGGTCAACCCTGGCTAGCCACGCCAGAGCATCTGACCAATCTACCTCCGATGAAGACACCCCCCCAAACACGTCACCCGTTGACGTGTTCACGGGCCTGCCAGCCACGGCCTCCTGGCAAGGAGCCACGGCTGACACGCCAGGCACTCCGGTACCACACGGTTCCGCCGCCACCCCATGAAACACTCCGGTCCATGGGGTAGGTCCGCACGGAAAACCGTACGGACCCGTAGCAGTCGCGGAACCATAGCCGGACACGGGCGCCAACGGCACCCCACATCCGACTGCCGGACCAGGCGAGATAGGTGAGTACCACGCCCGGCCCGGCACACCCGTTCCCGTGACGGCTGGTGCCAAACCAAGCCGCACGGAACCGGTGCACAGTACCAGATTGGCCTCAGCCACAGGCGGAGCCGCTGACCTGGCTTGCGCCAAAACAGACAAATGGAGGCCGGTTCCGTCCAGGACGGAATCAACCTCCATATTCTCCACCTGCAGCTTCACGGGCCGCAGCAACCTCTCCTCCTCAGCCTCCTCGTCTTCAGACTCCGAAGAGTCATCGCTAGACGAGTCAACCGTGGAACCGTCCTGGCGGACGGCTCCCACACCTGACGGACCGGCCACCGCTACTGGACCACCCGGAGGTGGCCGCAGAGAAACGGAACCCGTCTGGCCGGAGCCAGACGGGACTGCCAGGGGGCCGTACGAGACGGCCCCCTCAGTAACCAGTCCAGAATCCTGTCCGAGGACAGGATCTGTACCAGGCATGGGGAGAAACTGCCCCCCAACCTTTGGTAGCAGGGACGACACCAGCGTGAGCAGAACGCTATGCAGAAAACCCTGCATAGCCGGACCAAACCACGCCGGCGGTGCCATCTCCGCCACCTCCAGCTGGGGACGTGGAGCACCCCCACCGGCCGAACCGGGCGCTCCACGATTTACTCTCGGACTGCCTGACCCCGCGTCAGACCCAGCCAAGTCCTTCTGGGCAAGGAACTTAACCATCATCTCAACGGACCACACTGCACAAACATTACACCTATGATCAATATTACAAAGGGAACACCTAAAACAGACATGGTCCTTGAACACGACACGGACAAACTTATGGCATTCGTCACATGATGGCGGGGCTGGCTTGGCCTATAAAATAAGCACAAACCTACAATAAACAAGCGGAAAGAGACCCGGATGGAAGGCAGACAATTAATTTTCAAATAATTTGACTCATAAATTAACTGTAACCCTCCCGCACCCCACCCCGCCACGTTACAACAAAGATCGGATTGATTATGACGACAAGAACGAGGCGGGCATTAAACACACCCATAATAGATCCTCCAGGATGTGTAACGGCTCCAGAAATCATATCGCATAGCATTCGGGGTATATTTACTAATCAATATAAATTATACTCCTAACGAAAGCAGTACGATATGTGAAGAAAACAACAAAATGTATAACAAACTGCTGTATCACACGGTAAAACCGCAGACCACGCATCTACTCAAGAATTTTGAAACCACCGATCATTGCCGACCGATCGTGATCGCACGTAAACTTGATCATTCTAAAGTTTCCGGTACCATTTTTAGTACGCAGCACCCAGAACAAGATGCGCGAATTAATGAAAAAATTTCTTCTTCGCATAAACATCCGAGCGACCAGGTGTGACGTCACCCGCTCGGATCCTACGGAGAACGACGTCAGCCGATATTCGTGTTAGAAATACCGTAGCATAACACCTATTTTCATATCTGCCCATCGCCTGTTGGGGGTTAAAGAAGGCGATCGTCTGGCATATATCGTTGTTAGCACACGTCCCAGATTCTATGGGGTCAGAAAGTCTTTTAACTACGGATAATAAAGAATGATACAACCTGGTTATCTTCGGCGGTATTCTCCATAGTATCCTTTAGTTAATCCTTTTCAAGAACACACAAACTATCACTACAGATTAAAGACTTAGATTTTCTTTCACAAAAAAACACTAAAATCCTCAATGCAGAAAGCATGTATTGCACTTGCTGCTATGCATACAAGAATGAGCTCTAGGGTAAACGGGTACTCGGCAGTTGGGAGCCGAGTACCCGGTTTCCAGGAGTCGGTAAAGCTTTCTAAATCTATAATCCTAGAGCCGCTGTCAAGGCCAGCTGTATATCAGAAGTAACAGAATGGTGAGTATTGATCGAAGGAGAAGGACATTCCCTAAGGCGAGCTTGACCATCAGAGTTAACATCACTGACGTGTGATCATGTTTTATCTGATGTCAATAATAACCCTGTAGAGTTAACATCACTGACGTGTGATCCTGTTTTATCTGACATCAGTAATAACCCTGTAGAGTTAACATCACTGATGTGTGATCATGTTTTATCTGACATCAATAATAACCCTGTAGAGTTAACATCACTGATGTGTGATCATGTTTTATCTGACATCAATAATAACTCTGTAGAGTTAACATCACTGACGTGTGATCATGTTTTATCTGACATCAATAATAACCCTGTAGAGTTAACATCACTGATGTGTGATCATGTTTTATCTGACATCAATAATAACCCTGTAGAGTTAACATCACTGATGTGTGATCCTGTTTTATCTGACGTCAGTAATAACCCTGTAGAGTTAAGATCACTGACGTGTGATCATGTTTTATCTGATGTCAGTAATAACCCTGTACAGTTAACATCACTGACGTGTGATCATGTTTTATCTGACGTCAGTAATAACCCTGTACAGTTAACATCACTGATGTGTGATCATGTTTTATCTGATGTCAATAATAACCCTGTAGAGTTAACATCACTGACGTGTGATCATGTTTTATCTGACGTCAGTAATAACCCTGTAGAGTTAACATCACTGTTGTGTGATCATGTTTTATCTGACGTCAATAATAACCCTGTAGAGTTAACATCACTGACGTGTGATCATGTTTTATCTGACGTCAGTAATAACCCTGTACAGTTAACATCACTGATGTGTGATCATGTTTTATCTGACGTCAATAATAACCCTGTAGAGTTAACATCACTGACGTGTGATCATGTTTTATCTGATGTCAATAATAACCCTGTAGAGTTAACATCAGTGACATGTGATCAGGTTTTATTTGATGTCAGTAATAACCCTGTAGAGTTAACATCACTGATGTGCGATCATGTTTTATCTGATGTCAGTAATAACCCTGTAGAGTTAGCATCACTGATGTGTGATCATGTTTTATCTGACGTCAATAATAACCCTGGAGAGTTAACATCACTGACGTGTGATCATGTTTTTTCTGATGTCAGTAATAACCTTGGAGAGTTAACATCACCGACATGTGATCATGTTTTATCTGATGCCAATAATAACCCTGTAGAGTTAACATCACTCACGTGTGATCATGTTTTATCTGACGTCAATAATAACCCTGGAGAGTTAACATCACTGACGTGTGATCATGTTTTATCTGATGTCAATAATAACCCTGTAGAGTTAACATCACTGATGTGTGATCATGTTTTATCTGACATCAATAATAACCCTGTAGAGTTAACATCACTGATGTGTGATCCTGTTTTATCTGACGTCAGTAATAACCCTGTAGAGTTAACATCACTGACGTGTGATCATGTTTTATCTGACGTCAATAATAACCCTGTAGAGTTAACATCACTGATGTGTGATCATGTTTTATCTGACGTCAGTAATAACCCTGTACAGTTAACATCACTGATGTGTGATCATGTTTTATCTGATGTCAATAATAACCCTGTAGAGTTAACACCACTGACGTGTGATCATGTTTTATCTGATGTCAATAATAACCCTGTAGAGTTAACATCAGTGACATGTGATCAGGTTTTATTTGATGCCAATAATAACCCTGTAGAGTTAACATCACTCACGTGTGATCATGTTTTATCTGACATCAATAATAACCCTGGAGAGTTAACATCACTGACGTGTGATCATGTTTTATCTGACGTCAGTAATAACCTTGGAGAGTTAACATCACCGACGTGTGATCATGTTTTATCTGATGTCAATAATATCCCTGTAGAGTTAACATCACTGACGTGTGTGATCATGTTTTTTCTGATGTCAGTAATAACCCTATAGAGTTAACATCATTGACGTGTGATCATGTTTTATCTGATGTCAGTAATAACCCTGTAGTGTTAACATCACCGACGTGTGATCATGTTTTATCTGACATCAATAATAACCCTGCAGTGTTAACATCACTGACGTGTGATCATGTTTTCTTTGATGTCAGTAATAACCCTGTAGAGTTAACATCACTGACGTGTGATCATGTTTTATCTGATGTCAATAATAACCCTGTAGAGTTAACATCACTGACATGTGATCAGGTTTTATTTGATGTCAGTAATAACCCTGTAGAGTTAACATCACTGATGTGCGATCATGTTTTATCTGATGTCAGTAATAACCCTGTAGAGTTAGCATCACTGATGTGTGATCATGTTTTACCTGACGTCAATAATAACCCTGGAGAGTTAACATCACTGACGTGTGATCATGTTTTATCTGACGTCAGTAATAACCTTAGAGAGTTAACATCACCGACATGTGATCATGTTTTATCTGATGCCAATAATAACCCTGTAGAGTTAACATCACTCACGTGTGATCATGTTTTATCTGACGTCAATAATAACCCTGGAGAGTTAACATCACTGACGTGTGATCATGTTTTATCTGACGTCAGTAATAACCTTGGAGAGTTAACATCACCGACGTGTGATCATGTTTTATCTGATGTCAATAATAACCCTGTAGAGTTAACATCACTGATGTGTGTGATCATGTTTTATCTGATGTCAGTAATAACCCTATAGAGTTAACATCACTGACGTGTGATCATGTTTTATCTGATGTCAGTAATAACCCTGTAGTGTTAACATCACTGACGTGTGATCATGTTTTATCTGACATCAATAATAACCCTGCAGTGTTAACATCACTGACGTGTGATCATGTTTTATTTGATGTCAGTAATAACCCTGTAGAGTTAACATCACTGACGTGTGATCATGTTTTATCTGATGTCAGTAATAACCCTGTAGAGTTAACATCACTGACGTGTGATCATGTTGTATATGATGTCAATAATAACCCTGTAGAGTTAATGCCACCCCTTCACCCAAAAACCCAACCTTGGGGGAGGAGCCAAATGTAAATGTCCTTTTGCACTCCACAATCATATGGGTAACTCACATACCAAATTTGGTTGAATTTTGTCCAACAGTGTAAGAGGAGTTGCATTACAATCAATTTCATGACCTTTCACAACATTTTTTTAAGTCATCCATATCAATCATCTCACATTTAATGAGGTCATCCAAACCGAACTGAGGCCATCCTTTCATAATAAGGGGAGGGGGGGGGGGGGCCAAATGTAAATGTACTTATCCACTCCACATTGATATGGGTAACTCACCTACCAAATTTGATTGAATTCCATCTATTGGTTTCGGCGGAGATGCATTACAATCAAATTCTGCAGGTTAAAATTGGACCTTTTGACCCTTTTCCTGCCCATTGAGGGTGGAGCCAAAACTAAATGCCCTCTTGCACTACGCAATCAAATGTGTAACTCAGATATCAAATTTGGTTGAGTTCCATCTAACGATTTCAGAGGAATTGCATTACAATCGATTTCATGACCTTTTGACCCCATCCCCCACCCCCTAGGGTGTGGCCAAATGTGAATGTGCTCATCCACTCCACATTGATATGGGTAACTGACATACTACATTTGGTTGAATTCCGTCCAACAGTGTCAGAGGCGTTGCATTACAATCCATTTTTTTTACCTTTTGACCCCCCCCCCCACCCCCACCCCCCATCCTAACTCACCCCTGGGGGCGGGGCCAAATGTAAATGTGCTCATGTACTCCACATTGATATGGGCAGCTCACATACCAAATTTGGTTGTATTCTGGCCAACAGTTTCGGATGAGATACGTTACAATCAATTTCCCCAGGTTAATATTTGACCCTTTGATCCCTCCCCCACCCACTGGGGCACTGGGGGCGGAGCCAAATCTAAATGGCCTCTTGCACTCCGCAATCATATGGGTAACTCAGATATCAAATTTGGTTGAGTTCCGTCTAATGATTTCATGATCTTTTGATCCCGTCCCCCACCCACTCTGGGTGGGGCCAAATGTAAATGTGCTCATCCAATCCACATCGATACGGGTAACCGACATACTAAATTTGGTTGAATTCTGTCCATAGTGTCAGAGGAGTTGCATTACAAGTAATTTTGTGACCATTTGACCCCCATCTCCACCCACACCTGGGGGGGGGGGGGGGGGGGTGTGTGTGGCCAAATGCAAATGTGCTCATGTACTCCACATTGATATGGGTAAATCACATACCAAATTTCGTTGAATTCTGTCCAATGGTTTCGGAAGACATGCGTTACAATCAATTTACGCAGGTTAAAATTTTACCTTTTCACCCTCCCGCACCCCTTGGTGGCGGAACCAAATCTAAATGCCCTCTTGCACTCCGCGATCAGATGGGCAACTCAGATATCAAATTTGGTCGAGTTCTGTCTAACGATTTCAGAGGAGTTGCGTTACAAGTGATTTGACCGTTTGACGTCTGCCACGATACGCATGGGGCGGAGCCAAATCTAAATATCGTCTTGCAAAGCAGAATCATATGGGTAACGCATATGGCAAATTTGATTTAATTGCACCCACCGGTTTGGGAGGAGATAGTGTGACGGACGGATGGACAACTAGATGAAGGCAATTTTTTTTTAATGTGGGGATATTAATTAACCTTTCAATGCTCAATTTCAAGAATATTTTTAAATATTTAAATTTTCACATGCAGACCATGAGATAATTTTTTTTTCTCACTGTATTGACTGGCTCCATTAGCAAGGAAGTCATTCCAGTGGTAAATTCTTAAAATCTCTTGGTTTGGAAATGAAGCCTGTTTGTCCAATTTAGGTTAAATGGATTAAAAACACCAAAAGCTGAATTGTAAAGAAAGTCAAACTCTACCACAGTATGTGATAACAGCATGTCCTGTTACTTTCTTTCTATGCTATTGATTAGGCCAGCTTAGGACATCATTGCTCAGCAGTTATACTCAAACTCAGGTCAATTCACATAAGTGTGCTGATAAAGATTATAAAGAACAATTCCATTGACAACAAGAGTTTTAGTGAAACTCAACATACGCCCGCAGGCATACTTGTTTGAGGAATGCTAAATGTGAACAGTTTGTCTTTGATAATTGAAGGGGGGGGGGGGGGGGGGGCCACTTCTATTAGGTACACATTTGGAATTCACGGCAAAGACATCACTAAATATCTTGAAAGTCTTCACAGCTGCATTGATCATTACAATTACAAGAAGACAATTTGGATGAATTTTAATCTTTCAAGGGAGATAACTCCGGTGAATATGATCGTATTTTGCTGAAACGAAATTTTGACGCTTTGCCTATCCCTAAAACATCTGCTGAACAAAAAATTGTGAGTATAGGTTCAAAACCCTTCGACATCTGGACCAGACAAGAAAATTTTGACGAATTTTAGCTTTTCAAGGGAGATAGTCCTGGTGGATATGGGCAAATTTTGTCGAAAGGAAATCATTAACACATCTGCTGAGAAAAGATTGTGAGTGTAGGTTCAAAACTCTTCGAGATATGGAACGGACAAGAAAATGCTTTCCATGGGAGATAACTCGGGCAAATATTGGCGGATTTTGCCGAAATGAAATCATTCTACTTCGTCTATTCCTAACACATCTGCTGAAAAAGAAATTGTGAGTGTAGGTTTAAAACTCTTTGCGATCTGCTCCGGACATAAAATCAGACGGACAGACGCACGGACGTCGAGCGCCATCACATAATACGACCCCACTTAGGCAGGTGTATAAAAAAGTCAAACCATTAACCATTTTGCTATAGAAGGCAAATTTAAATATGTTGTACGGTCTTGTGGAATTCATAACTACTGTAGCGGAAAGCTGTGGAATATTTTGAAACTAATTTTACTGAAAAAAAGCTGTTGCTGCAACAGCTTTCAATAAAATCAGCCTAAAATATTCAGCAGATTATCTGATCAGAATAAATTTGTCATTGCAACATATGAAAGTAACAAATTATTTTCAAAATATTTAAATTCCTATTTTAAATTAGCTATACATCAGCAGGGTATGAAATAACGGTCGGACATCGGTCATGTCCGATCAAATCTGGATGGGTAAAAATATTTTACTGAACATGAATTTTGGGGAAAATTTGCAAATTTTGGAAAAAGAGAACAAGTGAACAATGTTGGTATCGCACACAAATACGATAGATCGATCGAGCGCGCGTTTGTGCGTCATTTGCACATTTCTAAGTGAAAACGATATATTCACCTTGGTTACCAGTATTCGTGATCTGTCAAAACGTGTCAAACCGGCAAATTCATCCTAGAGGGTGGTCTTACAATAGCTAATTGTCCGGGGAATAGTGTAAACCTTTTATACTGGCGAATTTTCTGTTTTCTAATGAGGGATATAGACCGTGAGTGACTTGAAAATTAAGTCATACGGCGAATAAATGGCAGATAAAATTGCATAGAACATCTGATAAATGATACCAGTCAAAATCTTGTCATTTCGCTAGTCTGAAAATGATCGAGTCGATGCAAAATTAGCAATGGCGGATCTACAAAATCGGCCACTGCGCACGAGTTAGTGATGTGTTCTTACATGTCATGAGAAGAGAATTTGGTCTCGCGATTTCATTGGTCAGAAGTTTGAGACGCGTTCGTTCACGCCTTCGATACTGAAGAAGCTAATTCTTCCTCGCGATTTCCTTGGTATCTGTATATAGAAAACCAATGAAATAGCGGGCGAGTTTTCTCACAATAGAAGTGAAGAAAGCAAGTTAAAAAATAATCGCACTGTAGAAGACACTTGACAACACGCGCGTTACCATTATATTCGCGTTCTACAATTAACCATTTAATGGTCAAATTTGCCTAAAAATTTTAATTAAAAATAGTTAATGGCCATTTGCAGGTCAAGAGATTATTTTTGAAAATTTACCACGGGAATGACTGTCTCAGTTACTGAATAAGCCATTTCAATGGAAAATTTCAAAAATAATCTCGACCTGCAAGTGAACATTTATCAGCAAAACTATCACACGCCTTCTTTGACAAATGTGTTCTAAAGTGAAATTTTTTTTACATTTAATTGTACATGACTGTGACAGCAGTTGATGTGTTGCTAAAATGACATCTGAGCGAAAAGTGCCCAAAGGGGCAACCCTTGCTAAATGGAGGACCGAGTATAAGTGGTTAAGTCCTCATTTTCTGGGTCCTACAGTTGACTATGAAATTGTTCTATCTTTATGCATTTTCTCCTGAAAATGTCTTAGTCTATTTGACTTTTTCAGGACAAAATGGGTAAAAATAGAACAATTTCACATCCAACCGAAAACCTATATTTTTCTCCAGAAATGCAGGAGATGACCTCTGAGAGCATCTAGATTTAAAAATTTTCCGGGGGAGGATTAGTCAACAGGTTAGTCAACTTCCGCTTTTTGGTCAGATCAAATTGACTCTCATTATTTCAGACCCTGCATCAAAGTTGCTGGACATTTTGAAGCTAATTGCGCTGTATACTGTTGTTGCCCCGTGGTAGCAACAGTTTCCACTAAGATTACTCTAAGAAACTTAACAGATCATCTTATCATAGAAAATCAGCACAGTAGGGAAAGCTGTTGAATGTTTTGAAACCTATTTCACTAAAAACTGTTGACACATATAATACAGTGCTCAATGGCTTTCAGTCAAATTATTTTGTTAATTTTTAACAAATTATTTCTTTAAATGAAATTAATGTACCGGTATGTGTCTTATCTGGCCTGCATGGTTGAAAGGAGAGAGGAAGAAATATATATGAATGTCTTTTGGAAATAAGTTGAATGAAATTACTTATTGCATGACAGCAACAGAATTCAATTCCATTTTTCTGCAGGTTTTATATTGATGTTCAAATCAAAAACAAATGGAGTCAGTCTTGCCAGTATATTATATCAGAGGTTATAGTAGTATTTTGTTTCAAAATTATATATCTCAAATTGGTTGACTAGTGACTACATACACTTTTTATGATGACATTCATGTTTGTATAGTCCTTCATAATAATTATCAGACAAAGTAACTAATGTAACTGAAATGTAACTTTAGTTACATTATGCAAAGTAACTGAAATGTAACTAATTACATTGCTCAACATGTAACTGTAACTAACATAGTCCAATGTAACAGTAACTAGCTACATTTAAATGTAACTGACCCCACACCTGCTGAAGGCAATGCGTTATATGTCCAGAGGCCAATTCGACCCGTCAGCTGTATCTCTGCTCTGGTCATCTCTACAGATGTCTACACATGAGACAAAGAAAGACACATGTAAGGCCAGGATTTTAACAGACCCCCTGCATCTCCAGACACCCTATGGTAACCACAATCAGCACGCATGCGACACAACATGCATCTTGTGTAAGACGACTGCTGAAACCAGAACACATTTCCTGCTTCAGTGCCAGCTCCTCGAGGAAGTTTGGATCCCACATTACAGACGGTTTAGTCAAATCCGATGTGATCTTGGTGTCACTGATCCTAGTATGGACTAGTCCGAGTCTGCTCTGACTCAACCCACTCCTGTGATAGATATTTGGATAGACTGACGGAGTGGGGAGAATCAGAGCAATTTATATGTTCAAAAGTTGAAGAACTCCGCCGCCGCTTGGTAGCACGCCTCTTAATCGACCTTAGCTACGAAATTCGACACAAACTTTTTATTTTGTATAATTCACTTATCCATTATCCTATCTTAAATCCTGCTAAATATGTCATATATCTCAAGGGTGCTGTGGCCTACAGCGTCGATGGGAAGGTAGTGCATAAAAGCCGAATTGATTAGCCATTAGGTGCGTGATCGGTTTTGAGATAATGTCACTTCACACTTGCATATTTGAATAGTTCATTGCTCATGCCATCAGGTTCAGATACATGTCCATTTTTCAGGGCTTAAAGTGACTTCTCAACTTCTGCTTGGTGTTAGTAACAGCCTGGGGTCTCCTGAGAACGAGTGCAGGCACTCATCATCGTGATCGGTAAACTGTTCACTGAACCTGATTCATCAATTTAATTCACTCATTAATGAGATTGGGCTTGATCTTGATTAGTTATGGCGAAACATCCAAAAGACATTATTTTCGCCGCGCATTCGTCAAGTAGCTGGTTTAGACATGTTTTTTGCCTCTGATTAATTCGTTAATTTTATTTATAGGATTTGCAGCGTTTCCTGAACTGCTTAGAAGATCCTGTGATAGTTTACCTTCTGGACCGTGAAATCTACTCCTGCGAGAGTAGAACCACGGAACACGTCGCCTGTATTCCCCGCGAGGGGTGCACAGACGTCGTATTCCATGGCCACGTCCTCAGAAGGCGACCCTAGCAGGAGATCCTCTTCCTCCTGGCCAGAAAGATTAGACTCCGGGTCAGCAAAGAGAGCTAACCCGGACTGGCCAGGAAAGGTGCCATAGGAGGCTTTGACACCTTCGGCGCGCGGATACCCGGGGTCTGATGAGCAGACCGCGGGTCCCAGCAACAACCGTTGTCCACGGCCCCTCGGCGCGGCGCCATGCCTGCTGCCAGGGTCTTGGACTGCCCCCAACAAAGGGGCCACCTCTGAATCCACAAACGGACCGGACCTAAAGAGACCGGATTCAGAGGCGGGGATCACCTGCTCGTAAGCAGATGCCGAGGACAACAAAGGAGCTGGCCCAGGGAGCATGCCGCGAAGCAACTCTGGGACCAAATCCTTTATTGTCCTCTGCATCTCTTGCAACATTTCGGACCTGAAGGCCTCCATATCCACCGCGGATGAGGCCTTCTTCTTACCCTTCTTACAACCCTCCTTCTTCTTCTTCCTCTCTTCCTCCATCACCTTCTCCCTTGCCTGCAATGAGAGAAAATCAGACATTAGATCTCCCCCCCACTGCTTACATACGTCGCACTTCAGCAACGGTCCACAGGGACTGCAGCTGAAGCACAAGTGCGGAACGAATCTGTTCTTCAGAAACCTCCCGCAGGACGGGCAACCAGGTCTCTGAAACAGGACAAAGGACAGGGACAATGAGCAAGATAGTTAAGGTTAGCGAACTCAAAACCAACTAAAAAGAGAGGGACAGGATCCTCAAGATCGCAAATCAAGAAGAACCAGCCTTGGACAAAACGTTAAATGTTAATAACGGCCAAGGCCGATTATGACGTCATCACTCCCGTGACCAAAATAATCGATCCGCAACAAGCACCAAGTGCAAGAACGAATTGTATAAGTAACCGGAACATTCCCGTTGAATTAGCATTTCGAGTACACAACAATCAGATATACAGAGATAACTCCTTCCAATTCTAGCATTGGCAAAAAAGGAAATTATCTCCCCTTTTGTTTATCAATAATTAGATACCTGACACTTGTACAGACAAACCATCCAACGTGATGTACCGGAGAACTCCACCATAGTACGCCTCTACATTCTCTCCACCGAAGGGGAAGGAATTGGATCAAGAGGGCAAAGTGAGAAGACCTTTATACCAAGTCTCCAACTCACTGAACATAGACCTTTTGGTTAGATAACCTAACAGTATTAGTAGGAAATGGAACCGTGGTGGAGAGAAACATATCCTCTTGTGCCGAGAAGTCCATCAAAGCTTCTACGTGATACCTGTGGACAAAAACACAAAGAGAAATGAGACTTATGAAGCACCATGTTGTAAAAAACCAACACAAACAGGCGCTAATCACGGTAAGCGCGAGTCCCGGAAACACATTAAACCGGGACAAAACACGCTAGCATATCAAAGAAATCACCTGATAAAGAGATCCAGCTCCTTCCAAAGGTGAGTCCTCCCTTTCCGACATGCCTCCAACGTACAAGAATCGTCAAATTTGAGTAAAAAACAAGGTAACGCGCAGAAAATGTAAAGTAACACAAAACCGCATGTAACCCTTTGCCAATAAATGAGCAAAGAGGAAGTAGTAGTCGGCGCATGCGCGGTGGTGGGGCGAGCATCCGCCGGACTACCTCTGACTCCCTGCCCAGTAGGGGCACCTAACTGTTTTTAATCTGAGTGTTTTATTGAGTGAAAGCCGATATTTAGCAATATCAAAAGTATCTAGGGAGGTAAGTATACTCTTGATGTGAAATGTTCCAATCCCTTATCGTACTGGGAATAAAGCTGAATTTAAAGTCAGTTCTTGTGTAAATTTGGTTGAAGTGGCTGTTGTGCATGATTTCGGTTTTCCGATTTGGAGTCTGTAGACTGTCTAATGATATCTTTGCTTGTTGCTGTAGACCTTTGTAGAACAAGATAAGGCGGTTTTGTTTCCTTCTGTCTGCCAACGGTGGGAATTTTAGAGTTTCCATTATATTTGTCATACTGTCTGGTTCGTAGCAATAGTTTGAAGTGATAAATCTAGCTGCACATTTTTTCACCTTTTCAAGTTTGTCCTGAAGAGTTATCTGATGAGGGTCCCAAACTGTACTTGCATACTCCATAAACTGGTCTAATCAGTCCCATGTATGCTTGAAGTCAGATTTCTTGGGAACAGAATGATAAATTTCTCCGCAATAGTCCTACGGTTCTCTATGATTTGCTGCAGATTTTTCCAGCTTAGGTCATTGGTGATGTTGACGCCCAAGTACTTTACTGATGAAACAAAACTTAGACTCATTCCTTTTAGCGTGTAGTCGAATTTGATGGTTTGTTTTTTTCTGGTTAGGCTCATCTGGTTGGAAGCGCATTCCCAAGTGGTAGCCCAGTTACCTAACATGTTTATGTCTTGCTGGAGTGCCTCACAGTCCGTGGGGTCATCAGTTTCCTGGTAGCATACGCAATCATCAGCGAATAGCCTGATCTCTGAGGAAATGTCCTGGACTGCATCATTTATGTGGACTGAAAACAGTAACGGGCCTACAACGGTTCCTTGAGGTACTCCAGAAACAACATTAGCAACGTTTGATTTGGCACCACTGACTACAATGCACTGTTTGCGACCTGTTAAGAATGGGTTAATCCAATTTAGTGTTTTTTGACACACCATATTCGTGTAACTTAGATTTCAAAAGTTCATGTGAACAGCATCAAAAGCCTTTTCAAAGTCGAGAATAAAAATGTCCACCTGTTTCCGTTTATCAATGGATTAAGCCCAATCATTGTTGACATTAATTAGTTGAGTTTCACAACTGTGAAATTTTCAGAAGGCGTGTTGTCTGTGAGTTAGGATGTTATTTTGTTCGAAATGGCTCATTAAATTAGAGCAGATGATGTGTTCCACCATCTCACAGCAAATGCATGTGAGGGAAACTGGTCTATAGTTACTTGGTAAGGACTGTTCGCTTTTTTTATATAAAAGACAAATGTTTGCTGATTTCCATTCAGTTGGGATAACCCTGGTGTATACTTTCCAACAATTTGGTTGATGATTGTTGCTGTCATAGACAGCAACATCATCCACCAAATTTGCTGAAAAATGAACACAGTTCATCTCTTAATTTAACTTGAAGTTTAAAATTCTGACATCAAAGTGGCAAGGGTTGACATTGATTGGTGGAAATACTGTGGTGTAGATGGGTGTTCCCTGCGTTAGCTGCGGTGTGCCGCCTACACTCATGGTTACATCCTGCTGCGCCTAGCATTTGTTTGCATGCTGTCTTGTGGAGCCCATGGTTTGTCTTATTGCTATTGTTTTCATTTTCTGTGTTCGTCGCTATCCGAGTCTCCACTACGCTAGTGTCTCTTCATGCAACCACAAAAGTGCGGACGTGGAAGCTGAGATGAATCTACTGGTTATTGGAATTGCTACCGAGCTTGTTCCTGTCTATACACAGGCTACTCCTAGATCAGTCCACTGTATTTGCGGAATTGCAGTATGACTTTGTGATGGGCTGGTATACGTATGGCCTGTTCAGTCAAATTCAAATGTTCTTTCTTTGAAGTAGATATCTAGTTTGTTCTTGAATGATTCGACCGTTGTTGCTTCGGCTATCGTAGCTGGCAGTGAATTCCACTGTGGTACCACTCTATTGGTGAAAAAGTGCTTGCGAATATCGTTGTTGCTGCGTTTTATGTTGAGCTTGAACCTATGACCTCTGGTCTGTATAATATTGGATGGTTCGAAAAAGTAGGCCTTATCAACATTATATAGATCTTTGATGAGTTTGAATATTTCAATTAAATCTCCTCGAAACCGTCTATATTTCAGTGGCATTAGATTTAGGGCTTCAAGTCTTTCCGTGTAGCTATACTCTCTGACTTGCGGGATGAGTTTTGTTGCTCGGCGTTGAATTCTTTCCAATAGCTGTGATTGCCTTTTCAATCTTTGTGACCATGCCGAGTTGCAGTACTCTAGGATAGCTCTCACTAGAGACTTGTACAAGAGCGCGAATGTAGATGGGTCTATGTTGGTAAAGGTTCTTTTGATTAGCCCTATTGTGCTGTTTGCCTTGCATACAATATTACATAGATATGTATATCAAAAGAGAGGTTTCTATCCATATGCACTCCCAGGTCTTTTTCGACCTCTGATGTTGATACAGGGTGCATATCGGGTGTATCTGTCATATAGTATATAGTTTGTGGGTAATTCCTGCCAAAATGTAGAACATGTGTTTTGTCTGTGTTGAAGGATAGCTGCCATGTCCGTGACCACTTACATACTTTGTTTATGTTGTCTTGGCTCTTACTGTTAGCTTGGTTGCCATATATTTTTGTGTCATCTGCAAATATTTTGCAGTGGCAGGTTAGTAGGTCTGGTAGATCGTTTATGTATATCAGAAAGAGAATAGGTCCCAGGACACTTCCCTGCACGGCACACTGCTTGTCACTTCTATCCAGTCTGATGTTGCATCATTAATCCTTACTCTCTGTCTTCTTTTACATAGATAGTTTCCTATCCATTTTGTTAGATTGTCCCATATACCATAGCTTCTGAGTTTTGTTTGGAGTCCTTGGTGGGGTACAGTATCGAATGCTTTGAGAAGTCTAGGTATACTGCATCGACAGGTTCGTTTGAATCAAGTTTGGTTGTTATATCTTCGAGGTACTCTAGTAGTTGAGTTTTACATGACCTATTATGTCGGAGTCCATGCTGGCATTTGGTAAATAGATTGGCTGTTTCCAGAAAGTCTACGCTGTCTATGCTGTCCCTTATGAATGACTCCAGGACCTTACAAAAGGTAGAGGCAAGACTGATTGGTCTGTAGTTACTCGGGTCGTCTTTGGATCAATCTTTGTGTATGCAGCATACATTTGCCATTTTCCATATCTCGGGTAATACGCCTTCTTCTAGAGACTTGTTAAAAATTATGCATAGTGGTTTACTAATTTCTTTAGCAGCTTCCTTTAATATTCTCACTGGGATTTCATCAGGGTCATTGCTTTTATTGGGGTTGAGTGCTTTCAATTTGTTTTCGATGGCGGTAGGTCTTATTATTATGTCCTTTAATACAATACCATTGCTTCTGGTGCTAATGATTGGTGTAGAATGAAGATCTGAAGTGAACAGACTTGAGAAAAAGTTGTTAAGAATATTAGATTTTTCTTTATCATCTGTAGTCATAGTTATGTTAGCTAGGTTACGTAGCTTACTAATTGATTCACGTGAAACAGATTTACTCTTGACATAGTTCCAAAAAGCTTTAGGATTTCTCTTGCCACTTTACGTTCAAATGTCTGTTTTGCTTTTCTGATGCATGCCGTCATTTTGTTTCTAGCAATTTTGTAACGGGCATAATCAGAGGTTTTCTTTGTTTTATTGTATCTTCTGTATGCCTGATTTTTACATTTGAGTGATTGTGTTGTCATATGGTCAAGGCAGAAGTGTTTCTTCTTACCATATTGTTTTGACATAGGAATGTACTGCTCCTTCATTGTGATTAGTTTTGTGTGTAGGAAGTTCCAAGCTTCTGGTGCATTAAGTTCATTCAGATGATTCCAGTCAGTCGTCCCTAAGTCTTCTCTCATTTCATTATACCGTCCTTTGTTCAACAGTAGATTTGGCGTAGCTGTCTGTTTGCTTGTGTTTAAGATGTCGGGATGCAGCGAGATTTGTAGAACATCATGGTCACTTTTGCCTAGTGGAGGTAAGTGGGTTATTTCATGAATAATATTTTGGTTGTTCGTTAACGATAGGTCTAAAATATTTGAGGTCTGATTTATTTTATGTCGTGTCGCATTTGTAACTAGTTGCTGTAGGAAATTTTCCCTGGTAGTGCTAAGAAATGCCTCTTCCTCATTTGATGAGTCCCGTCCTCAAGTTAATCGAAGGAAAGTTGAAATCCCCCCCCCCCCCCCAATAAGGATGTGGTCAGCATTAGCCTTTTCAACCTTGTTTAGCAGATTTAAGTCCATTATTGTTCGAGCCATCCGAGTTGGGGCTTCTGTAGATGCAACCAACAAGAATTCTTTCCTTTTGTTGTGTCACCCATGTACACCATACTGATTCGTTTAATGTGTGATCATTTAGTATGTCACAGTTTTGGGCGTTTAATGATACGTGGGTATAGATGGTAACTCCTCTTGATGGATTGCTGTTCAGCGAGAGGTTGTATTCATCACTAATGTTTCTGGTTGTGTTTTTTGGTAGCACTTCAGTAATTAGTATGATGACAGGTCGAATATTGTGTACAAGCGTCTCGAGCTCAGCCTTTTTGTTAATATCTGCATTTGTGTAAATACATGTGTCAGTTATTGCTTTGGAATGTGTACATATTTGAGGATTTTGGTCTTGTGCACTCACCAGGTAGTATTTGCATGGGTAGAGTGCCTGAGTTGGTAGGGTTTGAATTTATCTCCTGCATTGTTGGGGTAGCTGCTTTCCGATGTTCTTTCCATGGTAAAAATCTTGGCCATTTGCTCTTTACAGTTTATGTTGGGGAATATTTAATGTTATATTTAGGTAATTTGTGATGTTCTCCGAGAGGATACTCATGCCATTCCGGTTAGGGCGAACATCGTCCCAAAATAAATCATTGTATACATTCCCGTCTTGATCAGAGAAGAGTTAGCTATGGTCAATGAATTTTATACCTACCCATGAAGACAGTGTATGTAGCATATTGTTGAACTCGGTTGTTGACCTGTTGTCTCTGTTACTATTTGGGCGTGGTAGCAGAGAGGAGACAAAGCTCTCTGTGCTTGGTGAAATAGATTTGGCCTTCTCAATTAGTTCGTCATAGTCCTCTATCATGCCATTTGTGTTCCGCCGGCCGATATCATTTGTGCCCACGTGGATTACCAACGTGTCATACTTTCCAGAAATTAGCAGGTATTGGAGAAGTTATGTGATCTCGTTTATTCTAGCACCGCTATATGATCTGATGGTGACACAGATACTTGGTGTTGACATGTAATGTGCACTCAGTTTTTTATATGTCGAACTGCCAATGAGCAGAACATTTTTGGGCAACCTATGTTCAGGATGTTTTTGGCCATTGACTGTTGCATGGGTTTGCCTATGTTCATGTGGATTTGTGTGCTGTTATTTTGATTGGTTGATCCATTTTTGACTGCGTTTCTGTAATTTCCTGGGTTGATGCATGTCTCTCGTTGATGAAATTTGTCATTTCGTGTCTTATCGTGTTGTTTTGTACAGGCAGAATAGTGCTCTGAGCTGGACTGGTTGGTATAAGTCAGAAATTGGTGAATTTGTGACATCATTCTGACTGCGATTGTGTTTGTCCATTCTATTCCGATTGTTTTCAGGAACTCTCAGTTTTCTGAGACCATTTCCTGCACTGGATGATTGGGTTGTCGGATTTGCCTTTTTCAGATCATTTATTTGCTTTTGTAGGTGTGCGTAGCTTTCCTTGACCTCTTTCACTTCTGATAGGATTTTATTCAGCATTTGCTCATTGTTTCCTAGATGGATGTGTGTTGAACCTGGTTGTGATCTCTCTGCATTGGTAGAAGTCCTTGCGCTAGTTTCTGTTGGTGTCACAGCTGCCATATCACTAGCAGTCTCAGTTGTAGTGTCTGTGTGGATGCTGGTTGTTGTTCTAAACTTTATTGGTGCCACAGCTTCCAATTCACTAGCAGTGGTGTTTGTGTGTTTACTGGTTGATGTAGTCGCCTCTGCTAGTGGCACAGCTTCCTTATCACTAGCATTTCCTATGGTAGTGTCTCTGTGGTTGTTTGTTGGCTCAAATGCTGCGCTGGTGTCTGACATACTTGGCTGATGCTGTGGCGGTGTTGATACATGAACTTGGTATAGAATGTTGTGTGTGTCCAACTGCCATGCTTGAAATTCATCTATGTGGTCAGTCGGAGCATGTGTATCTACATTTTGACGCTGTCAGAACTGTGAGCATGTAAGGTGGTAGTGATGTACAGATGTAATGTTTCCAGCCCTTGCAATCGTAGCATTGTATCATGTAAAGAGTGTCCTCTGCATTACAGCTGCATTTAGGCCGCTTTGCTGTGAGTGTACAAACCTCTGCACAATCAGTATTCTCAACTGTGTTCGGGTTCGCACAGACTTCCGCAGTTGGGGCACCATGGATCTGCCATGGGCGCTTCCGTCGGTCCTGGGACATTACAGTGTTCTGTAGAAGCTTGGGCTGCTTCTGCTGTCTGTGCTGCAAAATGTGCATCTACTCTATCTTGTTACATTTGTCACACAGCCACATGTCCAAGACTCCACAGTGTGGGTTTTCCAGGCACCTTGCAATCCTCACACATGATGATGATGTATTGGACTGGTAATGAAAGTTCACCGAGTCCAAGTTTTTTAGTAACACTCAACTGTGTTCTGGTCAATTGTTTATAGTTTAGCTGGATGGTGTTGTGTTTTGTTTGTTATGGAACGAGTTGTTTTGATTCGAGTTGGTAGTTAGAGTTCGTTATAAATGAAAACTGATAACGCGTTGGAAATCAACTATTAGGTTGATGTATTTAATGATGACTGGCATGTAACAGAATTATTGGTTACGTTGCTAAAATACCCGTAATCTATTATTATTTGACCAAAGCTCATGGCCTGTGCTATTATTATTATTATCCCCACATTTTAAAAAAACGTCAGGATATTGTAATCGCCTCCGTCCCTCTGTCCGTCCATCATGCTATCTCCTCCCAAACCATTGGGTGTAATTAAATCAAATTTGGTATGTCTATGTGGGTTACCCATGTGGTTCCGCTTTGCAAGATGATATAGATTTGGCTCCACCACCCCCCCCCACCCCTCAAGGGGTGGGGGAAGAGATCAAAAGGTCAAATTTTCACCCGCAGAAATTTATTGTAACGCATCTCCTCCGAAACCGTTGGACAGAATTTAACCAAATTTGGTCTGTGGGGTTCTTTTTGTCAGAGATGTTACAGACAAGGGGCATTTAGCCAGAGACTGGATACACTATAAATATTGTATGAGACTGCGACTGCTGAAGACTCCTGGTTCACTGTGTATATAGACTTCAACACGGCTGCTCGGCGTGTGCCTTAAAGGGGTGGAATCTACATCATCAAGAAGAATGTACCAGTTTTCGTTAGTGTTAGATTGACGGTATAGTCCTACATGATAGTTGTCATACATCTACTGAAATCAACTGTGACTTTCTAACAGACCAGTATCATAAATGTTAACCAAATAAACACAATACATATGTCAAAAATAGAGAAATATTTAAATCAAGTGGTTTTCTTACCGTTTCTATTCTGTTCTGTAATTCCCGTCGCTCAGATACATCAAGATTCAAGATTATCTATTCAGTAGCAAGATTCAGGTTTCAAGATTCAAGATTATTTATTCAATAATTCCAAGGTAAACGAATTCACAAATCATACCAGGTTGTCCGCCCAAGGCAGTGCCTATTGTTATGGCGGACACCTTACACACATATATACAGGTATATATAAATTATACAAGACAGTACTTACACAAACAATTATAAATTCAGACATTACATTTACTACTTCCTTATTAACCCTTTGGCCCTTGATCCACATAAACAGTTTAAATTTCAATGAGAAAATATGTAGCAATATATATATATATAAGTCATGGATTCAACTAGGTTGTCCGCCAAAGGCAATGCCTATTGCATTGGCGGACACCTTACACATACATACATACATCTAATCAAATAAATTAAACCGGACAATTACATACTGTGCGCTCCTGCACTACAGTTAAAGTTAAAGCTAAAGTTAAAAATATTACAGAACGCAGCCAATACCTTTATGTTCTGCTCCATGTCAGAACGGTTATACATATATGCAAGTATAACTGTACAGATTTCCTTTAACAGGACAGATATATACAACTGGTCGACAGACAACCCTATACAAGCTATTGTACATATTATACTGCACACATATATAACTTCCGCAAGCTACCAGTGATCCGGAGATAGCGCTTATCTTCTTGACGAGAGTATATATTCATATATACCTGCATATATACATACATCAAGTTCAAGTTCAAGTTCAAGATTATTTATTTTGATATAGAGTATACATTTACAATTTCACAACAGGTAGTCCACCAAAGGCAGAGCCTATGTGGCGGTGGACCCCTACATATAACATGTAACATAGTAAATGGTTCATTATTTCTCATTGGTATTGCATTGAGTGTTACTGGTTAGGTAACAGTGCAAGGGAGATAACTGTTAAAAACGGCTGGATTAATTTGGTTAGTTAAATACAAGGGAGGTAATTAATCAAATTTGTCATTTGTATTTTTGCAAAGTTATCTGTCTCGCGTGGTCTAGTCCTGTCTATATCTATGTTTGGTGTAAATATCAATCTCGTCAATGACCCTTTTACGGCAGGATAATTGATGTGTTTTTTTAAACGAGCGTTTCTATGTTTTTTAAGATTATGTTGTAATCACAATTATCCCTGTAAATGAATTGCGTAGGTAATTCGTGAATTAACCTCTTCACGCGATGTGTAATGTCGCTAACGTAGGAATGTGTTCGATTTTAGTGTCTGTGGGTGAAGGGGTTAAACAGGTTTTTTCCTTCCTCGTCAAGCTCGGGTTTTGATATGCAAATGAGATTGGCAAAAGGCTGGAATGTTAGTGATGTGTAGGTGGATTGATTGACAGGTGTCGATTTCGGGTGAGAGTTGAGATGGTAAGGTGTGAGTGCGATTTAGGGGCACTTGAACAAACAATTGTCAGCAGACAACATCAATCCGTTAATTCGATCAATCAGTTGTGACTGAAGATGAGCCACTGGATAACGAGATAGCCGCAGACGTGTGTGATGGGGTGAGGCGTATGTTGTTGCGTGATGGGTAATAAAATGCTGAAGCGGTGATGTGTCGGACCTGACATTCTTGTCCTGTATATTCCGGGGGTCAGTGAGGGGAGAAATTTTACTCATGTAAATTCAATACTGTACCGGAGCAGAAATGGTGTCATTGATCAGTCAGTGAATCGATGCAATAAAATTTGGACACTGGAAGTTTGGATGTCAAGTTATCAATGAAAGGAATTTAAGTTAATGAAAAATTAAAGGTTTTGTCAACTTCTTCAAAATTTTGGACCATTACATATAGGATAATTTTAGGATTAGGTATTATTTAGAATTATAAATATTGTACATTATAAAGAAAGAAAGTAAACATTTGATTTTGAATTTTATCACTCGTTCGTTGCATATTTCTTCATTACTCTACTAAAGGCTGATTGCAAATATTGAAAAATCCTATAATTACTAAAGCCCTGTAGATCAAATTTGACCCTTCGAACCATGTAAGTGGACTGAAACTTTTTAAGGAATATATTCCCCATAAATTCTTCTAGGAAATCGTTAAAACATCAGGCTTTAGAACTCCCGTCAGAAAGTTGACAATTTACACTTTCGATCGCCACTATCCAATCAACGTCCATAAAATTGTGACATACAATTCATACGATTAGCTCCCTTACAAATATATAACATATAACATATAACAACAACAATATAGGACATGAGAATACTGAATACATACGGTTAACATGTTATAGTCCTATATATACATATAGTTAACTGTCTCGCTGCCAAGCCTCTGCAGTCTACGTTTTCCATGGAGCCTAACTCAGGGTATGCTGAGTACCTCTAAAACAATTTGACCGAACGTTGTCGGTGGCTAAGCCACAAGCAACTTTCAGTCAAATTTTTTCTAAAATACTCAGCCAATCCAGAGTCATTGCCAATTGGAGTTATTGTCCGCTTCCAGCAGTCCAACAGTTAATAGACGTATGACAATTTACATTTATACAGGGAAAGACATGACAGAGGGATGTGTGCTTATCTGGCTTAAGTTAATAATTCTCTATTACATATTCTTATTATCAATGACAAAGTATTTTTTAGGCTGTGATGGTAGAGTTAGTTGTTTGGTAGTTACCATTATGACAGATATTCTTATTCTTATTATTATTATTATTAATATTATTATTTTTATTATTTGTTCTGGTGACTGGGTGCAAGTATGAGAATAGCATGCCATGATGGTGAGTGTTTTCCCGAGTCTAGTAGGTTTCTATAATCTTCTTTTTGATATTCTGCTTAAAGTACTGTAGCTTTATGATGTCTGTGCGTGTGCTTGTGTCTGTATTATTCCATAACTGAATTGCTTTGTATGAGGGTTTTTGTTGTGCTGCTATTGTTTGGTGGTGTGTTGAATGGAGGTTATTTCTTGTTCTTGTGTTGTGAGGATGCAATTGTGTATTGAGCATAAAAATGTTAGATAAGGATGAGGGTAAGTTGCCATTGTGGAAGTCCCTTAAGATTGTGTACAGTTGGAGCCCTCCTATGTCCTCAAGTTTTAAGACCTTTTCTGATTTAAAGATATCCTGGCCACCTGCTGTTTGTGAAAATAGTTTAATAGATTGCTTTTGCAGAGATTTTAGTTTTTTTAGTCTAGCTTGAGATGTATTAGTCCAGATAGCATTGCAGTAGGTGATGTGAGGGAGTATCATTGTGCAGTACAGGGTTTTAATAATATTAGGTGTTAGATAGGGTTTCAGTCTGCGAATGATGCCAATGCTTTTTGCTACCCTGGTAGTAATAATTTCAATATGCTTCTCCCATGTTAAATTTTTGTCCAGATATACTCCTAAAAACTTAGCATATTGTGCTTCTTGAATTATCTGGTTGTCGATATAGAGGTTTGGGAGAGCTATTTCTTTTAGTTTCTTAGATTTTGTGAATAGTATATAATTAGTTTTTGATACATTTAAGGACAATTTGTTTACTTTAAACCAGTCTATTAATTTTGCCATTTCATTATTGACATTTTTGTATAGAATTTCTATATCCTTGTGGCTACAGAAAGCATTTGTGTCATCTGCAAAAAGTATTAGTGAGAGATGTTTGCAGACTTTGGGTATGTCATTCATATATAGGAGAAACAGCAGGGGCCCAAGAACTGAACCTTGGGGAACACCACAAACTATATTTTTGTATTCAGAGATAGCCCCATTGAATTGTACACACTGTTCCCTGTTTGACAGGTAACTCTGTATCCAGTTCAATGCAGTACCTCTTATTCCATAGTATGCAAGCCTTTGCAGTAAAATTGTATGATCAATTGTATCGAAGGCTTTGGAAAGATCCAGGAATACACCTAGCATATGTTCATTATTCTCAAGGGAGGTTGATAATTTTTCTATCATATCCACAATGGCAAGCATAGTAGAGTGTTTTTCTCTGAAACCATATTGAGAAGGATATATGATTGAGTTTTTGTTTAGATATTTAGTAATTCTACTAAAATACAGCTTTTCTAAGAGTTTTGAGAAAAGTGGAAGTACCGAGACTGGTCGATAATTAGTAAAGTCAGATACATCTTTAGCTTTGTATATGGGTGTCACACGTGCAACCTTTAATCTTGATGGAAATACTCCCTGTGTAAGTGAGAGATTACAGATGTGGTCCAATGGTGTTAGTATTTCTGTTACACAGTGTTTAAAAAATTTCCATTTGAAATTATCGATTCCAGCACTTTTAGCTGTGTTAATTTGCATTAGTATTTTGTAGATTTCGTGAGTATCTGTTGGATTTAGGAAAATAGAGTGTTGATAACTACCTGTTAGAAAGTCTGTTATATGTATGTTCGAGCTGGGTTGAATTTGTTGTGATAAATTAGGACCAATGTTAGTAAAATACTCATTAAATTTGTCTGCTATTTCTTTTTTGTCGTTAATGACTCTATTATTATAAATAAACCGTGATGCTTCAGTACTGGGGTTTTTCTTATTTAGTAATGATTTAATCAGTTTCCATGTTTCCTTTATATTATCTTTTTGTTCATCAAATTTACATACCTACATACCTACATACATATACATATACACCTGTGCAAAAGTTAAGCACCACCCTATTTTTACGCACATGCGAGGGTATATTCATGTGCTATGAAGAAAGCAATAGCATAAACATTTATGTACCCATCCATCTTAGTGCAAGAGGTAATAATGCAACTAGAGGAATGCTGATTATGATGGTGGGGAAACACTGTATGTTTTTGTTGGAACTTGAAAACGAGGCCTGAATATGGTTACGTTGACACAACTGACAACTATTGCCCTACAGTTGACACACGTGGCTAGATTGTCATTAATGGTGTCTGAAAACGAAGTTTAACATCTGTGCACGAGTTTGAGACTGTCATTATTAATACCGGGTATATCCACCTTGTGCCTGGATGACGGCCTGGACATGACGTCTCATGCTGGTCACCAACCGACTGATACGCCATTGTGGTATTCGTTGCCATTCAAGATGGAGTGCGTCTGTTAATTCCTGTAGGTTCTGCACAGGAGGATCCCTCCGGAGGTTCTCACCATGTTTCCAAGAATGTCCCAGATATGCTCAATAGGGTTCATATCAGGGCTCCTTGCCGGCCATGGTAGGGTTTCGATGGCATTCTGGTGGAGGTATTCATGCACAGCTCTAGCACGATGTGGTCGGGCGTTGTCATCCATGAATATAGGGTGGGTTCCAGGTGCATGATTTACAAAATGAGGGACCACAACTCTATCCAGTATGGAATCTTGATATCTTTGTCCATTTAGTGTTCCAGGTACAGTCAACAGATCCAGCTTACAATCAAATGAGATGCACCCCCATATCATAACGGAACCTCCACCAAATGGAACTTCTTCCATGATGTTACGTTGGTCGTACGCCGTGCGTCTGGACCTCCATACACGAGTTCGACCATCTGTGGCATGAAGCAAGAACCGACTTTCATCGGACCAGTGTACCCGTCTCCAGGATCTCATGTTCCAGTGTCTTCTTTCATTGCACCACCTCAGACGCTCCTCTTTGTGGTGTGCAGTGAGGAGAGGACGTCTGACAGGTCTCCTAGCTTTCATGCCAGCAGCATACAGTCTCCTTTTGACGGTAGACATTGACACTCTATTGTGCGTTTCCCATTGCTGGCTGAGCACTCTGCTGTTGGTGAATGGAGATCTCCTAACAAGGCGTACTAGGGCTCGATCATCATGGGCAGTAGTCTTCTTCGGTCTTCCAGATCTAGGCCTGTCCTTCACCTCGTTAGTTTGCCCATGTTTTGCAATCAAACGACTGATTACAGTATGGTTAATGTTTAGCTGTCTGCCAATCTCTCTGCATGACATACCAGTGGTATGCATGCCTATGATTTGCCATTTCACACGATCACTTAACCTTCGTCTTGCCATAGCGGTTCACAATCAAGAGCTAATTCTCTCTGTACAAATAAACCACGGTCATGAACACAAAATTCCTAATCTTGTCGCCTAAATCTGTATGTAATGTTCTACACCTCAAACTGGACTTTTACATAACTAAACACGTGTGCTGTTTCCCGCCACGCACGGACATCAAGCGGCGTGAAGTCATGCATGCATGTGCATTTCGTACTTGGAATTATGTCAGCTAACGCGGGGACAAAAAGTATGGCAGCCTAGTTGTACCATCATGTTTCTACGTTCTATTGTTTTTGCTGTTGCTTAACTTTTGCACAGGTGTATATATACATTAGACTCGGCCAGTGTGTATCAAAATTTATATTTTTGTGATAGGCACTGAACCCGTGCCCCATCTCTATTGATACGTTATACATTGCATGACCTATGCTCAATTAGAGATACCCTGACGTATATAATTTTATCTAGACTGGCACAGAACCCATGCCTCGTCCAGAAATGCAAATTAAAGCAATATTGCACGCAACATATCCTAATATATTAGTTGGACAGGCACAGAACCTATGCTCCGTCCATAGTATCAAATTACAGTAGATAGCTAGATTACAATCAATAGACAGGCACAGAACCCATTCCCCGTCCATAGTACCGAATTACAGTAGATAGTTAGATTACAATCAATAGACAGGCACAGAACTCATGCCCTGTTCATAATGTCAAATTACAGTAGATAGTTAGATTACAATGAATAGACAGGCACAGAACCCATGCCCCATCCACAATTGCAAAATACAATAATAATTGCACAGAACATGTCCTAAGGTATTGTCTAGACAGGCACAGAACCCATGCCCCATCCACAATAACAAAATACATTAATAGTATACAGAACATACCTTAGTTTTATTCGTTGGACAGGCACAGAACCCATGCCCAATCCATAATAACAACATACAGTATAGGTAATTAATTACAATCAGTATAGATAGGCGCAGGACCCATACTCTGTCCAATTGAGAGCCTATTAGGCATAGAAGAACTTGACTCCATATAACTTATACAAGCTATGGGGTATGGTACAAGTATTCACCACTAACTTTAGGCACATAGAGTTTAAACTGAGAGATTATCATCCAGGTACTGTTAGGCATGTGGTTAAAACCTGAAGTATGTCATGTAATCAAACTTTACATCTTGGTCCTTCCAAAATCTGTTTAGTCTTCTTTCAAGACATTCAATACTTGGCACGTTGACCACTTCATATGGGATACTATTCCATACATCAGTAACTCAGTTGACAAAAGCATATTTCCTAATGTCAAGTCTAGCATAGCGTTTCTGCAGTTTGTATTTATGTCCTCTGGTGTCCAGACTGTTAAACCTGAAACTATTCCCAGTGACAGATTTATCATATGAACCATGGATAATCTTGTACACTTCAATAACATCACCTCGCAGTCTCCTGTATTTCAATGTTGGCAGCTGGAGTTTCCTCAGTCTCTCTGGGTAGCTTAAGTGTTTCAGCGTTGGCACGCACTTAGTGGTTCTCCTCTGAACATTCTCTAAATCCTCAATGCCAGCTTTCCTGTAGCGGGACCACACACTACCACCGTATTCCAGCTGTGTTCTGGCTAAGGCGTTGTATAATAGGTTGAAACTGGGCTCATCCAAGTAGGTATATGTTCTGCGAATAATTGCCATTATACTTGTGGCCCTATTAATCTTGGTTTGCATGTGACTTCTGAAATTCAGATGGTGATACATTATGACACCAATATCTTTTTCCTTCTCTACTACCTCTAGCTCCACATAGTTGCCTCCCTGGTCGTATAGGTTGTAGGGCTTCCCAGATCTGGTGTAGCTAGTACCAATTTTCAGCACTTTGCATTTATCCGGATGGATGCATAGCAGCCAAGTCTTGGTCCAGTTGTGGAGTGCATCCAAATCTTCTTGCAGTGCCGCTTGATCCCCTTGACCACCTATCTCCCTATACACGTTCGTGTCATCAGCGTACAGATATGCAGTGGATTTCACACATTCGAGTAAGTCATTTATAAATATCACAAATACTACTGGTCCAATGACACTTCCCTTGGGTACTTCTCTTGTAACACTCTGCCATTTGGAGCTACTACCGTTTACACATACTCTTTGTTTCATGTTGCTTAAAAAGTCTTTCACCCACTGACACATTCTTTCACTCATTCCAATGCCCTTCATCTTAACGATCAGCCTTTTGTGTGTTACAGTGTCGAAAGCCTTCATGAAATCCATGTATATCGCGTCGATTACCCCACCTCTGTCCAGAATTTCAATCCATTTGTCCATCACTTTAATCAATTGTAAGCTGGTTGATCTGCCACTTACAAAACCGAACTGCTGGTCACTTAGTAAATTGTTAGATTTCATGTGATCTACCATCTTCTGACGAATTAGTTTTTCAAATACTTTCTCAACAACGCTAGTCAGACTGACAGCCCGATAGTTTCCAGGTTCCCGCTACACAGTTGTTAGAAACCCTGGACTATTGTACTAAAATCGTAGATGATGGTGGTTCTGTAGATGTCATTTACCTCGATTTTGCTAAGGTTTTTGACGCTGTCCCACATCAGAGACTGCTCAACAAGCTTAAGAGCTATGGTGTCACAGGAAATGTAGCATGTACTTTGATGGACAGAGGACTTCTTAAGCAAGAGGAAGCAATGTGCGGCAGTCAATGGTTCTTGCTTTGGCTCTGACTGGGCATCAGTGCTCAGTGGCATTCCACAAGGAAGCATACTGGGCCCAGTACTGTTTGTAACCATTATCAATGATATGCCTGGGATGGTTGATAGCATGATCAAGCTCTTTGCTCATGACACCAAATTGTTTTCTCATATTGACTCCTCCAAAGATCACGAATGTCTCCAAACAGATCTAAACCACCTGAAAGAGTGGGCTGACACACGGCAGCTACGTTTCAACACTACCAAATGCAACGTGGTGCATCAAGGGAGTGCAAACAGCAATCCCCAATACACAATGATCGAAAATGGCCAAGAGGTTATCCTGGAAGAGACGATGTGTGAGAAGGATCTTGGTGTCTACGTGGATAACACACTCAAATTTAGACATCATGCAGAAATAGCTGCTAACAAAGCAAATAGAATAGTCAGAATGATTCGGAAATCTTTCGATTTCGTAGCACCAAGTACATTCCTCTTCCTATTCAAGAGCTTAGTTCGGCCACATCTGGAATATGGAAATGTAGTTTGGTCGCCATTGAATAAAAAGGACAGAACTACTAAAAAATCTTCAATGCCATGCTACAAAGGTCATACCAGGATTTAAAGAACATCGTCACACACTGAACCTACCAAGTTTAGTCTACCGATGTTTGCGTGGTGATCTAATCGAAGCCTATAGTACACATAGAACATCTATGACGTGGGCTATGCTGAACTGCTACCACTGGGCAAAGGGGATCGTACATGAGGGCACAGTTATAAACTCCTAAAACAGCACTTTAAGACAAACACCAGTAAACGTATTTTCAGCCACAGGATCACAAACCACTGGAATAGCCTGCCAGACACAGTCGTATCAGCACCCTCAGTTAACGCCTTCAAAGGGAGATTAGACAAGTTCTACAAGGACATTGCTTACAAGACTGACTTTCCGATCACTCCCGTCCGCACCCACATGTCAGATAAATAGGTACTGGAAGATGACGACTATGAAGACAGTGAAGACCTGTCACAGGCTAACTAGCCTACACGACAGTAAACTCTATGTATGTATTTTTATTTTATTGACGCAACATGCGACTTTAATTTCTATGTGCTAACTTAGCCGACACTCATGCACCCATTAGTTTAATTTGTTGATCACCATCTCCCGGTTGGGGGATCGAACCGCCATTCTGCAACTCCGCATAGAATCAGCAACCAGACATCTTTCCACTGGACCACCACGCCATGACTAAAAGTCAAGGTTTGGCCGACCAGCTTTCACATGTCTGATATACTGACACACTGACGATTCATATGGGACTATCTGTGGATGCACCTGCCACGATTCAATCCTAGGCTTTTTACGCCTATTGTACTCTTGACTCCAGCACGGCTCTGGCAGTATATGTATTTTATTTTATTGACGCACTGGCAATGCATGGCTTCAATTTCCACATGCTAACAGCCGACAGTCATGCACCCATTAGTTTAACTTGTTGATCACCATCTCCCCTGTCGGGGATCGAACTGCCATACTGAAACTCCGCATGGCATCAGCAACCAGACATCTTTCTTCTGGACCACCGCGCCAAGATTAGGATTTAGCAGACCAGCTTTCACATGTCTGATATACTGACACTCTGACGATTCATATGGGACTATCTGTGGATGCACCTGCCACTATTCAATCCCTGGCTTATAAGCCTATTGTACTCTGACTCCATCACGGCTCTGGCAGTATATGTATTTTATTTTATTGACATACTGGCAATGCGCTGCTTCAATTTCCCTATGATAACCAGCCGACAGTCATGCACCCATTGGTTCAATTTGTTGATCACCACCTCCCCGGTCAGGGATCGAACCGCCATACTGCAACTCTGCATGGCATCAGCAACCAGACATCTTTCCGCTGGACCACCGCATAGCAGACCAGCTTTCACATGTCTGATATACTGACACTCTGACGTTTCATATGGGACTATCTGTGGATGCACATGCTAACCAGCCGACAGTCATGTGCCCATAAGTTTAATTTGCTGATCACCATCTCCCCGGTTGGGGATCGAACCGCCATACTGCAACTCTGCAGGGCATCAGCAACCAGACATCTTCTTCTTCTTGTAGTGGAGATTTCCTCATGTGAGGCACCGACAGTAGGCTCGTCATCAGCATCTTTCCCTGGACCACCGCGCCAAGATTAGGAATCTTGGTTTAGCAGACCAGCTTTCACATGTCTGATATACTGACACTCTGACGATTCATATGGGACTATCTGTGGATGCACCTGCCACTATTCAATCCTTGGCTTTTAAGCCTATTGTACTCTGACTCAGTCACGGCTCTGGCAGTATATGTATTTTATTTTATTGACTCACTGGCAACGCGTGGCTTCAATTGTTAGATTTAAGAGTTTAACTCTTACCACTCTGATGTCACTATTCTATCTTTTGCTGCGTAAATAACAAAGAAGCCGGTGTACATTTCTCAACAGTTTGGTTGATGATGTTGATGTCTATGACAGAAACATCATCCACCAAATTTACCGAAAAATGAACACCAGATCATCTTTTAATTTAATATGAAAATTTTAAATCTTGACATCGGAGTGTCAAGCACTAATACTGATTTGTGGAAATGCTGTGGTGCAGATGGGTGTTCCCCACATCAGCTGCTGTGTACCGCCTACACTCATGGCTACACCCTGCTGCGCCCAGCATTTGTTTGCATGCTGACTTGTGGAGGCTGTGGTTGGTCTTATTCCTGTAGTTTTCATTTTCTGGGTTTGTCGCTATCCGAATCTCCTTCTCTATGCTAGTGTCTCTTCATGCAACCTCAAAATGTGGACGTGGAAGCAGAGACTTATCTACCGATAATTGAAATCGCTACAGAACATGTTTTTGTCGATGCACAGCCTACTCCAAGATAAGTCCAGTGTATTGGAAGAATTGGCGTATGACTTTGTGTTTGGCTGGGATACGTATGCCTGTCCAGTCGAATTTAAATGATCTTTCTTTGAAGTAGATATCTAGTTTGCTCTTGAATAATTCAAGTGTTGTTGCTTCGACTATTGTAGCTGGCAGTGAATTCCACTTTGGTACCACTATGTTAGCGAAAAAGTGCTTGTGAATATCTTTGTTGCTGCCCTTTGTGTTGAGCTTGGACATATGCCATCTGGTCTGTGTAATACTGGATGGCTCGAAAAAGTAGTCCTTACCAATATTATATAGATCCCTGATGAGCTTGAATGTTTCAATCAAATCTCCTCAAAATCATCTATATTTCGGTGACATTAGATGTAGGGTTTCAAGTCGTTCCGTGTAGCTATACTCTTTGATTTGCAGGATAAGTTTTATTGCTCTGCGTTGAACTCTTTCTAGTAGCTGTGATTGCCTTTCCAATCTTGGTGACCATGCCAAGTTGCAGTATTCGAGAATAGTTCTCACTAGAGATTTGTACAAGAGCGTGAAAGTAGATGGGTCAATGTTGGTAAATGTTCTCTTGATTAGTCCTAATGTGCTGTTCCCCTTGGATACGATATTCCCTATATGTATATCAAATGAAAGGTTTCTGTCAATATGCACTCAGAAAAAGCATAGGTCCCAGGACACTTCACATGTTTTATTATTTTAATTCATTCATTTTATGTATGTTATATATAACTATAAATGAACAGGAGAGATAAGCACATGTAGCATACAAACACGGGACGTAGACAAGTTAAATAAAAAATTAATAAATGTCTAAGTAGTAGTAGTAGTAGTAGTAGTAGTTGTTGTTGTTGTTGTTGTTGTTGTTGTTGTTGTTGTTGTTGTTGTTGTAGTGGTGATGTTACAATACAACACAAACATTTATATTTTTGGTTGACTTTGGTTATACAGTACACCTCGGAAATAACCAGTTCAATTCCATAGTAAGATAAAAACGTTCTGTTGAATGTGTTGAATATAATTGAATTGGACGCCACTGTTGTCATAGGCAGCAATGTCTTCCAATCCACCCACATTCAAAATACACAAGAGAGCATTTCTCACATTGATTTTTAAATCATTCTAACAACAAGGTGCTGTTTGTTTGGAAGTATGTCAGGTCATCCCCGAGCTGTACTGTTTTTGTGCAGTTGATAATATGTTTACAGGATGCTGGCTAGTGGGTAGTATCCTTGGGCAAGGGTGGGGAGGGAGGGAGTGGAGGGGCACGGTGCTCATTCTCCTGCTCATCCAGTAGCTTGGTTTTATTGACTGAAAAAAAATTAGTTGTTAGCAGTTGGAAACGGCCAGTCATAGTGGGTGGATTGGAGTCGGTAGGTAATAGTGTAGTTCGGATCGACCGGTCGGGTACCGGCCGTACCAGCTAAGCTGGGTACGCGCCGCCCGTCTAGGATTCGTTTCCTGAACACGCCCCTCTGGGTAGAGCTATAAGCGTATATAGGCCTATGGGAGAGAGAGCATGTCGAAAACTGACTAAGTTCGTTAAAACATATTATGCGCATGCGCGCGTCAGGACGCTGTTTCTATGGAGCACATGCCTATGACCTAGATAGGATGGCGCTTATAGTGTACCGAGCTGGTACTCTGTAATTCTTATTAATTGTCTGTTCCCGTTAGATCTGGCATTAATCAAGACCGGAATTCGACGGGCTTTCTAAATCTGTAAACCATTTCAAAATCGGTTGAGAAATGGCTGAGTTATCCAGGAAAAACTGTTCTTGATTATCTTCAAAATATTGTCCTGACGTCATAATCACGTGGACATAAAGCTTCTAGAATGTTATTAGCTGTGTGCTGATTGGCTGTTGCTCAAACGATGATTGGATGAAGCCTGCGCCTGTGACGCTATGGAGAGTATAAAAGGAGAAGCAATCCAGTGATCGAGAGCATCCTCGGCCAGGGGCCAAACAGGTTAGAGCTGTACCAACTATTATCAAGCGCGACACGTGTCTTTCTTCGCTATGTGTCGGGGTTTTATCCCGTAGAGTACAGTTTCCAACCCACCGCACTAAAACAATTTTGTAACTCCCCTTTGGAAACTTTTGATAAAAACGTTCACGAATACAACATCTACATTCGGAACACAAACTTGCGGTGAGGCCTTTGCAGCCTGATAATGTGAATCTACAGATGTAGAGGCAGGATGTTCTTTGGTGGATGACTCGCCGGATCTGCCGGCCATGCCTAAAAGTGGTATTTCAAATGCTGCCGCACTAATCGTGTGGGTTCTTTCGACTTTCGACCATAGCAAGTGAACTCTGCACGGTGCGTCTTCAGAGCTGGTTGACGTACCCAGCACCTTGATGCTTTGTTTTGTGTCTTCAGCCGCATCTGACAACCCCCGCTAGTGATCGGGTTGTTTACACTTTCCATCCATACCATCGGTGTATGGGAACTTTCTTCACCACGTAGTATTATCGTATCTTTTGCTGACTGCTCGTTAGACATTCTGAATAGGCTAGGCTTACAGTGCTGTGCGATGACCCCACCACCCACCCCACCCCTGCCATGGACGTTCTTGCGGGAATCTTGTTTGCGGACACCAGCCTGCGGGGACTTTCCAGCTTCCGGAGAGCGCATCATCTCACGTCGACTACAGATCTACGTGTCAATTTCAGTGACACGGTAGTCTAACTTGGGAATGACTACCAAGTATTCAAGTAACTATACTTCACCATTTGATTATTTCTCTATATAGGTTTTGTTAATTATCTCGTATCCATACTAATGGTTCCGATGACTAAAAGGAACCATAACGGTCTTAGGACCAAGAGTTATAATTTCTGTATTTGTTAAATAGTTATTTTCATTTCCTCGATGTGTTGCTAACGCACTATAATAGGTTCGTTGACCTGTACTAATATATCTACCATAATCGTTTGACATTGTATTGCTTGTTCTGGTTAGAGTATGTATGTATATGGCCAGTGGCCATCCGTTAACTTGTTTTGCTTAAGTATAAAAAATATAGGAATGCAGTGCACGTAGAAAACACTATACAGCAACATTTATATATGCAGCATTTTCTCCCGCTACCAACAATTTTTCACTGAGGTTGCTGTCCATGCTATAACTATGTTTAGCCCGGCATGCTACTGACTAAAACCTTTTCTATTCAGCTCGATAGGATAGGTTCAGAATGATTAGAGACACTTTCTTCATTACATACTGTGTAATATACTCTTCTCTTCCGGTAGTGCGATAATTTAGCCCCGCACTCCAGTAAGACTCATAACTCCAAGATTTTGTCTCTCTTCATATTCCTCTTAGCCTTGTGGCTTCTTAAATTGTGTGGACGTCCCTATCCGCACCATGGGCTGATCCGACTTTAGGAAACTATTGGGCTTTCCGAGCGGTGATGGCTACGGTGCGGTATCCCATACACATTCCCATGTATCTTCGGATACTTAGTAGATAGTACTTTAAGCCAATGTAGGAAAGCACTGCGAAAACACATGTATTAATTATTATTATATTTACTGACAATCCTCCCGCACTGCAGTGCAAAACTGGCAACTTGTGCATAAACCTAACGTCAGGTTAAACGGTTAGTTCCATAGGACCCGGTGACGGACGAGATACGTATGATCACCGAATTCTGTTTAAATGTCTGGGCATGATATTTAGATCCGCCACACCATTATGGGAAGGACATTAACGGTGTGCATCCGTCTCTCTTACCCCCCCCCCCCCACCATAACGATAGGAGATATGGCCTAACAATGCTTCCGTGAAATGTAAACCATGTCCTGTAATGTTTCCTGTGGTTGCAGGGCGGAATTTCCAGATTCTCACCAAGTTCAGAGATCCCGCTAAGTAACATGTATGAGCGCTGTCTGAAGTATTGATATCCTTGGGCATCTGTTCTCCATGACAGCCATGTCTAATAGCTAGGTAGTTATCGGCCAGTTGTGGCCTAAAATAATTCTTGTTCTGAAAACAACTAAACAAGTGATTAAGCAGAGCAGAAGGCCCGCAGAAATAAAGCGGCAACTACTAACTCAGCATATTAGGAATCACATAAGACGGTGATGAAGGAATCCATCGAGAATCTTCCATCCCATCTTCACGTAAAACAGTACGCACCACTATAGTCATAATCTCACTAGGTATGGTCTTTTCTTACTACAGAATTTTTGTTTGGAATATTAGAGTGGGACCATTTTTGCCTGCTACTCCTCTCCCGCTTTAAGCGAGGTGGAGGCCCGATGACGGTCCATGCCAGGATAATACTCCTCACCCTAACTTGCACTAGGAGTAGTGCCCGCGTGAGGCACATCACTTTTCGTCTGAGATATTCTTCTTCCTTTCAGCTTAGAGGTATAATAACTTATATTACGTTAAATGGCTATGTCTCATGTACGGGAGCCTCCCTTGCGGGGATACCTCTGCGGACCTATGAGTCTGTGTGGTACCTCCGGGAGCCCCATGTTTAAAAGTTCATCTACCTGCCTCTATGTCTTGTATTTTCGTATGCTCTTATTGTAGTTTTATCTAGCATATTTTAGGTAAACACATTGTATAGACGTATATTTTTAGGTCACCAAATCAAATCTTGTAAGTCCATAGATCACGAAATTGCTATGAACAGGCATACTGGTGACACAAACTCTTGGGATGAGACCGTTATGTTTAATGTTCGAGGCAATGGTTGCACGGCTCCACCGGAATGATTGAGTTCCACCGGCCTTAGGAGCCGGTTTTTGTTTCCCGCAGGGCAGTCTCGTTCAGGGTCCATCACCCGAGACCGGATGCTAACCAGCGTCATCACTCGTCGTGCACTTACGGCATGGCGAGTCGACATGAGACATCGGAACGGCCCGACACCGCCCGGCGAGCTACAGTAGTAGCAGTAGTTGTAGCAGTAGTAGTAGCAGCAGAAGCAGAGGTAGTAGCAGTGTAGTAGTAGTTTTTATTATTGTCAAGCATTAGTTCTATGAACCCTGTCTTTGACAATGCATTGGCACTAGGATCTAGCTCATTCATCATCTGGAATGTAATTTTACCTTTTTCAATTTTTTCGACCCAAGTGGGGTTCGAACCTGCCAATTCTATGGCAACTTTCGCCTAGCACTTGGGAGGCGAGTGCCCTACCACCAGACCACCATCCAGAGGACAAAAATCCTCTTTCACCGGACTGGCTTTCAACCACATGTCTCACAACCACACGAATTATCTAGAATTTTGATGGTGTACATAGCAGATATCTAACTTTTACATTTTTCTGAGATCCCTCCTGCTAGATCACTAGGCACTCGCAAGTATGTAGTTTTTATTATTGTCAAGCATTAGTTCTATGAACCCTGTCTTTGACAGTGCACTGGCACTAGGATCTAGCTCATTCATCAGCTGGAATGTAATTTGACCTTTTTCAATTTTTTCCGACCCAAATGGGGTTCGAACATGACAATTCTATGGCAACTTTCGCCTAGCAATTGGGAGGCGAGATCTGTACCGAGTCCTGCTTCATTGAGGTCACCTCGTAGCATGCTTAGCAGATTTATGCAATGACGTCCTCTCCTGGCTTTGTATTCGCTGGCTCCGAGTAGGGCGAATTCCAATGCTCTCTGTGCTGGTGTCTCTTCTGGCATCCTTAGCACATGGCTAAACATGGCCCATCTTTGCTGGGCGACTTTTACAGACAGCGGCGACGTATTACACATCTTGTATAGTGCATCGTTGGAAATTATGCTGTATGGCCATCAGTGTCCAGTGATGGTGCGTAGGTGTTTGCGGTGGCAGGCATCGAGTTTGTCTAGAGCTGTCTTTGGAGCTGCCCAGCTGTTACAGTTATACCGCATCAAGGATACGCAGGTTGCATTGTATAAACGTAGCCTCTTTATCAAGGGCATCTTTGATCTACGAATCCATAGCTTCCAGAAGGACTGGAAAGCTATGTTCTCCATGACGCAGCATGCAGAAATGTCATAGCACTAATATGTGTCAATTAAGTAATCCTTTATTGTTTTCTCGAATGATTTTGTTGTCAGTATTTTGTCCCGTGTGTCCTGTTTAGTGTTATTCCATAATTGAGTGCCTGTAATTGATCTTCTGTTTTGTGATGGAAATTTTTCACAATAGTTAGCATTTAGGATTTACATATGTCAGTTAGTTTGAGTAGTTTTTCTTCTTTAAACATATCTTGGCCCTCTGCTGGCCGAGAAAATAATTTAATGCTCTTTCTTGGAGGCTTTGAATTATGGATATTTTGTTTTTGTAGGTGTTAGTCCAAACATCTTTGCAGTATGTGAGGTGTGGACGGATTAAGGTGCTGTACAGTGTTTTAACCATGTCATGTGTCATATATGGTTTTAATCTTTGAACAACACATATTCCTATTGCTACTTTTGCAGTAACTGTCTCAATTTGTTTGGACCGGGTCAGATTTTTATCTAAATATACTCCTAGAAACTTTGCATATGGGGCCTCTTCAATTTCTTTTTTATTGATATAAATTTTCGGAATATCTTTATTTATATGTTCCCTAGATTTTGAAAATAACATATAATTTGTTTTATCCACATTTAATGGCAGCTTATTTAACGAAAACCAGTTATTAATTTCTTCCATTTCCTCATTTACGTTTTAGTATAAAGTAATTATATCTTCATCAGAGCAAAATGCATTGGTGTCATCAGTGAACAGTATTAGTGGCATGTGTTTGCATATATTGGGCAGATCATTCATATACAAGAGGAACAGCAGAGGCCCAAGGATGGATCCCTGAGGAACACCGCAAGTTAGTTTCCTATTTTCAGAGCAGGTTGCATTAAATTGCACGCATTGTGTTCTCTCATTTAGGTAGCTTTGAAACCAGTTGAGTGCACTTCCTCGGATTCCATAGTAGGCAAATTTTTCTAGTAAAATAGAGTGGTTGATCATACCAAAGCTTTTGAAAGGTCCAAGAAAATGCCTATTATGTGCTTTTTCATTTGAATTGAATTAATTATTTTTTCTGGCATTTCAATTAGTGCTAGCATTGTTGTATGTTTTTCATGAAACCCGTGTTGTGATGTATACAGGATTGACATTTTGTCTAAATGTAGATCCTCCAGACGAACCTCCACGCATTGATATAGGTACTCCATGATTCAAAATTCAAAATTATTTATTTCATGCTTAATATATAATGCACATCCATCACAACTGGGCAGCACATCAAAGGCAGGGTTCCAGCACAAGTTTATGAAAGTTTCAGTAAGAGTCCGTCCAACCAGATCCACTGGTACTGTAAATACGGGAATAAAGGAGCGAGTAACCTTTTACATATGATAAATAAGGTGCCTATGAAGCTGGAGAGAAGTATCGACAATGTGAGGGAGAAAGTAGAAGATAATGACAAGGCTATAAATGAGCGTTAATAAAGAGGTCGCGAAAATACAGAATGAAATCTAGAGAAAATAGAAACAACTGAAAGCACTGAAAAGCAAGGTGGCAGAAGCACCAACATCAAAAAGCCACGTAGTTGATGATAAGAAGTGGATAGAGCTGGACGCAAATCTGACAGAGGCCGAGAGCAAGATGCATAAGCTAGACACAGCCAACGGGGGTGCAAGTGCAAAAGCTGGCGAAGATAGCAGCGAGAAAAGGATAAAATCATTTATCGAAGAAAAAATAACAAAACTCAATATGATTATCCATAAGGCAGAGGAGAGCAACAGCCAGGACCCAAAAACAGAAAAGCTGATGGCATCAAATTAGTCATAGACCTATGCACAGTCACGCTTGAACCGTTGAATTTTGGAGAGAACAATATGGTTAAAGTAGTCAGACTCGGGAAACCAAAAGAAGATGATAAACCAAGGCCACTGGTAGTTACGTTAGATGCTGCCAGCTCCAAACTTAGAGTCTTCCGAAGTGTGAATAAGCTAAGATATGCAGAAGAACCATTTAAATATTTCAGCATAGACCATAACCTCACACAAGCACAGACAGAGGAGATAAGGGTGCTATTCAGGGAGGCTAAGTTGAAAGAGGAGGCAGACAAGTCTGGAAAGTATAGTTACCGTGTGAGAGGAGTGGCAGGTAATAAAATAATTAAGAAGATACCAAAGAACTAAAGGCAGCAGGTGCATCGAATACGGTAGTTGTAAAAAGTGTAAATAGTCAGGGATTAAAACAGAAATCAGTCATGCAAGGTGGGGCAACAGAAGGGGCAGAATGTCAAATTGCAAACAGAGCAGAAATAGCAGGGATGCAGAGACTAAGAGAGGGTGCAAAACTAGACAAGCAAGATGACGCAAATTCAGCGGAGCAAGTTGATGCAGCGAAATGTCCAACTGTAAATAGAAGTGATACTGTAAATAGGGGAGAGAGATCAGATTTTAAAACGAAGGGTGCAAATTCAGCGGCGCAGTACAGTAAAAGATCAGTGATGCAAGTCGGCGTCCGACTGAGGGAGAATGAGGAACTATTGTTGGGATGTGTGTATAAAAGCCTGAGTTGTTGTGATAAGGAAGAAGACTGACAGAAAAGTAATAGCAGAGGTGGCTTCGAGAAACTCTTCACATCTCCTAATAATTGGTGATTTTAATTGGGATTTATGGAAGTCACCTGGTGACAACATAGACACAAATGAGCACCAGTTTATATAGGTAGTGAGGGATAATTACCTGTATCAGCAGGTCACAGAACCAACTAGAGGAAGAGGGACTGATGAGCCACATCTATTAGTATCTATTAGTACCTAGTATTGACAAATGAAGAGGGGATGGTAGGAAGCGTCGAGCATGACCCACCATTAGGATCTGGCGACCACTCTGTATTGAACTTCACATTTAAATGCTACCGAAATGGGTACAGCCGAACATTCAGGAAGTTCTTCTATGATAAGAGAAACTACCCAGGTATGAGAGCAGCACTATATATAGACTGGGAAGAGAAATTGGCAGGATGTGAAAATGATGTCGAGCAGCAGTGGGGCATATTTACGAATATCTTATGAGATGCAGAAAAGGAGTGTATACCAATCAAGATAGTCACTCCACAATGACAAGCGAAAAAAGGCAGTACAACACTGGACAAGCCAACCATAAAGGCGATTATAAAGAAACGGAGATGCTGGAAGCACTATATCGAAACAAGAGACCCAGAGAAGTATCGAGCAGACACGTGAGAACGTAACAGAGTGAGAGCTCTAGCAAGAAAAATCCAGAGAGACCAGGAGAAGGCCATAGCAAATAGCACTAAATCCAACCCGAAACACTTCTGGAAGTTTGTAAAAAGTCAACTGAAGACATCAACCACAATTGCAAATCTGATAATGACAACGGAATCTGACAAAGAGGGCTTAACAAAAACAGACGAGGAGAAATGTAATGTTTTGGTGAAATTCTTTTCAAGTATTTTTACTATTGAGCCGGAGAGACAGGGACCAGCAGCTCTAACTCAAGAATACGACCAACCCTTAGAGCAGATTAAAACAAACAAAGGAACAGTGATGAAGAAGCTTCTGAATCTAAAAGTGGATAAGTCTCAAGGGCCAGATAGAGTTCACCCAAGAATATTAAAAGAATTGGCAGGAGTACTGAGTGGACCCCTACAAATGATTTTTAATACGTCGCTAAGCAGCAGAAAGATCCCAGCAGAGTGGAAAACAGCTACGATAACAGCAATCTTCAAGAACGCCAGTAGAAAGCTGGCCAGCAACTATACACCGGTCAGTCTTACATGTATTCTATGTAAGGTACTGGAGACTATCATCGGAGACAAGATCATAGATCACATGAAGAGAAATCACCTGTTCAGCGATAGACAGTACAGGGTTATCTCGGGAAGATCTACATCCTTGCAACTATTGAAGGTCTTGGAGAAATGGTCAGAATACCTGGAAGAGGGAGGCAACATAGATGTGATCTACTTGGATTTTATGAAAGCATTCGATACGGTCCCACACAGATGGCTTCTGGATAAACTTGTTAGTTACAGGATAGCTGGTAATGTACACAATGGATACAGTCATTTCTGCTCAATTGTTAGCAGCGAACAGTGGTAAACAACACAATGTCATCGAGGTCAGACATTCTTAGTGGGATCCCACAGGGTAGTGTCCTTGACCCGGTGCTGTTCATGCTGTACATAAATGACTTGCCAGAGAGATTGTGCATTCATGTACGCAGACGTTAAATTATATTACTGTACCAGGGTTGTTGATAGTGGCGCATCAGCAGATGTCATATACCTCGCAAAGTCATATACTTAGATTTTGCAATGATGCCTGGTCAGGACAAAGAGAAAGCAATGCATAGAACTCTGAATTCTTAGACATGCTTGAAGAAAAATAACACAGAATCCAACCTCGCCATTGAACTTGCTGACTAATGATGCTGCTGCTAAGACCAGCACACCCGAAAAGAGGATAACTGTTGGCTGGAGAATTCATACGAAAGCCAGCCATTTGCTACAAAATAATGAGATGCAGAGCTGAGAGTATAAAAGCTGCTCGCTCTGTGATCTCAAGACCGAGCCGTTGAAAGGTTGCTCTGTTGCTGCCTCGCCAATGGTCCCTGGTTGATGGTATATGTCCTGCTCTCCGACTTAGTAATGATGGGGAATTTGCACAGCGAGACCACCGGGGCTTTAACCACTCAGCGTGGGCTGATATCTATGTAGGCAGCAGAGTAACCTGATTTCTGAAAAGGCCACTCTGAAAAAGTTGCCAAATTAACACCCTATATTCCTCTGCCTTCAGCTCCCTTCATTGCAACTGCATCACTCTGAAACTTTGCTGATTTGAACCCTCCGCCCCACCTCCCAACTACGGAGAGAAGTAGATGTGATTGCATACCGGCAGCACCGCTGATTCCTCTGGTGGAACCATGTCTAGAAAAGCTACAGCTGCACGTCATATGCTACTAAGAAACTCGGTAAGCCTCAGTTGGATACCAGCCTCCAACCAAAGCCAGTTTTTAAGCCACCTGTTCTTGCTCTAAAGAACATTTTTGCAGCGACCAAGAAACTTTTCCAGGACTGTTGATTTCTAACTATACCATCTTCCTGTGCCGCCTGTTAAACCTGCCTGAACTGTGACATAGACTAACTTTTTCCATGCCACTTCTTAGCGGCTGCATGTTGCACGAGGAGCCACCCAACTTTCAACTTCTCTAAGAAGTATCATCCGCTCAGCCTATTGTGATCTCTGGTCGTCGAGGATTAAGTCACCATGTGATGTTGTGCCTTGGGAATATACCTACCAAGGCTGGTTAAAAGCCAACAGTGCCGGCAATAGCAAAACCTAGACCCCACGTTTGTCAGACCATTTCGACCGTGACTGGGACTTTCTACTGCGCTTAGAAATTGAACTGTGCATGATCAAACCTTAAATATATCCACTAATCCATTTCTTATTTTTCCCTTGCAGAATCTTTAGCGATATCGCCTTAAGTGCCATTTGCTACTTTCCTCTGCTTTTAAGCGTCTGTTCCATTTTCACTCTAAAGAACACTCTAAAAGATATAATTCATCTTAGCCATAAATTGCGCTGTTTTGATCACTAAGAATAGGATGTATCGCTAGGATTATGAAAGCTGAGTGCCCCCTGTTCGCGGCGCCTCTCAGCTCGCCTTATTTGTGCTAGAAAATCTTGTCGCCGGCTATCAGGCACCGTAGTGAACAGTTTGAATGTCATGCTACTGCTTCGTACCACATAGGAACATTTCCCATGAGCACCCTTGTTCTTGGCCTCGACTAACAACTGCCATCCTTTTGACCATCCTGGCGGGTCTTGCCACCCTTACATACATTCCTTTTGTAGGGAAAGTTCACTGCGTAAATTTTGCACCAATCACTAAGATGCACTAAGCATGTCCCTTTAGGCTGATTCTGTCCCCCATTGCTTAGGGACCTTTTCAACTCGACCTTTGAAGAAACGCGGGCAACAGGTTTGACGCCACTCTTGGCAGGTAAAACACAAGAGGCATATGCAGTAATGTCCCCTGAAGATAGCTTGGCCTATAAGAAATTCAGACAAGCTATACTTCATTGCTCTGAACTGACTGCAGAAGACTATAAGCAGAGACGTGGAGTTACTAGGCAAAGCAGTGATGAAACCTTTTCAGAATGGTCTGTATGACTTAGTGGATTCTTTGACTAACCACTGCCATCCTTTTGACCATCCTGATGGGTCTTGTCACCCTTACGTACATTCTTTTTGCAGGGAGAGTTCACCACGTAAATTTTGCACCAATCACTAAGATGCACTAAGCGTGTCCCTTTAGGCTGATTCTTTCCCCCCATTGCTTAGTGACCTTTTCTTTTTGGACCGCTTGGCCAGCAGTCTAGGCAAACGTAGCTTTACTTAGATGATCCTGTGGTTAACACCAGCTCCTGTGACCGAACCAGATAACCACTGTATCACACGGATCTCTTCCAAGTTTTCACATCTTCTTAGCATCCAGACTCGGCAGAAGTTTCGCTCAACGCTTTCCACTTTAATTACACAGGCCTGTTTATGCATTTGCACCCAAGAGGACTGCCCCTTGGACAGCGTCACACACATTTTGACGTCGCTCAAGTCGGTCTAATCCCTGAGCCAAAGATTCGCCTGACTGCGAGGGAAGCGGTTCTCGCATAATATAACCGATCGTCTCCTTCTGTGGCTGCCTGAGACCTTAACCCGCAAAACTAGGGGTCCCCTCTAAAAAGTTAGAGTTTGGCACATACAGAAGCTCCGCCTCTGGACGTCTCCTGAGAACTTCGGATCAACTAGGTGGCAATGACTAAAAGCTTCTTTCCCTTGTGTGTTCTTTAGGACACTAAAATAGAACTCTCCTCCTGCTCCGCTTTATGCAGACCTTAATAGGACATAGTTCATCTTTTGCGCCAAACAACTCTCATGAACAACTACACGCACGCACGCACGCACGCACGCACGCACGCACGCACGCACGCACGCACGCACGCACGCACGCACGCACGCACGCACGCACGCACGCACGCACGCACGCACGCACGCACGCACGCACGCACGCACGCACGCACGCACGCACGCACGCACGCACGCACGCACGCACGCACGCACGCACGCACGCACGCACGCACGCACGCACGCACGCACACACACACACACACACACACCGCTGAGACGAATAGCGACCGTAGGCAACGGACTGACTGCCTGGTATAGATAGGAAAGCCTTCTGTCTCTTCTCCCGCTCCTCAAGTTTAGGACCCACCTCCCGAGAGACAGTCATTCACCCACCCACCATCCCCACATACCCTGTGACTCGGATAGGGGCATCTGATGATCAGGACGTGAATTGCTCATATCGCCACCCATATGCTACTTTTCATCCAGCGACTAGAATATTGTGCACAAAGTATTGGAAATCCTAAACATTAAGTAAAGACCCCAGCCCTCGTGCCTCCGCTCTCACTCTCACTTTCGCTCCCTCCTCGACAAATAGTGCTCGAAATTGCTTTGAATAGACTGCAGAAGACTATAGGGAGAGACTTAGAGTTACTAGGCAAAGCAATGATGAAACCTTTTCAGAATGGTCTGTATGACCTAGTGGATTCTGTGATTTGTCGGTGGAGGCCACTGATATGGAAAAGAATTATGAAAACTGAGAGCTCATGCTTCTTGAACGGCTAGTTGAGAGTTCTTTTAAAGATTTACATGTTTGGCTTAAGGAAAGCCAGCCAAAAACCGTCAAAGAACTGTGTTAACTAGCAGACCGGTACTTAGCTGTACACGGTAGAGGTGAAAGGCGATATGGTGAAAAGGAGCCTGTTCCCGCCTCACAGTCAACATTGGCGAGTAAGACTGATGGCGAGAAGCCAATCTGCGAAACAAGGAATCCTGGATGAGACGAGGCTCATCATTGTTTCAAATGTCACCAAAAATTCACTTAGCACTTGACTGCAATGTGAGGGCATCTGGAAAAAGATGATTTTTTTGTCATGAGGATAAAATAAATCGCCATGTTAGGAGTGTAAGTCCTAGAAAAATTAGTTCCTACACAGAAGGTGGGATGGTCAATGAACAGTGTCAAGATGCTGCATGATCCTGGGTGCACGCAGGCACTTGTAAAGGCAGTGCTTGTCCCAGAAAATGCATACACAGCTGAGCAATGTAGTATTATGTTGATAGATGGATCGACATGTATAGTTCCACTTACTAGGGTTCATCTTGAGTCCTCTTATGTGAATGGTAATTTTAGTGTTGGTGTCCTTGACTCACTACCTGAGGATGTGTTACTTGGTAATGATCTTGCCGGTGATATGAGTGCTTACCAATGTACCACTAGACAGCAGTACAGAGCACAACAGTCAGCGCAAGCCAGAGTAGAAGGGGATATAAGAAGAACAGGTGTGAAGGCAAAGCCAGTGAGCAGTTTAAGTGATGATTTGGCAAGACAGTGGTGCGAGAAAGCAAAGTCATCATGTTCATTAGGTATGCAGGAGTCTAGAAATGGCAGCGTTAATGAGGTACCTGAGAGGTCACATTCATTAGAATTGGAAGACAGTACTGCGGGATCAGCTGACAAGCAAGATATATCAAGCCAGTCAGTGTCAAGAGAAATGGAAGCTCAGACAAATACAGAAGATGAGTGTCAGTCCGACAAGACTCGTGATGATAACACATTGCAGCAATTAACATAGATCCAAATCTGTGATCTAGGGCCAGATGACATCATAAAACTTCAACAGTCTGACCACACACTAGACAAGGTGCACCAGAATGAAGTCGAAGGTGATGCGGAAAACTGGGAAAGCATTTGCTTTTATTGGGAGAAATGTATTCTATCCAGGAAGTGGAGTCCTTCAAAAGTGTACGGTAGTGACAGAACTTAATCTGAGGAGAATGTTATACATCAGTTGGTGGTTCCCAAGGTGCGCCATCATGTTTTAATTCATATTGCTCATGACATACCATTAGCAGGGCATATGGGTATACAGAAGACAAAGCCGCATGTTATAAAATCGTATTACTGGCCAGGAATTTTTAAAGATAGTGTGATGTATTGCTGCACATGTGAAGTTAGCCAGAGGACAGCTAAAAGGAGATCATTCGAAAAGCACCATTGGTGCCAATTCCGGTTACTCTGATCACTCCTTCCTAGTTAGGAGGCTAATTAATACACCAAGATATGGTAGATTTATAGCCCTTCTGAATGAGTTCTGATGATCAGGATTGGCAACATAACTTACTTCAGTGTTCAGAAATGGTAACAAATCATGTTTCAGGGAAGAAATATCATTTTTAGCACTAAAAATTGGTAAATTATTGTCTTTCAGTGCTTAAAATTGACAACAGACACCACTCCGGGTGCATTACATTTGAGTGAAAGTGCATCAGGGTATGTAAACGCACATTAAATACTGTCGTGCTTCAAATTTGATTTGATTGTTGTGCCATCTAACGTTTGATTATGTTGTGTGTGGTTGTAGACGTGCTGCACTAGCTCATGAGGGGTCCATCGCGGCGTAATCAAATAAAACCCATGACCATTATAATATGTAGAGTGCAGCACTGATACACTGATGGTGATGGTGCTTGTTTTTGTAGATTTCACACTAGCTAAAGACTGGCCAGGTAAGTCAGATATAAAATTTATTGCCTAAGATGCCATAATTGAAAAATAGATTTAATTCCGGCACACACATGTACACCCCAAGTTGCCTACATTTATTTGAAAAAAAATGTATCTGGGCAGGGGCCTATATGTAAATACATTGCATTCAGGCAAAAATGAGGGTTGTATGTACTAAAGAATAATATACCAAGTGTGTGGACCTACCACATCAAGCTAAGTATATGCCATGCTATATTGTAACATAATTTAATAACTTGATCACGATACTCATACTAACGGTGGAATGTCAAAAGAGAAAAATGACACGAGGGGATGACAGTAATCTTAGCTCAGTATATCATTTTGAAGTATCCGCTTGTGATTCCCCTAAGGCAGATAGCCGGGGTCTACACTACAAATAACACGTAAGAAGAAAATTAGAAATCCTGTTGCACAGCCGATATTTTAGTGACTGCTGTACAAATGAACATCCATAAAGCATAGATTTACACCTAACATAACACTAAGTAACCGTACCAGTTTAAAAATAGGATATAGGGAAGAATAAATGGCGAATAAGCGATTTAAATTCTGAAGTGACGATCGTAAGGGAAATGTACACGCTCATCAAATCAGTAGTAAGCGAGGTGCAAAAGAGTGCGGGTTATAATAAATAAAATGATATCTTTCCCACCATCAGTATTGGGTAGATTTTTCTTTTGTTAATATGTCATTGCTTCTTCGCTATAAATCTACTGACAGAAATTTTGATGCAATTTTGCCGAGGTGCACCTACAATTTTTCTTAGATTGACTGGACTACATTAAGGAATGGGTGCATAAACACATCATGCCAGAAAGGATTTGTTGTCTGGACCCTCTCTAAAATCCCTTCTCATAACATCTAATTAATCATGTTATTACTATGCATAAATGAGTCATTTCGAGGATGCAGCAAACAGATAGCGAAGAACGTGCACGCACGGTTGACAACATCATGGATGATTCCTCTCTAGCAACGTTCCGCAACAATATCATAAATAGAGGATTCTAAACAAGTGCTTTAATCAAGTATGTAAATATTACGCCTTGGTGTGCTTCATTTAAATGTATTCAATGAGTTTAAGACTCAGTTAAATTAACATGATTTTCAATAACATCATAAGAACATGATAAGTAGAGAATACGCATGTAGCATCACTGTGCAATGGCAATTGTAATTAGAGAATAGACACTCATAATCGATTCATAATCGTGTAATGACAATGTTACGGAGGCATATGAAATGGCAATATGTTTAACGAGTGAGCGCAGTTATGGCACAATAATTGTGATCTACGATTTCTACACTTTGCTGTATATTTGAGTCGATAATGGCACAGTGATAGGAATCCTGGATAGCGTGACAGTTCTGTGATAAACCCATATAATTGCATTCAAATGGTAGTGTTATGCAAAACTTATTCCTAAGAGTGTGATTCTATCTCAACATGTTCAGGTGACACCTTGAATTTTCTATGTGGAGATTTGACCCCACGAGACCTATTGTTGGCTGGTAACATATTTATTGTTGATAACCTTGTCTCATTTTTATCTTGTGAATTAGCTTCCGTTTCTGTGGTTTGGTGTACTTCAATAGTCACTACACGTGTGTTATCTTGATTGCTCTTTTTATCATCCGGCTTTGGTTTGTCAAACAACATTTTTGTGTCGGGTAGTTGTGGCTTCTCATTAATAACTGGAAGTAGTCTTGGTTCTGATTCCTTTCCTCCCATGTCAGAAACTTCACCAGTAATCTTCTTAACCTTTTTCGTCAAAAATTGGTTATCGTAGCTTTTCTGAAAAGAGAATTGATAAGTTAAATAAATATCAGATTGAAATCAATACATCTGTATCTCTATGCTATTATGTTATTTTACACTCACCCCATCAGGGTAAACGGGTTATGCATTCAAGACGGTCTATTAGTTTGTTTGTGTGTCTGGAGCCATATCTCAAAAATTACTAAACCAATGTGGCGCCATGATTACATACTAATTAGTATGTGAAGCTTGACTTCTCGCTTTAGCTCAGTGGGTAATTTGTGAAACTTGAGCTCAAGGATAACGATTGGTTTAACATAGAACTTTGTCCATGTTACGAGCCAGTTAGATGATTGGTTGGGTAACTGGAAGGACATGGTTAGCATAGAACATCATCCAGATTAGCAGGCAGGTAGATGTTTGATTGATTAGGAGGTTACAACATTTTTGTTGCACCTTACTTATGTCACTAATCCATGGCCAGCCAATGGTCCATAGATATTTCCATTTATATTTCCGCAGGGGTATGTAGCACGGATCGACCGGATGGGTACTGACCATTCCAGCCAAGCTGAGAATGGGACGACGGTTCCGGATTCGCTCCAAGCATGCCCCCCCCCCCCTGAGTAGGGTAATGCATGTGTATAAAGCCCTATGAGAGAGGGTTTCGTTAAAAATAGCTACGTCTGTAAGAATGCATAGCGAGCATGCGCGCGCGTCAGAGCGTCCCTGACAACCTGTGTCAGGATTGGGAGAGTGTGTGCTTGTAGTGTACCGAGTTGGTACTCGTAATTTTCTCAAATTGCTCCCTTCTCGTCGTTCTTGGTACCGATCAGGACCAGAATGAAAGGAGGATCTCAGAACTTTTAACTTTGTTTATATCGGACCAGAAATGGCTGAATTATCTTTAAAACTCGCGCTTATATTATCTTCAAAATATTGCTTCGACGTGGTAATCGTGTGCATGCATTAACTGAATGGGGAATGTGCTGTTCACGTGATAGCACGTCACGACTTCTAGCTGCACACTGATTGGCTACTGCTCGCCCACTGATTGGCTGAAGAGCCTGCCTCTGACGTCACGAGTAATATAAAAGGGACGAAAACCTGAGTCGGGCGCATCATCGGCGTGGAAGCCAAACCATCAGGAAGACTGCTGGACCAGCGCAGTGCCAGACGCGGGATAACTGCTAAGCGACGGTGATTCCATCATCACTGTGGTGCCTCTCAGAATTGAGTTCTCCTGCGCCGGTGGGCGGTCTTAGACGTTCCGCGATACAAGAATTTTGGATGCTCCCGGCCGGCCATGTGGGAGCAAATATAAACTAAAGTAAGAACTCCCGCATCTGAACTTTCCTAAGGGAGTTTTCCTGTGGAAAGGGCCTTGCGGCCTGATGTGATTCTATGGGCTGTAGAGCTGCTGGTGATTCTTGGTGGATAACTCACCGGATCTTCCAACCACACTGAAAAGTGGATTCAAATTTCCGCACTTCATGTTGCATGTGTTAATTCACTTTTGGACCACAGTCTGGTGGGACTTTGCTCGGTGCGCCGCAAGAGCTATGCGACGTATCCCGCACCGTGTACCCAGTTATTGTACTGGCATAATTTATCATAACTGTGGCCCTCTTTGTTAATGGGCAACTTTCAACTTTTCAACTACTGTCGCCGGGTGGAAATTTTACAACAAACTGTTTAAATCATGTATTAGTTAAAATGACTATCTAAGGGGCATCTCATTGCCAGTTCTTTGTCACTATACTGAGAATGTGCTGCATCAACAGTCTGCCTGCAGAAAGCTGCATGTGGAAATCTGCCTGTGGAAATCTTCCCTGCAATCGAGATCATGCCATCTCACGCTATGTACTATTAACGCCTCAATTTCAGTGACTTATTAACTCTCACTGTACCAATGACCAATAGGTATCCAAGTAACTATGCTATTGTACATTTCATTATTTCCGCAAATGGTATTGATGACTAATAGGTACCTTCCCCGTCCTTCCGACCGCAATTTTATACTTTCTGTTTATACTGTGAATATTATCTTTATTTTCTGTGGGTGCTCTCAACTTACAGCACCATAGGGTCCTATGACCTGTGATATCGTTAGCACTGTATTAGTTAGTTGTATATATCGCAAGTAGCCATCCTAGTTAATATGTTTTGTTTATTTATAAGAACTCTAGGATGCAGTACGCTAGGAAATACTATACAGCAACATTATATCTGCACCACTATATTTCCCCCAGCATCAATTTTACACTGAGGTCGCTGATCATGCTCTAATTACTTGAGCCTGACATGTTACCGACTAAACCTGGCTGTTTTAGCTCAATAGGATAGGTTTAAAGTGGTTAGGGACAATTCCTCCACAAGAGACGCATAGTGTACACCTCTTTTCCGGATGTAGTGGATATGTAACACCACGCACCGGCTAGGTTGTGTAAAATTTGCCAATTACCTTAGGGCTTCTTATTAATATCGAGTTATTGTCTCTTTGCACGATCCACCAGCTGCAAGGCTTAATAATTGTTTGGATTCCTTATCAACGCGTTAGCAGGATCCGACTCTGGAAAACTATCGGAGGTTTCCGAGCGGTGATAACTAAAGTGCCGATTTACACGCATCACCCACCCCCACCCCCACCCCCACCCCCTGTATCCTTGGATACTAGTCAGTTAGACTCCCCCGCCAATGTAGGAAGCACTGCGAAAAGAAATAATATTATGTGATACCGGCCTGCAGTACCTCTCTGGACATTCAGGAAACTCAACCCTAAGGACAGGTAAAACGTTAGCTCTATTAGCACATGGGTGATGGATGAGATGCGGATCTCCATCCAATTCGCTGTAGTGTCCGGGTGAGGTCTTAGAACCCACCACGCCCTCATGGGAAGGACACTAGCGGTGGATATCCGTCTCTTTATCCCCACCATAGATGGCATAGCGCTTTCTAAAATTGCTTCTGTGATCTGTAAACTGGTCCTTGTGATGTTATATGTGGTTGCAGGACAATGGTGACCAGATTTGCATTTGATTCTGGAGCTATTACTCTGTGACATGTACGCATGCTATCTTTTGGAGGTAGATGCAATGCAAGGCGACCTCCGGGAAGCCGAGCATCTTCGCCTGTTAGATGAATGTGTCTAAAGTTAGGTAGGAATCCCTGCCACTTGCGGCCAAAGCTTATACTCGTATCTAATAACTAAATGGTAGGTTAGAATGTAGCAGAAGGCCCACATAAATAAAGCAGCAACTACCAATACAGTAACTTTGGACCTACATGAGACGGGGACCTGTGAATTCTTCGGAAATCATTTGTCCCGTCTTCACGTAAACCAGTGTACATCACATTAATTATGCTTCACTAGGATTGTTCAACACTTAGCGTTTTCTGTTTGAACAAAAGAGTGGCCTTTTTTGCCAGCTCTTTTCCTCAGCTTTGGTGTTGAAGGCATTTTTCTGTGATGGAGGCCCGCGCGAGGCACTTTCCTCTCGCAACAACAATATTTTATGTGTGTTAGGGGTGTAATTAGTTTATACTAAACTACCAAGTAGCCTCGTTGCGATGCTCCCTTACAGGGATACCTCTGCGGATTCAAGGATCTGTGTGGCACCTTCAGCAAAACCACATAGAAAGAACACCGGATCGAGTGATATTGTTTGTATAGTGAATGTTGTGGCTGTTTAATTATACCATCGTGTCCAGACTTCCAAATTGGTAATGGACCGTCATACCAGTGACACCAACAGTTGGGACGAGACCATGAGGTTTAATCTCGGCGGCAATGATCGCATGGCTCCACTGGAACGTGAACGTTCCACCGGCTCTAGAAGTCGGTCTTTTTACTTTCCGAAGAGATGCGATACGGGATCTGCAACCCCGAGAACCGCAGCTAACCAGCCCTCCTGCACATCCTGTACATGCAGTGTGGTGGAGTTGAGCGATATGGCGGACCAGCACGTACCCCCGCAAGCTACAAGTTGTTAAATCGTTTATTCATCCATCATCAGTGATATAATGCTTTCAACCATTGAGGATTTTTCCAGGATTGTAAGTTGAGATCTTGCACAATACACGTGAAAATCATATTCCTAGCCCATACATAAGAAACTAAAAAATGTTTTATTCACACGACCTTTGACAGAGAAGATATTATTTGTAAACATACTTGTTGATAAACTTTGGCTATGTATTCATTTTGAAAATGATATTTCAGCAGCCCGCTTAGAAATAAGCACTAGCTCTATAAATCATGTTATTACAGAATAATAATGAAAACTCACCAAATGTTCCTTCATTTTACTTGTCATCTGCTTGTATCCACGTGCAAGAACCGCATAATAATATACAAGTAAACTGCAGAAAACAACAAAGTATATAGTCAATTAAGAATTTATTTTATGAAAAGAACATTGTGATGCTTCATTCCTGGAAAGATAAACTTTTATGCAGTATACTTGTAAAAGCAAGTCGATACTTATAATTGGTATTCCTTTAACAAGACAAGCCTGCTAGCTGTGGTGGGATATGATAAAGCAGGATAGTATACTAAATAGAGGGGCTATGAAAGGTAAGAAATGGAAGGCGTGGGAAATCTGTTTTGACAGTTCACTGGCTAATGCGTTGGTCTTCAAGCCTTTCATCCAGCAGAATTCTAGCAGTAATTATATCTAGATACATGCATTTGCTTGGGAACTGTTATAGCCTTCACTGCTCTAGTCTGCTCTGATTTCTGGAAAACGTGTTTGCAATGGACCTTTCCGGTTTTAGCTATGTCCCGCCCATCTCTAGCTAAGCTCCACCAACACCTCGCTGGTTTTGGGATTGATCGATCTCTGAAGAGCAACAGCACCCAGTCAAATTAGTTTCAAAATATTCAACAGCATGTCTATTAAATAGCAAAGAATTACAAAGGCATACAATTCATACAACGTGTTGGACTATTTGAAATTTGATGACGGTCTATATGGAATCGTTTGTGACGTAATGAGTGTGATGTCATCCTTACACGTGCTGAGTTGATTATGACGTAATATGAGGTCAGATGATGGAAAGGTGAATTCTATGTAATGGAGGATACAGTTTAAGCTATGACCCACCCATCTCTAGGTAAGCTCCGCCAAGGCATTGCCCATGTTGGGATCAAACGATCTCTGCCCTCTGAATCTCAATTTTCAGAAAACTATACAGGTAAGCTGTTGAATATTTTGAAACTAATTCGAATGGATACTGTTGCGGCCTATGGACGCAAAAGCGTCCAGTCAAATTAGTTTAAAGATATTCAACAGAGTGTTTATTAAATAGTAAAGACATACAATTCGGACAACTTGTCTGACTATTAAACGTTTGTGATGGACTATATCTCGTCATTCACAATGTTGATTATGACATATGTCTACACGTGAAGTAGTTGATTATGACTTTATATGATTGACTGAAAAACTGTTTTCCTCCATTCTATGTAATGACAACGCATATTATATTTGATATGTAGTTACTAGACCACATTTGAACCATAAAGATGCACATGATCTAAGGATTCAACAGGGACCCTAATAGATGTAATGCCACTAATAAGGAATCATCATACCATTAATAGCTGGCCGGCTCAAATGTACAGGCCGTGTTCGAGTTCACTAGAGCCAATAGTATGGCCTGGATTAGACAGATGAACTGATTTGGGATTAACACAATTTTTCTGTTAGTTGTATTTTCAGCTTAGTAATGAATTAGTATCAAATAACCAAATGTCTTACTTTTAGAGATACTTTGCGCCAGATGAATTACTTGAAAAACATATTTTGCATGTATGATGTATGATTATTATATTCTGCGGCTGTAGTAGTAGAAACATCCTACAGCTGCAATCAGTCCTTCTTTGCTTTTGCCCACTGTGTCTTGTTCTCAGCCAAATTCCTTAGCTTCCTCAGGTCCATTCTTGACCTGAGTGTACCGAGTCCTGCTTTCTTTAGATCACCTCGTAGCACGCTTAGAAGATTTATGCAATGACGTTCTCTCCTGGCTTTGTATTTGCTGGCTCCGAGTAGGGCAAATTCCCAGGCTATCTGTGATGGTGTATCTTCTGGCATCCTTAGCACATGGCCAAACATGGACCATCTTTGCTGGGCGAATTTTACAGACAGCTGCGACGTATTACACATCTTGTATAGTGCATCATTGGAAATTATGCTATCTGGCCATCGGTGTCCAGTGATGGTGCATAGGTGTTAGCGGTGGCAGGCATCGAGTTTGTCTAGAGCTGCCTTTGGAGCTGCCAAGCTGTTACAGTTATACAGCATCAAGGATACGTAGGTTACATTGTATAACCATAGCCTTTTTGTGTTTTGACATGACTACCAACACAAGCATACGTTGAGCCCATACAATGTTTGCGCAGCTGCGTCCACATTTGAAGCCACTTTGACATGATCCGGTGAAGTCATCAGTCTTTTCTCAGGTGCAGCATAGAGTAACATTGGATAGGATTTTCCGTATGCGTTTGAGGAGCAAAATGGGTTGCAGATTGGCTGGTGGACCAGGTGCCTTTTTGGGCCTAAATGCTGAATTGATTAGGTGCGTGATCGGTTTTGAGATAATGTCACTTGCATATTTGAATAGTTCATTGCTCATGCCATCAGGTCCAGATGCACGCCCATTTTTCAGGGCTTTAAGTACCTTCTCAACTTCTGCTGTTTTAATTGGTGTTAGTAATGGCCTTGGGTCTCCTGAGAACAGGTGCAAGGGCTCATCATCGTTGTCGGTGAACTGTTCCTTGAACCATTCTCGGATCACAGATATTTTGCATGTATACTCTTAATCATCAGCCAAGATGATTCTAGCCACAGAAGTAGTATGAATAAAAGTAATTGTCTCTCTCCAGACATTGGCTGTATTCGACTGGGCGAAAAGTTAGACTATATTGCTCCATAGAGTATATTTTATATTCGACTGGTTTATCACAGAAAGAAATTGAGCACAAAACAAGCTGGAGCCCAAACGTGTGGCATGTTTCGTGAAGCATGTCCCATGATGCAAAATATGAAAATGCTGGACTTAGGAGCAGAACTCTACTATTATTCAGCACTCACTATGTCTGAAAACAGTGCTGAAAGGTGGATTTTATTTTCAAGATAGTAAAATTTAAGCGATTTAGTCAGTTTCTGCATCTTCCATATTGCTAGTGTTTTTTCCTTCGACTGGTACGTTTGCGTAGAGAACATTTTGCTCACTGTGCCCGTAAATTTACTCCATGGAGACACTCCCAGTCGAATACAGCCAATGATAGTATATGAATTAATGTATTCCTACCATAGATATCGTATATTCTGGCTAAATGGCTCATGTGCATACCTTCACCATGGGGGCTAGTCATCGCGATCACCGCTGACGTGAGTTCAGTTAATCACAATCGCACATGACCAGGTATTCACTGACTGGTTAACGCAGACGATCAACTGCATATATAGCCTTAAAAATTACTAAATTATCTTTTGATAATTTGAAGAGAAATTGAACAGACGCAGATTTATATATATTTATCAAAAATAAAACTGTATCGGCTACTTTTCTTTATTGACACTTTTTTCGACTACGCAATAGGATTATTAACAAAACATATTATTTTGGTGACTATAATCCGGTGAGACAATACTGAACTCTGAAACACCACTTTTGAGAGGGTCATGAGCGATCGAGCCAGTATATATGATATCTAAGATTCCTACATATACTGTAAAAAACTATACATGTCAGACGGCATGTTGATTGGTTAAATAAAATGTTAGCTGTTGTTGTGCGAAACAAGGAAACTTATAGAAATTCCTTCTCCAAATTATCACTAGGCATACATACATGCATGAATGCACGCACACACGCACGCACATACACAACACAAGCATGCATGCATGTGTACACGCCAATTCTTAGCAAACTTGTACGCACGCATGCATGCACGCACGCACGCACACACGCACACACACAGATTTGAAATAATGCAGCAATGGCACATACTCACCAGAGAAGAATGAGTATTGCTATGGCAATGATAAAGATCCCAGATATGACGAGATTCCATATATTATCTAACCAGGTCGGCCAACTAGCTGTTGCTACATTGAAGACAGCATACATCTGAGAGTAAATACGGAATGGGCCACAACTCTTGGATGGAGATATTCTGAGAGAAATGTGAATAAAAAAATATCAAAAAAATAAAATTGGCAATGGTTTGCGATCGATGATTGATCTTGTTGTTTATGCTTTATATGATGGATTATGATTTGTTTGCGAAATAGCTTTAAATCTGGTTGTTCCAATATATTGCTCCAATGATAGCTTCTATTTATTATAATGGTTGGTGGATAGTTGGTCCATCAATCTCAAATGTGGTTGTTTCAATGCTGGCCAAGTATTTGTTGTTTTGTACTAGGATAGTTGATGATTCATTGGTCCTGTAATAGCATCGGTTGTTTATTTATTGGGACAACATATTTATTCTAAAAATGTAAAGTCGACTAGCAAGTCCCTGTAAAACCGAGTGTTAATAGAGGGATCTGATCGGTCACTCAAGTATTTGATGGCTGTCACTAAAATAAAAAGGTCTGTCACGAAAGTGTATGAATTATATGTCTTTGATAAATTTACAATTTAATAAATATGCTGTTGAATATTTTGAAATTAGTTTGTCTGGTAGGCGTTGCTGCCATAGACAGAAACAACCCCTATGTAGTTAGTTTCAAAATAGTCAACAGTTTACCAATCTACTTATCTTGAAATTTCGATTTGGAAGTCAGGTTTCAAAGTTACAAATCTATTCCTGTACACATGAAAGTGGGAGGAACTTAGCTAGAAATGTGTCCCTCTATCAATATGTTTGACGAACTAATAATATAAAATGGTCTTACTATGTCCCATTCTAGTACTGTTTGCTGGTACAGTTTAATATTGATATAATAATATCATTGAAATCTACCAATACATGCATTGTGTCATCAATTCTTTCGAAAATATGGCTAGTTGATTGATTACTGTAACCCTGCACATACTTGGCAATGACGAATCCGATAGGGAAATAGCAGAGGAAGAACGCCATGAGAAGCACAGACATAAAGAAGTTGTTTGATCGGGAAGCTTTGTAAGGCTTCTCTGATGGTGAACATGAAAACAATGCTGAAAACTGAACACATAAAGCAAATTCTAGTAGCCATAGAATTAACACAGGTATATGTTAGTTATGTAATAGTAAATTTCAAAATAATCATAGACAATTTCAAAATAGTTACAGTTATGTAAAATGGATTGTAACCGGGTTTACTGGAGTGTGTGGTTTTTATGTTGCTGAACTAGCATGGTTGTAATTAATAGTCATTATTGCTTCGTGTGTATATGGAATCGTGTATTTGATTCAATTTCACAAATTCAAAAAATTATATTAGTTTACATGGAATGAATTCATCATATGCTAATATTTATTTCGCTTCATTGCATCTAGGCACACAATTTAAGCCTCTAAAAGTATACAGTTTTAACAATTTTATGTCATATATATATATGGATTCAGTCTAATATATATATATATATATATATATATATATATATATATATATATATATATATATATATATATATATATATATATATATATATATATATATATATATATATAAATATATATATTGTTTGATCATGCATTATATTGATTATAGTTAGACAAACTATAGTCATCTGTTAGTGTCTTACCATTTTAAGGTAGAAGATGACAAAAAATTCTATAACACACAGAGCAGGTAGCATTGGAGCAAAGAAAAATCCTAACCTGTTGAGACAATACATATTTAAGAGTATTAACATATCAAACTGTAGGTCGATGTGACCTAGTTTTCAAGCTTCACCCACACCTGAGATTCTATCGAACTTGTTGAACAAGGTAGTAGTAGTAGTAGTAGTAGTAGTAGTAGTAGTAGTAGTAGTAGTAGTAGTAGTAGTAGTAGTACCAGCAGCAACAGCAGCATTTGGAGGAGGAGTAAGAGGGTGAGGGGAGGAGGTGGATGAATGGCAGTGGCAGCAGTAGTTAGTGATACGATGCTTTCAAGAGACAGCAGCTATACTATTTGGATTTTATGTCACAATGAAATTCGACAACTGTTGGTAAATGTGGCAAAAGGGTGTGTAGATATCACATCTGTGTCCACTCACCAGCAGATTGACTGTCCATACACAAGGTCAAGAACAGTCTTTGGAATATCAAACTCTAGTGGCCCAATCAGCGTCGTGAGTCTACATACACACTTTGTTATGACCACTCTAAAACAGCAATATATACAAACTCATAATGAAATAACTTCGACATAAGACTTATGTAATGCTCAGTAAAATTTGCTTATATGTAATTAGCACAGTAATTAAAGGCTATTTTCTTCTTCTTCTTCTTCTTCTTCTTCTTCTTATTATTATTATTATTATTATTATTAACCATGGTGCATTATCCCATGAAATGTTCTGTAACTATACATCATTAATCAAAATGTGGTAATTGTTACTTGCCATATAATAATAATAATAATAATAATAATAATAATAATAATAATAATAATAATAACTGTATTGATTATCAACATGCTTGTCCACGTAAATGAGCTTCATCAAAGGATTTAATTCAGGACACAACATTTCGCTTCTCTATTTTTGAAAAGATAACCATTAGTAATTAAATGTCCATACTGAATCGCATCGAAAATCAATAAAGTTAGATATAAAAGACATCACCTGTGAATCCTGATAATTAAAGGTGTTTTGAAAACATATTGTATGGCTTCATTGCCTTCATTTCCGCTGATCCTACAAGTGCATTATCTGATTTTCAGTCACCTGATAACTCAACTTATTTTGAAAACATTGTTGTTGTAGTCAACGTTCCATCTTTCTACTTCTACCACCACCATATTGGAATTTGATGCTTGGATTCACGGATTGATGCTAATTATCGCTTTGAGCTATGATATTTAACATATCGATTAATTATTTGCCCATGTTTAAAACAATTTTACTTAAGAATCCACCAATCCATGATATTCACCGATAATATTCACTGTAAAATTGTTCGTAACATCATTCTTATTTGACGTGCTCATTTGTTTAATATTTAAATTTGCACCAAGTAGAATGACACATTCCTTTGATTAATTAGCCTTCATTTTGCTAGTATTAGAACAGAGTTTCTTGCTTCATAAATTAACTCACTTTCTTATTACTTCGACAACCATCACCATAATTATGGTGACTCCGAAGTCAATAATCAGCAGCCTATACAGTTGTTGACCAACATACGTCTCCCAACACTGAAACACAGGTAATATTATACTTTACTATTAGTTCACTCACAGAGAGAAACAGAAAATGACTCAAGATGATTAAGATAAAGATAAGTTGTAGTTTGTAGCTAAAATATATTTAAACCAAATTATGTATCATTTTAATTCAACAACTCAAATGTGTCATCCTTACAGTAATAAATTTATTTATATGCCATTTTCTAAAATAAACATTCATATATATGCACGAAAGAATGCATTCTGTCATAACACGTAATGTGCTAGTGTAATGTGCAGGAGATGGGAAGTTATCAATCATATAATGAGCAGAATGTTTCCTTAAAATATTATAGCGTGTTCTAGTATGGCTAATCATAGCCGCAACTGTAACTAACAATTTCTGAGTAATTATTTAATACCGAAAATGTTCATGATAAATTCATTCTGCACACAGATATATAAATGTGTGATGGTAATTTCGATGAAGGAACTGATCTAGAATTAGAAATATACAACACGCATTCCCACTAGTAATAGAGGGATCCGATCTGTCACTCAAGTCTCTGACAGCATGCTCAATTACGTCACTAGTTAATTGAGCTCTCAGTCAGAATGACATAGAGTGCTTTGTTATGAAACTCGAAAAGTCTGTCCAGTGTACGAATTGTATGTCTTTGATCGATTTACAATTCAATAAACATTCTGTTGAATATCGTAAAACTAATTTTACTGAGAGCTGTTGCTGTCATAGGCATAAGCAGTTACAGCCCCTAGTCAAATTAGTTTCAAAACATTCGACAGCTTATGTACACACAATTTCTACATCCCAGAGAGGTAACTAATTTTTCCTTATTATTCAATAGCTTACTGACATACATGCCTTGACGCTGGGTTTCTGGCAAGTCATAGTTCAAGCAATATATATCAATTTCAATACATGTACAAAGTAGGCGGAGCTTAGCTAGAAATGAACAGGTCATAGATAGAAATGGATCACTATAGTACAACTCTATCCAATCAAATAGAGTTAAATTAAGAAGATTACCATCATTGGAATCTGATGTTTTTCTTTTTACTTTGTGAGAGACATTGACCACAAAATGATGCTATTGCATCCTACTGGTCCCAGCATTCACCAAGCTTCTAATGTCGTGGAAAATACACAACCACCAAGATATTGGAGGTGGCAAGCCAACTTGGCTTATGGATATCATAGTATCATAGAAATCCCTCCTGATCAACAAGACAGTCAAGTCATGATTAATACTATTGGAGTTTTCTATGAATGCAGGTCAACGCGTATTGAAGATTTTGGATCTCTGGGTGGTCGCTACTCGATGTTGTTTCCTACTACTTCAGTGGCAAGATTATGATGATATAGGTTGCTGCGACAACCTCTTAACAATGAAGCAGTAGAATGGTTATCGTCGGCTCGCCTCGTTGCGGCATGGTCTGCAACGATATTTCTAGATGACAATAGGGCCTATCTGACTGATGAAGATTCCTGGCTTCGGTGAAGTGTTGCTCTTCACTCTGGAGTTCACTTAAACACAACCCAAACTCTTGTCCTGCTTTTGCAAGATGATGTTTTTATTATTATCTATTCTAACTGTACATTAAGATAAAGACTTTGATATTTCAATGATGAATTACTTTGATACTTTCACGATAAAAAGCACTCTGTTATTCTAACAGTATACTTAATCTGATATGCTCAGTGTTTCGACTATCGTAGCATGGAGTATGCCTACGGAACCCTGATGTTGGATTGATTGATTTGATAAACGGCAAAGTGCCTTATTTATACACTTCAGCAACTCTGAAGTTCTATACATATTACGATATATAGTTATATACATATCGTAATATATATTCTTTTGTTCTCATTATTCTTCTAGGTAGGTTATAAGCACAGTTTGACTGGTCTGGGTAATCAGTCCGCCAATCAACGTCTGCTTATTCCCTCCCAGAAGCTTCTACCTATTACTGTTGGTCATCCTGACCAATCCATGATCATCTATATTTCGATTCTTTCTTTGAAACTCGTTCTTCCTAATTCTCTGCCACAGAGTTTGATCGACGCTCATTGATCATGACGTCATCCTTACCAATCAAACTCTGGGCTTCTCTTCTATGGAGCTACTGCTACACATAGGCAACGCGGTGTTGGCTGGTTCTGATTTGATGCGATCTGTCAGCTAACTAACAACATTACGGAATGTGTTGTTGTAGCATGCCATTGAATGATTGACACATAGTTGATATACAAATTTCGATTGTGTTATTAATTCCTACAGGACGCTACAATGTCTATGTCCTGTCCATTGCCTATCGTGAATAAGCCTGTAGGATACGATCGTTAATAGGCACATGAGCTGTATGATCTCATTGCCAGCTGGTGTTGTTCTATTCTCGTATGAGAACCAGAATGCCTACCGTCATCAACTATAGTCCATTTGTAACGTACGATTCCATCGATTCTTACCACTTGATTATTTCCTAAACTACCGACCAAAACGACTGAATAATATAAAAGTGTGTGCTGTTTTCGCAGCAACAACTTTTATCTCAACTATTGGCAGATACCCATCAACTCAGAACCGGAGGTCCTATTCCATTTAATTCTATTATTTAAACTTGGATGCTAAATATCATCCGTCAATCCTTATCAGTTTCGGTTCAGTTTCGCCGAAACTGTAACTGCGCATCATCAGCCCATGTCAACCAGTGCTGGTCATCCAGTGCTGATAATACGTACCTAAATAATAATATACATAGTGACTCGGTCTATTAGCTCACCTGGTATTTTCAAATATGAATTTCATATAGGACTTACTCGTAAATATAAGATATCCAGTGGGGGTCATGACTTCCCACAAGACAATCTGATATCTACAATATGTAAGATGAAAGTGAGTGACATTGATTTAATAAGGTTGAGAGAATGAATAAAATACTGATATTAGAACTTCGAAGATACATCCGTGTTACACATATGCATGCTAAGTTCAACATGATCAAATTGTGACCCATTCCTCTGAAGTGTTTTATAAAAAAAGTCTCTCAAACAAACAGTTTGGAAAATACTGACACAATGTTATTCCTAACGTATATATGTAGATATAGAAAACAGTGCACACAATAATTAATATCTTTTTGCACAAAATCTAATGTGGTGTCGATAGCAATGGATATAGGTAGATCTTCTGTCATAAGGCCAAACAATAAATTCCTGGCCTTGCTCACTTACCCGCAGTGCTGTACATGTAGGAGCTATACCAACTGAACAAATGTCCTTAGTAGAGCAGGTAATCTGGGTATAGAGTGTTACCAATAGCATAGAAAGTGAAGCCAGCTTCAGAAATACAATCCTGTAAAATATAATTCGATAAAACTAAACATAAAATAAATAGGCCGAATTAACAGTGCATCCGAATTACAAGCACATGATAAAGAGATAGCAAAATTACACAATACTGGTTTTAATGTGGCGAAAATGGTACTCTGTGACTCAGATTTTCATTCACAAATTGATAGAGAAAATACAGTTGGTAACCATTTCCAGATCAGCAGTTTCAGATCACTATCTTAACCATCAATCAATTTCCTTGGAACAAGGCTTTGATTTAATATTTTTCTAATATTTACCAGAAAACTCAGTTTATAAACAATCAAAAATCATAAAAATGTGCATCCCAATTTTGTCAGATTTCTAGCATTTAATCTTTAACAAATGCCCTGCCACAATTAACGATTCATCTACCAAAATTTAATCTTTAAAATCTTATCATAGCAGCATATGCCGACAATGCTTGTATAGACAGCACACGTTTGTATGTCATTGATAGTTTTCACATTTTTGTTTTCGGCCTCATCAATACATGACAATGGGAAAAGACTGGTTTAAAAATATTCCATGTGAACAATAGAAGTATAACGACACATTTCAATGGTCTTTTTAGATACACCTAAAAGATACACCTAAATGATGGCGTGTATAGAAATTCAGTATTCGAAGCAATATAAAAGAAGAATAGGTAGTTCATCTGGTCAGTGGTCAGTTCTCTTCCAATGGAGTTCAACAGGATATGGGTCAGTTGTCGTCCAGTCACTAATTGTAAGTTGCTTTCCATTACAAACTTAATCATCTCACCTGATAAGTGTAAGTTTGATCTCAAATCCTGGAGAATACTCTTCATAAAGAACCAGTGTGGTGAACATAGCAGGCAAAATGCCATTTAATGCTGTAATGGTTAGAGATGGCAAAAACTCGACTAGCAGCTTAACATACTGGTCTGAGTTACTGTAATCACTGCCTTTTATAAACTATAATAATAATAATAATAATAATAATAATAATAATAATAATAATAATAATAATAATAAATATAGCCACAAGCGGTGATGCATCAGGGGCCAAGTGGCTAGCATCCCAGTCGCTAAGACAAGAACCTTATCTGATCCAGCTCTTATAGGTGGTTTAGAGCCTAAATAGCCTCTTAGAATTTATCAAGTTGGATTAATGCTGTCAATTCTATTGACTTATGTAAGAAGGTTATAGTAGGAAACTTCTTTATCCACCCAGTCTATCCATCATTGAATGTGGTTTAGAAAAACAAACAATCGTGTGTCAACAATGGCAGTAAAAATAATATAAATGAAATTGGCCCAGTTCTTCTTGAGAAGACAATTCAATTCTCCAATTGCTTTAGCATTGGCAATTTTGGCGGGAACCCGATCCAAGATGGCCGTCAAACCGTTCGTCCGACAGTATTGAAAATGGCAAATTTGGGATCAGAAGACCCAAAAACCTATGTAAAACCAATTTCGGCTTCAAATTTCCACAAATAAAAAAATTCAAAATGGCCACCAATCATGCTGAATTTTGATTGGTCGATGGCGGCCATGTTTTTTTACATATCAATTTCGCTTAAACAACGTGTAATGCCGCTCAATCCCTAATCATACCAGCCAAATTTCGGCCCGATCCTTTCAGCGGCTCTGGAGAAGAATTCGTTTTCACGAAAACTACGTCATTCAAGACGGCCACCGAAGTTTTTGGCAAATCAAATACCCTTGAACAATCTTCGTTCAGTGGATGCCCTAGATAATATTTCATGAGTTTTGAATCAATCCGCCAAGTGCTTTCGGAGGAGAAGATTTGTAAATACGTTTCCCGAAATACTACAAAATCTAAAATGGCTGCCGCCCTGATAGGCCGACCAGCATTGTTTGAAGAAAATCAGATTTCTATTACATAATGATGCTTTCTGCAAAATATAATTGAAATCCACACAGTGGTTTCCGAGGAGAAGGAATTCAAAATTTCCAATTGCTTTACTATGGGGGAATTTGGCAGGAAAACGATCCAAGATGGCCGCCAAACCGTTCGTCCGACAGTACTGAAAATGGTAAATTTGGAATCAGAAGACGCAACAACCTTTATGAAACCAATTTCGGCTTAAAATTTCAACAAATAAAAAAATTCAAAATGGCCACCAATCATGCTGAATTTTGATTGGTCGATGGCGGCCATGTTTTTTGACATATCGATTTCTCTTGAACAAACTGTAATGACCCTCAGTCCCTAATCATATCAGCCAAATTTCGTCCCAATCCGTTCAGCGGTTGTGCAGAAGAAGTCATTTTTATGAAAACGAGGTCATTCAGGATGGCCACCCAAGTTTTCAGCCAATCAAATTCCCTTGAACAAATTTGGTTCAGCCATTCCCGAGATCATATTTCATGAGTTTTGAATCAATCCGCCAAGTGGTTTTGGAGGAGATTTTTAAAAACGTTTCCCGAAATACTACAAAATCCAACATGGCCGCCGGCCTAATAGGCCGACCAGTGTTGTTTGAACAAAATCAAATTTCTATTACCTAATGATGCTTCCTGCAAAATATAATTGAAATCCACATAGTGGTGTCCGAGGAGAAGGAATTCAACATTTCCAATTGCTTTACTATGGGGGAATTTGGCAGGAAACGAATCCAAGATGGCAGCCAAATCGTCAATCGAACAAATTCGAAAATGCCAGATTGGAATTTCTCGACCCCCAAAACCTATATATGACCAATTAGGGCTTAAAATTCCATCAAATAAAAATTCACTATTTCCGTCAGACGCTTCTGGTTGGTCCATACGCAAATCCGTGTTTTTCGAGCTATCGACTTCTTTTGTACAAACTTTTATGAGACCCACTCTCCGATGAGTTTCAACAAATTTCAGCTCATTCCCTTCAGTGGTTCTGGAGATTTTTTAAAACGCAGGAAAATTTTCAGGAAATCCAAGAGGGCTGCCAACCTATCTAGAAAATCATATCCATTACCACGTAAAAAGTTTGTTCTAATAAGGCCCTCTTGCCATGCAAAGCTTGAATTTCATTGGCATTTTTGTCTTTGCGCCATTCGCGAACAAATAAAAGCACAGAATAATAAAAATAAAAATAACTAGACCTGTAACTGCAAGCAGTTACTGCAGACGGCTTCCAAGCCAGTTTCACAAAGCTGGAACTAGACCACTAACATTACCTGCAACAGCATGGGGCCTATCAGGGAATGATGGAAAGTCAGCAATTAAGGCTAAAGATACAATGGCTAAGTAAAATAATTCAGCAGTATGAGGTTTAAACTGGTGAAAAGGACCAGAAATAGTTAAAAGAATTACCAAAATCTGTCGCAAACTGGTTTGAAAACAGCAAAAAAAAACCATTAAAATATTTACAAATAGATTAAATGAACAGAAAACACAGAACATGCTCAAATGCTTTCAGAAATTGTTAAAAACAGACAAAGGTGAGCAAAATCTAGTCCCATCCCAAAAGGCAGAAAATGATTAAGGAATACAGTTGCAAATGAACAAACTGGGCCAAAATAACAAAAAACTGAGGAAAATGAATAATTGTGGCCAAAATAATCTCATTTGACCTTTTTGCACTAAATGATCATTTTTGATTTGACCTTTTTGCACACTTCTGACTTTTTTCCATTCATTTGACATTTTTGCACTCATTTGACCTTTTTGCACTCAAATGACATTATTGCACTTAAATAACATTTTTGCCCTCATTTGACCTTTTTGGTCTCATGTGACCTTTTTACAATCAAATGACATTATTGCACTCAAATGACCTTTTGCAATTCAGCAGTGAAAGGGTTAATTGACACTTGTTATTCAGCAGTAATAGGGTTAAGTGACACTTGCTATTGAGCAGTAAAATTGCTAATTGAGACTTGTAATTTAGCAGTAAATTGGTTAATTGCAACTTGCAATTCAGCAGTAAAAGGATTAATTGCGCAATTCAGCAGTAAATGGGTTAATTGCGCCTTGCCATTCAGCACTAATAGATTTAATTGAGCCTTGCACTTCACCAGTAAAACCCTTTGAATTTAGTCAATATTGATAAAACACCAATTCAAATTTCCCGCCAAAAGTATTACTACATAAATAGTAGCAATTTCATTTTCAAATTTTCAAGGTGTAATAGCTCGGCTATTCATTGACCGATTCCTTTTATATTGGGGAAGCTTGTGGGCATTGAGTAATTGACCAAGTTCACAAAATGTCAATGCGTTATATTCAGAATCCTTCGAGAAATGAACATTTCTTGAAATTATGACGTCATCAATATGCCGCCGAACCATGTGATGTGACAACATGTAATTCTCAAATTTTAAACAGGCCCTGGGATCATTTCGATACACCAGGTTTCCATCCGATACAGGCAGCGGTTTCATAGCAGAAGATTGTTAAATATGCACAAATCTTTACATAAATTCCAAGATGGCCGCCAAACCATGTGATCTAGCAACTTTCTGTCCTCAAACTTTAAATAGGCTAGGGCATAGTTACATCCTACAAAGTTTCAGTCCAGAAAACATTAAAAGCATTATCATATTTCCAACAACTGCTGTAGCAGTATACCAGCATAGATTACAAAGTCCCTTGTCGACTGAGTTCTCAATTTCATGTAGTCCTATTAATATATTGTTATAATATCTAAATCTCAAACATCAGTCAACAAGCACAACAATGTTCTGCAAATGGAACATCTGCCTTCATTCTACCTTCTATTACAAAATTTAAATTATAACTATTTATCAGTGATTAAACGATCTTACTGAAGTTGAGAGTTCTGTGGCGTAATAAATAAGATATCCTCCACCACATAAAGTGGTCAGGATGAGCAGGTTAATAATAAACCGGAGCATGTACAACCGATACTTCTGACCAGTACTCATTTTATTTCGCAACTCTGCACGCTGCTGCTCGGTCATGTCACTCTAATAATAATAATAATAATAATAATAATAATAATAATAATAATAATAATAATAAATATAGACGCAAGCGGCGATGCATCGGGGGCCAAGTGGTTAGCATCCCGGTCGCTAAGACAAGAACTTTATCTGAGCCAGTTCTTATAGCTGGCTTAGAGCCTAAATAGCCTCTTAGATTTGATCAAGTTGGATTAATGCTGTCAATTTTATTGAATTATGTGAGAAGGTTACAGTAGGAATCTTCTTTATCCACCCAGTCTACCCATCATTGAATGTAGTTTTGAAAAACAAACAATCGTGTGTCAACAATGGCAGTAAAATAATATAAATGAAATCGGCCCAGTTCTTCTTGAGAAGAAGACAATTCAATTCTCCAATTGCTTTAACACTGGCAATTTTGGCGGGAAAACGATCCAAGATGGCCGTCAAACCCTTCGTCCGACAGTATTGAAAATGGCAAATTTGGAATCAGAAGACCCAAAAACCTATCTAAAACCAATTTCGGCTTCAAATTTGCACAAATAAAAAAATTCAAAATGGCCGCGGTTTTTTTTACATATCAATTTCTCTTGAAAAACCTGTAATGCGCCTCAGTCCCTAATCATACCAGCCAAATTTCGGCCCGATCCGTATAGAGGTTCTGGAAAAGAACTCGATTTCACGAAAACTGGGTCATTCAAGATGGCCACGGAGGTTTTCAGCCAATCAAATTCTCTTAAACAAACTTGTTTCAGCCGATGCCTTAGATGATATTCATGCGTTTTGAATCAATCCGCCAAGTGGTTTCGGAGAAGATTTTTAAAAACGTTTCCCGAAATACTACAAAATCCAAAATGGCCGCCGGCCTAATAGGCCGACCATTGTTATTTGAACAAAATCAGATCTCTATTACCTAACAATGCTTCCTGCAAAATATAATTGAAATCCACCCATCAGTTTAACTTTCCACTTGCTTTACTATGGGGAATTTGGCGGGAAACGAATCCAAGATGGCAGCCAAACCGTCGATCGAACAAATTCGAAAATTCCAGATTTGGATTTCTCGACCCTAAAAACCTATATAGGCCCAATTTGGGCGTCAAAATCCATTAAACAAAAAATTCAACATGGCCGTCCGAAAGCTTGATGCAGATTGGTCCATACGGAAATCCATGTTTTTCGAGCAATTAACTTCTCTTGAACAAACATTATATGGACACACTCTCCTTCTCTGCTTCTGAAAAAATTTCAGCTCATTCCGTTCAGTGGTCCTGGAGAAGATTTTTTAAAACGTTTGAAAATTGTCCGGAAATCCAAGATGGCCGCCAACCTATGTAGAAAATCACATCCATTCACAGTGACACGTAAAAAGTTTGCCCTAATAAGGCCCTCTTGCCATGCTAAGCCTGAATTTCACCGGCATTTTTGTCTTCGCGCTATTCGTGAACAAATAAAATGGCGGAATAATTTTAAAAAATAAACAGAACAATAACAATAGGGTGCCAGCCATGATGGCTTGGCCCCCTAATAATAATAATAATAATAATAATAATAATAATAATAATAATAATAATAATAATAATAATAATAATAATAATAATAATAATAATAATAATAATAATAAAAGTGCCATCAATAATCGAAATCGAATGGTCCATCATAAAGTGTACGAATTCCATCTCAGTGATTAATTTACAATTTAATAAACATCCTGTTGAATATTTTGAAACCAATTTGACTGGAGGATATTAGGCTACATAACCAGTAACGGTCCTTACTCAAATTACTTTGAAACTATTAAATAACTTACCTCTATAATTACCTTAAAACTTTGACTCTGGGCATTCAGTATTCAAAGTATATAGATCGATTCCAACGCGTGTAAAAAGATGTGTGGAGCTTAGCTACAAATGGGTATGGCAAAACGAGAAATAGACGCCCCTCCAACCCCACCCACCCATCCTCACCCCACTCCGCCATTGAAGCAATATAGAACTGTGAACATGGGTGTGAATATCTCAAAACGATAGATAGTAAATCGATCAAGGTTATGGTGAAAATGACTTAATGTGTCATAAATGACAAAATGGTGATTTACATATACAGATCTGACTTGCGCTCGATTATCCACAGCCTGATTTAAAATTGCTGAATCCAATCTGTCAATCAAGTATATGACGTCATAATGAATTACGTCACATGTATGTTGGCGTCACAGTGATAATTGACAGAAATAGTCTGTTAGTTGTATGACTTGTCTTTACCATTTAATAAACATATTGTTGAATATTTTGAAACTAATTTGATGGGGCACTGTTGCTGCCATGGCCAGCAACAACAACCAGTCAAATTAGTTTCAAAATAATCAACAGGTCAGCTGTATAATTAGCCTACTATGAAATTGGGATTCAAGGAATTCGGGATTCAAAGTAATTAAATCGAGCCCAACATGTGCAAAGCATGGGCGAGGCTTGGCTAGAGATGGGCTGGTATATCTAAAAGGGGATTAATTCCCAGAACTGTAACGAATCGGATGAATTGTCTTCTGTCTGTGTTTGAACGGGAGCAGCAATCTTTCATTTTGGTGATTTGTATCTCTTATCAGACACTATAGGTTTCTATTAATGACTAGCACATAATAATAATATAGACGGACCCATTCCTAGATATGCTCCGCCCATTTCTAGCTAAGCTCTGCCCACCATTTACTTGCGTTGAAATAGATTTGACAACAGAATTACTCAAATTTAAGGTACCTATATGGGTAAGCTGTTGAATATTTTGAAACAAATTTGACAGAGAGTTGTTGTTGCACATGGCGAATTAATTCCAAATATTACGCAGAATGTCTGTTAAAGTGTAAGCTAATTAAAGCCAAACAATCCCGACACATTCCTGGCAGAACATTGTCACATTTGTGACGGACTTAAGTAATTTTGCTTGTGACATCAGCTAACAAGTGACGTATTTGCCTATGACGGCAGGCATTTGACTCAATGAGTGACAGATTGGATCCTTCCATTAACTATGGTCGTAATATTACAGCATATACGGTTATAACCTCTGACTGGAGGCCCATAATTCTGATAATGTTGCATATCCTTTGTGCTTATCATCAATATGTTGTGTAATATTTTCATTTGTTATAGAAGTGTTGTTTTAGTATCAAACTGAGACCGCTGGTGGTGCATTGCAGTGTAAAATAGCGTTCCCATACACGCAGTGAAGTTGTGATCGTTTATTCATGAGCAGTGTGCACGCATAGTAATAGTCTGAGTTCTCTTACTCCGCTCTATGAAAATCATGATACGGCGAGTGAGAATTTTCATAGGTCAGTCAGACAACTCGGATCAGCATATTACCAATCACAAGGGACACAGCCAACTCACCATTAAGCATTTATAGATACTAAGTTGTTTCAGGACAACAGATTCCTCGTCGATCAGAGAGAAATCCCAGGCAACCAGGACATTTTTGGTATAAGAGTTTTCACTCGAGCTGGCAATGACAGCATTCTTAAAGCTACGGCCTGACCTAAGACAAACAAGCATAGTAAAAGAAATGTTGCTAATACCAAAAATAAGTAGATTGATCAGTCGATGACGTGTCATCGCAAATCCCCACGTTCACCACTTTGAACATTTGACACACCACACAACCCACCTCATGGGGCGAGCCAAATGTAAATGGCCTTTTGCACTCGGCAATCATATGGGTAACTCACATACCAAATTTAGTTGAATTTCGTGCAATTGTGTCAGAGGAGTTACATTACAAGCAATTTCATGACCTTTTGACCTAATCACCCACCCCCTGTGGGCGGGACCAAATGTACATGGACTCGTCCACTCAACATTGATATGGGTAACTCACATACCAAATTTGGTTGAATTCCGTCCAATGGTATCGGAGGAGATGAGTTAAATCAATTTACGCAGGTTAAAATTTGATCTTTTGACCTCTCTCCCACCCCCTTGCATGGAGCCAAATCTAAATGGCCTCTTGCGCTCTGCAATCATATGGGTAACTCAGATATCAAATTTGGTTCAGTTCCGTCTAACGATTTCAGAGGAGTTGCGTTACAACTGATTTGATCTTTTGACCCCTGCCACGCCCCCATGGAGCGGAGCCAAATCTAAATATCGTCATGCAAAGCAGAATCATATGGGTAACCCACAGACCGAATTTGGTTGAATTATGCGCAACGGTTTGAGGTGAGATTCATTATAATCAATTTGACCGTTTGACCCCTGCCACGTCCCCTTTGGGGCGGAACCTAATTTAAATATTGTTATGCAAATTGCATTCCTATGGGTAACCTACTTACCAAATTTGGTTGAATTCCACGTAACAGTTTGGGAGAAGCTAGCGTGACGGACATACAGCCAATCAATTTTACCTTTTGACCCCGCCACGTCACCTTGAGGGCGGAGCCTAATCTATATCCCGTCTTGCAAAGCGCATTCCTATTGGTAAGCCACATACCGAATTTGGTTGAATTCTGCGCAACGATTTGAGGTGAGATGCATTATAATCAATTTGACCTTTTGACCCCTGCCACGCCCCCTTAGGGGCGGAGCCTAATTTCAATATCGTCTTGAAAAGTGCATTCCTATAGTTAACCTACTTACCAAATTTGGTTGAAATCCACCCAATAATTTGGGAGGAGTTAGCATGACGGACAGACGGACAATCAATTTGACCTTTTTACCCGTGTCACACTCACTTGAGGGCGGAGCCTAATCTATATCTCGTCATATTCAAACCAAATTCGGTGCATTCCTATTAGTAACCCACATACCGAATTTGATTGAATGCCATGCAACGCTTTGGGTGAGATGCATTATAATCAATTTGACCTTTTGAACCCTGCCACGCGCCCTTGGTGGCGGAGCCTAATCTATATGCCGTCTTGCAAAGCGCATTCCTATGGGTAACCCACATACCAAATTTGGTTCAATTTCACCTAATGGTTTGGGAGGTGTTAGCGTGACAGACAGACGGACGGACAACCGGACAGAAGGACAGACGGATGGAGACGATTACAATATCCCCGACGTTTTTTTCAAAACGTGGGGATAATAAGCATTTATTAAAGATACGAAGCAGTGTTTATTATTGTGATGAGAACACATTAACAGTATTCTTAAGTCTGATCTGAGTATGGAGCTGGCGTGGGTAAAAGCATAAACTATAAGTAAATAAACTTGTATTTGAAGTTCGGTTTAAATGTGCTTGTGAAATTCTTTAATCATTTGCATTTGCATTAGTATTTTAATCAAATGTATACATTTGCATTTGCAGAACACATTTACATTGAATATAATCAAATGGGCTTGGTTTTATTTCAAATAGTTGTTATTCTTGTTGAGTTGTTTGCCATTAAATGGGTAGAATGGTGTTCTCCCCTTGTAAATACACACTCTTTGGTACCGAAGATATTTGATTTCAGTGACATCATCTGTATTTCCGTTACCACAGTCAAGGTTAGAAACAAATTGTGTACCTTCCCACCAGTTCCGATTCAAACTATATTCCTTACCATACAACCTATTAATATGTCATAATCATATAGAATAGTAATAGTAATGACCATCAGTAATGAAATACTAGCCAAGTTCATTGCCCCTAGTAAAGTTAAGTTTATCAAGATATCGTCTACAAAAGGTAGCAGCAATATCACTGCATGTTCTGTGCTAAATAACTCGCTAGTAGTTCTTGTTAGTCTCAAGCAAGCTAAAACTGGCATATTCGCTGTAATTTAGAAATATTTTATGAAATATTGTCACTACACTACAGTGAGTACTATCTAATTCCCATATGTGAAGCTTACAGAGTGTTCCAATCACCGAATATAACCAATGAGCGAGAAATGTATGAACGTAATTGTGTATGTTATACGTTGTGGATCACAATGTGATGTCAACGGCATTCTTTCATGGTGTTAATGACTACAGAGTCTCCCGCCTTCAAGTCATTCAAAATGACTCCCTCATCAATCTATTATTGATGATATACATGAGACGCCTCAGTATTTACTCTCTGGCATCGTAGTGCATTGCTAAATGTCGCCAAATGGTCTTCCGCATATTGCTAAATATACTACCCTGATAATGTTGGTTAGTGGGCCAGTGCTGACCTGATAACGGGCCGTATTGTGTATTGGGATTGGCCTCTCTGGTTGAGCATATATACGCCCTCGATATGATCATTTTACTTTCTTTCGTGGCTGTTGGTAAGCTCTGTGTCATAACTTGTAGAGTATAAAATTTGATAAAGTGATAACTTTTCTGAGATGCTGTTGCGCATTTGGGAGTTCACACTTGAGTCGTTTATCTTAGTTATCTGACACAAATGCTGTTATTATATGTTCATGAATGGCATCCGGCGGCAATTTAGGCACACATGTCAAATAATTGCTTGGAAATTAAGGCAATGTAATTAATCCACAAGTCTATAACGTGCAGGACTACCATTTACATCAGTTACCACTTTGACTGCTATTTCATCCTGATGCAGCCGCTGGCGAACTTCGTATGGGATTGATTCACATCGACGAATGGCTGTGACAGGATCTCGAAGGAATTCGCTTTCCCCACGCCATTCATCATTCACACCACTGTCTATCTTAATTGAGTTCACCAATGTCACCGCTGGATGATGTTTCCTTGTACATTTCATATGTTTCCATGAATTATTTCATGTAATACTACTCACAATGTTCGTCTCCAGGTGAGATAACAAGAATCTACCAACTGGCACGCTATGTAGGCCTATAATTGATTGATAGATAGATAGATAGATAGATATTTATTGCTTTTTGTGCCACTTACGGCTAATCAGCAGACAGTTAATAAGTACAATTGATACACAGTCATTGAATTACAGTAATTGGTCTATACATATATGGTGACTATATACACTAAATTCACGGATACCTTGTGGGTACGGTGCTAATAACGCAGGTAGATTGGCCCCTCAGAGATTAGCCTCATTCAAGCTCAGGAAATGGGCGTGTTAAGTATGACGTCACTGCGCGTGATGCGCAACCCGGAGTCCATGTACTTTGCTTTATTACATCATAAGTGCGTGTTTATGACGTCATCATTTGTTGTTAAACAAAAACATTGTTTTGTGTATGTAACAATCGAGCTGGGCCCGGAAATACGTCATCGTTTAAAAAGTCCATTGCTAACAATTTGTTCCCATAGGGTTTCCACTTCCGAAACCACCCATGCATTACTACCCATGTTATTTGTTCATTTAGAATATATGGACTCACTTCTAGGTATGCCCCGCCCGTATCTCCGCCTACTGTGTACGTAGGCCTACATTTGAATCAATCTTAACACTTTGAGCCATAAATTCCCAAAATCGAAACTTCAAGGTAACTGCAGAATTAAGATGTTGAATATTTTGAAGATATGCTCCCAGTCAAATTAGCTTCAAAATATTCAACAGAATGTTTATTAATAATTTGCAAATTCTCCAAAGACATACAGTTCAGACGTTTAGTGTTGGACCATTCCCATTTCATAATGGCATATGCCATTTGGTTGCAAGCCCACGTTTTAATATCCGCATTTAAGGGAACCTTTCACTATAACGGAAAAGAGCAATGTTGATAATCATCTATTAGTTAGTTAATTTGTATGCCTAGATTGCGGGGAAATGCATCATTTTACTTACAGAAATGAAACAATTTTCTTAGGATGGGTGGGGGACCCTTCTCCGCCCATGAACCCCCCCCCCCCCTGCCGACCCCCTCACCCTGCCGACCCCACCCCCACCCATTTTCGAAAACCACCGTACGGCCCAGGATTGTTACTTCAGGTAACAAGTGGCATATTTTGATTACGACGTCAGACATACTTGAGTAACAGATCGGATCCATCCATTATCCTGATCGCGTCCTTAGCTTCATTAACATTTAGCAAGGCGGTCGTTATTACCATATTGTCTCTATATAGCGTTGCATCAAAATCACTTCATTTGTTACAGTACATATTATTTATTCACTTATCCTATGAGCGCGATAGATATTATTGATTTTTTCGCAGCCAAGTTAAGAATGTCTGACCCCGCAAGACATTTAGACACAATAGCGTATTAATTATTGATTTAACAACACAAGCTACACGTCTTGGCGTATCACTCTATGAAATCACGAAAATGTTCACCTTCCAGAAAACATCAAATACGCTTAAAAAAGGTAAAATTACTGTATGCATCTGCTGAATGAGAAGCCATAGTACGTGGGTTCAAGATATTCAAGACGTTCTTTAAGACGGGTGCCCACAAGACCCGCATTCTTATGGAACCACCATCAGATGGCTTCAACAGATATTTGCCATGGTAAATGTGCTGTATTAAACTACAACGTGTCCTTAGCGACCACCTTTTTCTGGCTCATACACTGACTGTTATCTAGAAAGGTTCGAAAACTGCAATGATTAATTGTGCGTGCGTGCGTGCGTGCGTGCGTGCGTGCGTGCGTGCGTGCGTGCGTGCGTGCGTGCGTACGTGCGTGCGTGCGTGCGGCCGGGCGGGCGTGCGTGCGTGCGTGCGTCCTTACCGTCTGACCATGGATATGAGACTGATGAGAAAACAGACAATAACCACACAGATATAAGCAAGAGGCATGTTGTATTGAAAGCTGACGTCAGCAATACTCAGTTCAGAATGATCAAACCCACCATAGAACATAATGGTCTTCTCCATCCAACCCTGGAAAATGGAATCATACCAACAAAATAAATGGATTTTCCGTATAAGATTGAAGAATCAGGAGTTATATTCGTTATATCTATAGTGATTTTGCTGCAGTGAATGTTGACATTTAGAAAATACGGTTTTTTTATATAAAATTATACAGTTTAGTGTTTACAATGTGGGAGGGATCAAATCAATTATCATACACGCATGTCCATGCGTGCGTGCGTGCGTGCGCGCGTACGCGCGTGCGTGCGTGCGTGCGTGCGTGCGTGCGTGCGTGCGTACGTGTGTGTGCGTGTGTTCGTGCATGCTCTACTAATGCTGCTACAGCTCGTACAGCTACTGCTGCTGCTTCTACTGCGGCGGCCACCACTGCTGCCTGTGGCGCTATGGCTACCACTGCCACTGCTGCTGCTGCTGCTGCTGCTGCTACTACTACTACTACTACTACTACTACTACTACTACTACTACTACTACTACTACTACTACTACTACTACTACTACTACTACTACTACTACTACTACTACTACTACTACTACTAATACTACTACTACTACAGTACTACTACTACTACTACTACTACTACTACTACTACTACTACTACTACTACTACTACTACTACTACTACTACTACTACTACTACTACTACTACTACATCGGTTTGATATGGTAACACTGCTACTTTTCCCCAGTTACCAATACCACTACTTTCTAGTTGCACCAGTTATTGATACCACTACTTTCCAGTTGCACCAGTTATTGATATTGATGCCCATAGGCTTGCAATTTAAGATTATTATCGTGCCTATATGTTGGAATTATTAACCCAAAATATATTTTAAGTTGTCCTTTGTGTATTGCTAGTATGTTCCCCTCAGATCTCATAGTTTGCAGCATCTTACCGTTCCTTGGAGGAAGTCCTGCACCAGGTCTCTGACAGAGCTTGAGACGTTAACAATATACAGAGCTGAGCAGGTATTAGCCAAGCTGACAGCATTGCTGGAGTTTGCGTAGTTCGGTGTGGATTGAGAATCGCCGTTGTGCTTTGATATGACATGAGGGATGATGACGAAAGCGAGCATCAGCAGGAAGATGTAGAAGTTTAGAAAAACTAACCATTTCATGAAGACAAAGTATGACAACACGCCACTACCATGGTAACCTGCAGTTATGAGAGCGAACAACAAACAGGTAGAATATATAGTCAGCGCCAATCTGCTAGTACACCAGAGCTATTTATTGTGGAACCGATCTATCACGGACATTAGTTGATCCCGTCACAAAATGAGCCAATAAGGATAAGTAAACATTACGTATCATGATTAAGAGCAAAATGGTGGTAGTTCCTTGAGACCCATAATGCTAGGAATATCTGTCTTACCGAATCACCATCATTTGGCCTTTTTGTATTTTTGGAATCATGTATTACTCTAGTTTCCAGTGTGATAAAGATTTTATAAAGAGAGAGGAGAGTAATAAAGAAAAAAACCCGTGCATCATCACAATCTTACGAATCAATTATCAAAACTAATTTTTATGCCTATATTGATAATCATAAACTATAATCTAGACATTGTGTGACCTAATTCAATTACAATATTTTACCCCATCCATCTTATGGAGCGCAACAGTATTCTCTATCAACAGATGGTCTCTTAACGCGGGATGACTTGCTACAGCATCTGCAGGTATGATTGTAATTGTCAAATAATCAAATACTCTCTAGCCTTCTACACACCTTCTATCCTCTTCATTGCATTGCCCCATATTTCCGCCTGCTTGGCAAATCCTGACCATCGTCGTCTGAGGCGGATCCAGCTCTATCAAAAAAAGATCTGTTGTTAACGATATAGGGCATGTATTAATTAAAACAGCAGCCATGCAAACGATAGGTTACAAGTAGCATGATTGATAACACACCATTTCGTACCTATGACCCTGATTACATGAGGCTAACTGTAACCGGCTTGCAAGAACACTGACATCTGAAACATTTTCGGGGATTATTATGATACACTCTACACTTTGTGCCATGTCGAAATCATGGCTAAATCCATCTCTATTCTGATGTGATAAAGCGAGTATGTATTTCACAATTTTCACCAGTCCACTGGGACCAGAGTGTGGCAGTTTGTGCTAATATAAAGTATGTCCATTAAGAACAGCATGTGACAATGAATGTTAATACTTTTAGCATATTCTACCGATACCTAGCTTCGACAATGCATGTTAATATAAAGCATGCTCCATTGCGACCCAATATAAAGCATGTTCAGTGCCCACTGTGACCTCAGTATGCGAATAGCTGCTAATATAAAGCATGATCCGTGTTCACTGTGACCTGAGTGTGCGAATAGCTGCTAATATAAAGCATGTTCAGTGCCCACTGTGACCTCAGTATGCGAATAGCTGCTAATATAAAGCATGTTCTGTGTTCACTGTGACCTGAGTGTGCGAATAGCTGCTAATATAAAGCATGTTTAGTGTTCACTGTGACTTGAGTGTGCGAATAGCTGCTAATATAAAGCATGTTCAGTGCCCACTGTGACCTCAGTATGCGAATAGCTGCTAATATAAAGCATGTGCAGTGCCCACTGTGACCTCAGTATGCGAATAGCTGCTAATATAAAGCATGTTCAGTGTTCACTGTGACCTGAGCGTGCGAATAGCTGCTAATATAAAGCATGTTCCGTGCCCACTGTGACCTCAGTATGCGAATAGCTGCTAATATAAAGCATGTTCCGTGTTCACTGTGACCTGAGTGTGCGAATAGCTGCTAATATAAAGCATGTTCAGTGTTCACTGCGACATGAGTGTGCAATGTCTGTTAATATAAAGTATGTTCAGTGTTCACTGCGACCTGGGTGTGGCAATAGCTGCAAATATAAAGCAGGTTCAGTGTTCACTGCGACCTGAGTGTGGCAATGTATGTTAATATAAAGCATGTTCAGTGTTCACTGCGACCTGAGTGTGGCACTGTCTGCTAATACAAAGCATGTTTCACTAGTGTGACGAATATTGACAATGTCTGCTGAAATAAATCATGTTTCACTGAGAAACGAGTTTGACAATGCATGCTGTTATAAAGCCTATTTTATTGAGACCTGTGTGTCAATACATGCTCCACTGATACTTGTGTGTGACAATAAATGCTCCACTGAGACTTGCGTGTGACAATACATGCTCCACTGAGACTTGCGTGTGACAATACTTGCTCCACTGAGACTTGAGTGTGACAATACATGCTCCACTGAGACTTGCGTGTGACAAGACATGCTCCACTGAGACTTGCATGTGACAATATATGCTCCACTGAGACTTGCGTGTGACAATACATGCTAATTTAAAATGTATTCCATTGAGACATGTGCATAACAATACATAGTGATATTTTATCATGCTCCAGGGATATATGTGTGTGGTGATGAATGTCATTACAAAGCATGGTTTACTAATTGTTTATGGTATCTATCCAGTTAGAAGGCGCATGTATGTATTTGTTTGTTGAACATACATGTTAATCGGCACTGCTGTGTTACATAACTCACCACTTTCTTTTGCCATGTCCATGTCTTGAATCCCTTTAAATTAGAAGCTGAATCCACCATTGTTTGATTCCTAAATGGAACAACAGATCAGCAATTAAACAACACATACAGTATAGAAAGTGTACCATAAGGTTAAATAACACACTCAGTATAGAAAGTGTGCCATAATGTTAAATAACACAGATAGTATAGATTGTACATAGAATATTCAAATAACCGAGCCAGCATATAATGTTTATAATAGAGTTGAAACATCACAGACATAATAGACAGTGTATAACAGTGTTAACCATTTGTGTCCGTTAGATGTACTAGGAGAGTGCATGCTAAAATACAGTTTATAGCTCTCTCTCTCTCTCTCTCTCTCTCTCTCTCTCTCTCTCTCCCTCCCTCTCTCTCTCTCTCTCTCTCTCTCTCTCGCTCTTTCACTCGATCTCTCCCTCTCTCCCTCGTCTCTCCTATTCATCGTCTACAGAATCATGAGTACTAAATGCTTACACGTTCTCCTAAGATCTAAACATCTGTTAACCAGATGCTTATAACATAATAACTGATCGCTAATTTGAAAGTACAGTTCCCAAACTAACAGTTAGGCATATTTCCACATAGCATAACACTACCAGACTCGCTGTTGCTGAGGAAAACTGGTAGGGCATGTATGCTGAGTTGATCTTACCTGCTAAGCTTTCTGACATGCAGTGGCGCCGCGATGCCCCGCATAAGTGTAGCTAGCCTCCCCTGTTCCTCGTCATCATGGACCACATCTATACCCATACCAGATGACACTAGTTTCTCTGTCTGATAGTTCACCTGTATAATCAGACAATAAAAGACAACACATTCAGATTTTCGGTATCTGACTGATCAATACAATTGTGAGAAACCCAGCCAGTAGCATAAAATATAAAGTGAGTATGGCACAGTAACGAGTGGTTGATAATAAGACCCTGCTTGCAAATTCTCCTGGCGACCTACAGCGATCAATTTATATGGCAGCCCAGCCACACACACCAACAGGGAAAGCTACATAAATGGGTTATCAAAGAGCCAAATAGTTGTATTCAACAGTCTCATAGATGTATAATCTCATCGATTTACCATGAACGGAATAGAAATGGACAATACCACCGAGTATACACATTTGCAGATCACGAAAAGCACGAACACCAACCGCTATGCCACCATTGCGATACCAAAATCTGGGAATACTGTTCATGCTCTGTTTTGTGCTGCTCTACATAGCGCAATGAATCTCAACACCATAGTTTCATATAGGCCTAAAATATGGATTACATTTGTCATGCCCAGAGCAATCTATGGACTTGAGTCAGTAACCCCAACGCTAAAGGACATGGATCCAAGAACTTAATTTGTATAAGAAGAAGAACATTCTGAAGAGCATCCAAGCCCTACCTACCTCAATAGCCGATGGTGAAGTTTACATTCTCCTCAGTGTGTGACCCATCGACATTGCAATAGATAAGTGTCAGCTTTCTCCGTCTGGTACGATTGCAAGAGCTACAGACCTCAGGGAATATAAAATCGTTCTGAGACTACTGGTTACGAGATTCGATTATGCAGATAGCTGGTTCGTGCAAACAGATAGAATCTTCACTTGGTACAACTTGCAAACTGCATTAGAGATCCTTGCTAATATTCCATATAAATGCCAGTGGAAGAGAGTTGTATTACTAGCCATCAATTCTAAGGTAAAGGTCGAGCTTAAGAAGTTATTAGCAAATAAAACATCAGTAGGATATCTGAACACAGATAGTTGTGCAATCGATAACGCTCATCTCTCCTGGCAGTCAGCTATGCCATCTACCAACACTGTCGAGAAAACACACATTCGTCTGTTAACGAGTACATACCCACTCCAGGAAATCTGAGCGAGGTCCAACCAGTACGAAAATAACTGCTCCCTCCCACATGTGAATATGGTATCGAAGGCAGAAACACTTCATAGCTACCTGCTCTTATTCGAAATAGACAAGAACGTGTGGGCTGTCCGAAGAATACCTCAAAGGGAATGATATGTCTGGCCTGTTGGAAACTGTGAAAAAGTATCCACAGATGCTCGACTGTACCTGTTACATCGACAATCCATCCTTACAATCCTCCATTGAACATATTGTATGGCAGTTAATTTGCAGGTTACATCAGTAGAGAAAACTAACTACTTATCTTCAATGACACTGTAATTGATTAATCAGTTAACATATGTGTACAGCACGTCACATTCGAATTAGATATCAAACTGTAACCTATCATTCTACTATTACTTCCTTATTAACTGAACTATGCTATATTTCTTGTTAATTTTGATAGAAGCGACTGCTAAATAATAGTCATTGCTTCTCTCAATGTATTATTATATAAGAAACATTGGTGATAGTATACGCATAAGATAGTGTTCCTACCTAAAGTAGATTTATTCCAAGTAACAGAAGAAGAAGTATGGCTCGGACAAATAGTCAACTAAAATGGTCGTTCCTATCTTATAAAAATCTATGAGAACTCTAACAGCATTTGAAATGATAAATGTCTTGCAAGGTCATAAATCACTACATCAACACATTGGGTTCAACATAATAGGCTTACTAAATCTAACGTTATACACGTGCATCAGAAGCCACAAGTGTGTATTTGGCTTTTTTATAATCATTGTGCATCAACATCCGATGCTGACTAACAACATTATTCTTTTCATTTAACAGTTAATGTAAACCTGGAAGTGTGGCAATACTTATTAAGCCTATTACGCAGTACTTAACAATAACAGGGCCGCCTCTAGCTATAATGGCGCCATGGGCCAGACATGGTGGTTAGTCTGGAAGAGTGTTTCCTTTCCCATTTTGGGAGGGCGTGTGTCACATATAGTACTATTATCTTAAATACGGTTTACTCATATTTATTAACTATATCTATCCATTGCCACTACCCCCTCTAGTCATAGCGTATGTAATATGATATCATAATAAATATAGTAATCTCTGCCTACATTCGTATCATATCATGATATGGTGTCAGGAATGCGATGGCGGCTTACCATTCAAAATGGATACTGGAGTGCAAAGCACTTGACCTAATTCACAAAATAAATCTGGTAGTTAAAAAAACCTAGTAGTATAGTGTCCCGGGAAGATGGAAAGTATGGAAGTATGGTGCCCACTGGAGCAAAAATGCATAAGACAAAAGATGAGTTTGTAAATGATTATGCTGATGTGTTTTCAAGTTTAGGGTGCGTTGAAGGGCATCATCAGCTTAAACTTAACCAATCAGTGACACCAGTCATACACCCACCCCGGAAAGTGCCATATGCTCTACAGGACAAAGTTAAAGGAAAGGATCAGGGAACTAACATATGCTCTTGAGTGAGCTTTATATAATAATCAACATATAGCTCCCAGTAAAAAAACAGAAATAAATCAGAATAATTAGAAAAAAGCAGCTAAATACCATTTATGTCACTCTGGCGGAAACCAATCAGTGACGCAGCTGAACCTATGGGCTCTGGTGTATGCAGAGCATATAAATAATACCTGCTGTAGCCGGTCATAGGATAAGCTCAGTTATTTTCGCATTAAGCTACTTCGTGCAGGTGAAATACTGTCTAGTTTTAAAACAATTCAACTGAAAGCCGTTGTTTCCAGAGACTACATTCAGTCACGCGAAATTCAAAATTTTCAGTAGGCATCCTATTGCGACCATGGAAACCGGCAGTGTATTTTGAAATCATTTTGACTGAAACTTGTTGCTTCCACCAGAAAAAAGTGACTCAAATATAATGTTTTCAAAAGGATCAATGGTGAATTAGCAGTAGCGAGTTAATCGCTCTACATCGGCACCTATAGAGAATACTATTCATATCGCTTACCAAACTATATTCAGGTGTGCTTTCATTATATTCAGATAGGCCTATGCGGTATACCTGCACACGCAGTTGACACACGATGAGTGTGATGCACCAGCTTGGTCACTAATTGCTCCTAGATTTAGTAAATGCTTTTTCTCAAATAATCAATAAACATCATTTGTTATTTCCCTTTTCCGTTCCTTTAAAAAGACTTTGAACTCTCTCGAAGCATCAGGTGTTATTGTTAAGGTCGAGAACCAACTGAATGGGTTAACAGCCTAGTCCTGATAGAAAAGAAATACGGTTCCCTAAGACTCTGTTTAGACCCCCAAGTGTTTAAATAAAGCTATATAGTGAGAACTTTACCAGATACCATCACCTGAGGACATTGTATCACGGTTAAACAACTAAAAGTTATTTTCCATCCGTGACGAAAAAGATGGATATTGGCACATCCAACTAGACGAAGAAATGTTTTTACTAACTACATTTAATACACGGTTTGCCAGATATAGCTTTTCTAGAATGTCTTTTGGAACAAAGGCAGCTGCTGAAGTATTTCGAAAGAAAAACGAGGCTATTTTTGGTGACATTGACGGAGTCGAGATGTTCTTCGATGACACAATAGTTGTGAGAGAGGATGCTCTGTAACATAATATCGCTCTGAAAAAAGGTTCTAGAACGTGCTAGGCAACACAATGTTCGCTTCAATGCAGATAAATTCAAATTCCATGTAGATGAGGTAAAATGCCTTGCAAATAGTGTATCAAAGATGGCCTAAAACCAGATCCAGCTAAAGTAAATGCAATCAATCAAATGCCCAAACCATCCAATAAACAAGACTTATGGGGATGATTACATATTTCTCCAAGTTTAATCCAAATTCAGCTGAAGTCAGTTCTCCTTTACGTTACCTGATGCAACAAGATGTCCAGTGGGCTTGGCATCCAGAACATGATCAAGCACTGGAAAAATTGAAAAGCATTTTAACCCTAATCCTGTGCTAAAGTTTTTCAACATCAGCAAACCAGTTCTCATACAAACAGGTGCATCTTAACACGGCATTGGTGCATTGGTTCAGGATGACCACCCAATAGCATATGCCTCAAGGTCTCTAAGCCAGGTGGAAATGAATTATGCACAAATAGAAAAGGAACCACTAGCGGTCATATTTTCATGTGAAAAGTTTAATCAGTGCATATATGGCCAGACAGTAGAGGTTCATAGTGAACACAAGCTACTAGAGAGCATCATGAACAAACCCCTTGGTAAAGCTTCACGTCATTTACAGTGCATGTTATTAAGGCTACAAAGATATACAACAAACGTAAAATATGTGCCTGGAAGATTTCTACACATAGCCAACACATTATCGCATGCCCATCTAAGCAACACAGAAAGTGATCCAGAGAGGTAAAACAAGATGGAGATTGCAGTACACAGTTTAGTCATGGACTTACCTATAGCTACAAATAGATTGGAGGAATTAAAATCAACCACTGATGAAGATGTTTTTCTCCAAGAACTTAAAACAATGATTAGAAATGGTTGGCCTAAAAGCAAACTTGAATGCCCAACCTTGGTTGCAGAATACTGGACAATTCTTGAGCATCTACATGAGAGTGATGGACTATTATTTATGGGATTACGGTTAGTAATGGTTAATGCCATGAGAAAATACATACTTAAACTTGTACATGAAAGCCACCTCGGTGTCGAGAAATGTAAGTCAAGAGCATGAGCAGTAGTATTCTGGCCAGGACTTTCTAGGGATATAGATGAACTCATTTCCAAATGTTCAACATGTGCCAAGTTTAGGTGAAACAACCAAAAAGAGCCACTCAAACCACATCCTGTACCTGAGCGTCCATAGCAGAAACTCGGAATGGATATTTTTTACATTTAAAGGTCAAGACTAATCTAGTTGTGGTAGGTTACTTCTCAAAGTATCCGGAAATACGGTATGTATACTAAATGACAAAACTGCATTGACAATCATAATTCAGTTGAAATCCATTTTTGCACGTCATGGAATCCCACAGGAGGTAATAAGTGACAATATGCCATTTAACAGTTATACAATGAGACATTTTGTGCTAGATTGGGATTTGTAATTACAACATCCAGTCCAACATACGCGCTACATAGATACATAGATACATAGTCCAATGGTCAAAGTGAACGAACAATGCAAACAATTAAACAATTATTTCGCAAGTCCGAACTGGAAAACCAAGATCCCTATATTGGTCTTCTACAGTATCATAATACACCTCTTTCAGGACTAAGCCATTCACCAGCACAAATGTTAATGAGCCAAATGCTTCGGCCCAAAATACATGTATCAAGTAACCTATTGAAGCCGAAACTCGTAGATCAATTGCGTGATCAGCTTCAGAAGCTGCAGGATTTACAGAAAGACTATTATGATCGCCATGCAAAGCCTCTGCCAAAGATATATCCAGGTGATCCTATTCGTATGCATAAGGCACCATGTAACTGGACAACAGCAATTGGATGGGATACGGACGGGACTACCTGTCGATGCAATAGCCGTGATCTTCGAACCACAGCAGAACATCTTCCAAGCTCTTGATGGCAATGGCACACAGCCATTCACATCCACATCCACATCCACGTCGACTGCGACTGACCATGTGCACAATGAAGAGCTAACGAATCATCGCATAACTAGACGAGTTGCTAAGAGACCACAAAAATACAAAGCCTATTATATGGCCTAACATGCCCAATCTGCACACATACATCTGCACATAGTCTGCCAATGACATTCAATGACTCTTTGAACTTTTTAGATTAAAGTAAGAGAGTATTTAATTATACTTCATAACACATATTATCTTAAAGAGAGGAGATACCACATATAGTACTATTATCTTAAATACAGTATAATTATATTTAGTTACTATATCTATCCATTGCCACTACCCCTCTAGTCATAGCGTATGTAATATGAGATCATAATAAATATAGTAATGTCTGCCTACATTCGTGTCATATCACGATAGCGTGCTCCCCCGAAAATGTTTTTAATGTGTACTCTGAGAAGCCAGCTGCTTTCTGAGTGATAAATAATGTCCTTGTCTCCATCATAAATTTGCCTAGAAGTGACAGATTTAACTGCTGTTATGAGATAGTTAGAAAGTTAATTGACACCCACCTCTGATCTCCCACTCCACGGTTGGCCCAGAGTAACATATAGATGTACATACGAATACACGAACTCACCTGTTTAGCCACCAGTTTGTCTGTCGCTGACTGGTCTGCTACAGGGATAGTGTAGCGTGGATCGACTGGATGGGTACCGGCCATCCCAGCTAAGCTTCGGTACGGGCCGCCCGTCCTGGATTCGTTCGCAAGAGCGCATCCCCCTGGGTAGGGCAATAAGTGTATGGGCCTATGCGAGAGGCATTTCGTTGTGAAAACGACTAAGTTCGTTAGAACGCATGGTGCGCATGCGCGCACTCGATGCTTCCCTAGTGACATGTGTGCATTGAGATCGGGAGCGAGTGTGAACCTATAGTGTACCGAGTTGGTACTCGTAAATACTTGTAAATTAATTATTTTCGTCATTCCTGGCATCTAATAAGACCAGCATTTGACCAGCTTTTTAAAACTTCAAACCATTTTAAAATTTTCCTCGTCAAATTATGCTCAAAATATTTCTATAATGTCGTAATCGCGTGTATATATACATAGCTAGATAGATAGTGATTTGTCTACACGTGACTTACTACGTCACTCTACACATCTATACATATAGTAATACATAGATAATTGTGTATACGTCATGGTAGTCTAGCGCGCTGATTGGATGGTATCACGATCTCTGGTTGGTTCAGGCAGCCAGCTCTGACGTCCCACCGAGTATAAAAGGGGGTGAAATTCGAAGATCAGGAGCATCGTCGGCGTGGAGGCCGAGAGTCGAGGACTGGCCCTAAGAGTTGGAGCTTGACAAGTGGACTGGAATACTGATGGATAGATTCAGCACATCACCTTGGTTCCGCATGGCTTTCAGTTCAGTTCACTCTGGAAAGCAGTTCTCGACTACCCACAGTTTAAATTTTGGATCTCCCAGACAGCCATCCGGGGGCAATAACTAAACTAATAGTATGGTTCCCATTTCCGAACAACTATAAGAGGAACTTTCTGCAGAGGGCCCTTGCGGCCCAAGATGCAACATCTACATAATGTAGAGCAGTGATGTTTCTTAGTGGATGACTCGCTGGATCTGCCGACCATGCAAAAGTGGGGATCAAACCAACACACTGCATGTCGTGTGATTTAACTTTATAACTTTTCGACCGCAGCTTAGTAGACCTCGCCTGGTGTGCCGCAAGAGCTATGCGATGCACCCCGTGCCGTATGCTTTAATATGTACATGCATAGAAATATTATATATAGTAACCCTATCTGTTAATGGGTTATGATTAACTTTTATGCTTCCGTCGCCGGACGGAGAACTTTCTTCACACCGTTTAAATCCTGATTTAGTTATAGAGATGATCTAGTAAATATTACTTCATTGCTCTGTGTTACCGCTCTGAGTTTATACCGTATCATCGTGGAGTCAGCATGCGGAGACCCATCTATGGAAACCAGCTGTCGACGTGTCTGCAGTGCCTCATTTCAGTAACATAGTAGCCTGTTCCGTCCAAGTAACTACTAGGTACTCAAGTAACTATACATAGTATGTCTTGTTGTCATGATTTACGTCTGTATAAGGTACTGATGACTAATAGGTACCGCACCGGTCTTCAGACCACAACTTATAATTTCTTTATTAACTGTCTATATTATCCTTGTTTACTGTAGGTGCCTAACTAACTGCACCGTATTAGGTTATTGACCTATATATATTTACTACCTTAAATAATCAAACTGTAAAAACTGTGATATTGTTTCGATTGCAATCGTTAGTTATGTATATGGCAAGTAGCCACCCAGTTCATGTTTTGCTTATTTTATAGAAAACTTTGGACTGCAGTATGCTAGGAAATACTATACAGCAACAATATATGCATCACTTATTCCGGCCACCAACAATTTTACACTGAGGTCGCTGACCGTGCTCTATGGAGCCCAGCATGCTACCAACTAACCTTTACTATTCAGCTCGATAGGATAGGTTAAAGTGGTCAGGGACAGTTTTTTTCGTTAGGAGACATATAGTGTACGTCTCTTTTCTGCCTGTGTGGTAATCTAGCCCCGCACACCGGCAAGGTTGTGTAAGATTGGCCAAATACCTATATGGCCTCACAGTTATCAAGTTATTGTCTCTTTCCACGATCCACTCAGCCACAAGGCTTCTTAATTGTTTGGATATCCCACCCGCATGTTGTACTGATCTGACTCTGGGAAACTATCGAAGGTTTTCGAGCAGTCATGGCCAAAGTGCGGGTTTATATTCTCCCACTGTATCTTCGGATACTTAGTAGTTAGACACTTTGCCAAAGAAGGAAAGCACTGCGAAAACATGTAGTTATTATTATTATTATTATTATTATTATTATTATTATTATTATTATTATTTTTCTAGTAGGATATATTATTCCCGGCCTGCAGTGCAGATTGGGCATATTAGAACATAAACCTAAGGTCAATAGTTAAGTCCATTAGGATTGGTGATGGACGAGACGCTGAAGTGTCTGGGCACGATCTTGGAATCTGCCACACCCGTATGGGAAGGACACTCGTGGTGGATATTCGTCTCTCTAACCCCACCATAACGATATGTCAGTTATTAAATTTGCTTGTGTAAAATGTAGCTATCGTCCAGTGATTTTTTATGTGGTTATGAAGCAGGGCATCTGGAGTCTCACACAGTTCAGATGTGTTGTGAAGTAACATGTACGCCACTATCCATGGAGGTAGATGCTTTCTGAGGCAACCTACGGGAAGCGGAGCGTCTGCGCCCATTGGATAGCCATTGCTAATGATAGGTAGGAATCTCTGCCACTTGCGGCCTAAACTAGTTCTCGTTTCTAAAACCTAAATGGTAGGTTAGGAATAGCAGAACGCCCGCATAAATAAAAGTGGCACCCACCAATGCAGTATCTTGGAATGACACAAGGCGGGGACTTGTGAATCCTCTGGGAGTCGCTCTTCCCATCTTCACGTAAACCAGTATGCATCACGTTAATTATATTTTCACTAGGATGGTCTTTTTCCCTTGCATTTTTGTTGAACAAAAGAGTGGCCCTTTTTGCCAGCTCTTTTCCTCCACTTCAGCGTCGAAGGCATTTTCCTGTGATGGAGGCCCGCGCGAGGCACTTGCCTCTTGCATAAGCGAGATATTCTGTGACGGAGGCCTGCGCGAGGCTATTACCTCTCACACCAACAAGTAGCATATAGGTGACCAGAGCCCGCACGAGGCATATCCCTCTCGTAACATCAGGAATCTTTTTTATCTGTATCATGAAGGTATAATAGCTTATATTAAGTTAATCAGTGCCCTCGTTGTACGGATGCCTCCCTTGTGGGGATACCTCTGCAGATTTACGAATCTGTGTGGTACCCCCGTGTCCCCACGTGCAAAGTACATTAGCTAGCTCTACTTTATGTATTTTTGTATATGCTCAGATACTGTCAAACGATTTATCTTGTTTGTACTAGTCATAATGTTTATCCTTTATAACTTTCATTCCATAATATAAACATCCTATGGAAAGACATACCGGTGACACAAATAGCTGGGATGACACCGTGCAGTTCAATCTTAGCGGCAATGGTCGCATGGCTCCCACTGGAACGATTGAGTTCCATCGGCCTTAGGAGTCAGTCTATGTATTTCGTGGAGCGACGTCCCACGGGATCCGGTATCGCAAGACTCGGAGCTAGCCCGCCCCCTCATTTGTCATGCACGTGTGGTGCGATCACCCGACGATAGCCTGCAAGTTACAATAGGACGGATTGACGCAGATTTATGTCTCCTCTTTATAGACATACAAGGCATTATGCATCTTCATGAATGGATACGGTGGAGACAGGGTATTTCAATGATCTGAGGACACAAAAGGACATCTAAAGGGTACAAAATCACAGTTGGAGACAAATTAATGATATTTTTAATATAGTGGCTCCATTTTATTCATGAAACATCTGAATAGCACCACAGATCATAAATTAGTAATGGACACTGTCTGAACTGTTCCACCTCCACCTCGCTTCCGCCCACAAATTCCAATGTATCAGCAAATCAGAAAATCGTTTATACATTTTCAAGATTGGAAGACATTTGTGTTTGCATCATAGATCAAAATGTTTGTATAAAGGTATCTTTAGATTGGAAATGAAATGCTGACATTCTAACAGAAGTGTATGCTTACGAGCTTAGAAATCGTGCTAAACCTTTAGTTGATAAAAAAAAATTTACATAACAAGTAATGTGATTAACTACAGGGTTGCTAACATATTAGATTTCAGATCGGCATCATCTTCAATTGGTTTCCTTTACATACTTATGTCACGGCAGCTATGCAACCTCAAACTGTTTTGAGAAGCATTTATATCCAGAATATTCATAAAGAAAGCTCTATAACATAACAGTCACCTATTTCTACGAAAATCAGATATAAAGTGATGCTGTTTGAATGGCATATTGAATAATGATAGTAGGGTGCACACTTTCAAGTCTTACAGAGTTTCCCCGCATGGTGTAGTCTAGCTAGACTGGTTGTTCCTGCACTCGGTTTGGAAAGAGGCTGTTTATCTATCTGAAAGCTGTTATGGTGGCTAGAATTGTTGAGTCGATGGTGTCATCACATTCCTATTGAGCCACTTGCTTTCCTTTGGGATTCCATCCTCAGTGCTTCCAGGAATTTGTGTTACTCACTGGCATCTGAAATGACATAATTATGTGGGTCACAGCGTTGCGTGAAACACCAATATGGTTTACAGAAGTACATGCTTCTACTCCATTAACGAGTCAGGGGCAATAACTACCATTCTTTCTTATCCAAAACAAATTCGAGCACTACGTAACTGTTAAAAATGAGACTGGATGTTATTCGAAATTAGTTCTCGTTGGAGCACCTGATGTAAGAGCATTAATTGCAGTATTCTGTAACAGCAAATATCAAAATGGTAAGTGTTCCTGATCCATATGTACAGGGGATAGTGCATGTTAGCCAGTTTTGACAAATTGGATGTATGTGTGACACCACCCATTGGGTTTGTTGATACAGGGCGGGACCATTATTTATATTATGGCTGATCGAGATGAGAGGGTCTGAAGTAGGTCTGATGCAAATGTGTGTTTTGTGATATTTAAAAAAACAAAAATGACAAAGTTGTAATATATTTGCCCCCACGTTTCCTCCTAATGGCTTTATAATTATATAATGTGTCTGTTTAATAGTATGTAATACATCGCTTGTATCATCATTTAGGGCTATGGCGGAGACAAGGAAGGTAGCAGCCATTGTGTGAGCAACTTAACTTATTCCATCCAATTTAAGAAGGGCCTGCTAGCTTCCTGCTTCTACCATCTATATAATTCTGTACTTAAGATGGTAACAAACGTGGCCCTGTTTGCTGAAGATTGAATGTTCACCAGATTGTATTGCACTCGGGTGGCGTCGTTGCCAAGCTCCCTACCTCTTAATATATTCTGGTTTCTTAAATAGCTTCTTCTGACTAGTTATCCTTCTGGCTCTAGTTATTTAGACCAACCATTCCATCTATGATACCTGTGCTTAGTATTATAGGTTGTGAGTGTAACATGAAAAACGCGGTTGAAAGGCTTCCTATGCTGAATAGGACCTATCCCAATTTCTTAAGTTTACTAAGACTAATTTCTCGACGTTCCTAACCTAATTACTATCTTAACTAAGGGTATGCCTCTTACTTCTTTATCAGATTCTAGTTCCTTCTTACAGCAACTGGAACCATCTCCTAATTTCTTTCTAACCGTATGAAAACACCTATCCATGTTAGGCTCACTATCTTGATGTACCTCGTTTAGGTCTTCTGTGATTAATATGCCCAATTCCCTGCTTCTTAGGACTTTACCGGCTACCTGCACATCTGCTCAGACTCTCTGGCTCTGGCTATCTGCCTATTTCTTATCGCAATAAGTCATGGGCAGTCTAATTGCTCCAGTTCTAAATATGTTCTTGTTCCGAGGAGTCCAGGAACATAGACTAGTTTTTTGGGCATATGTTGCCTCGACTGTATACAGTTCTAATCAGGAAAGTGTACTATCGTTGGACGCAGGATATCGATTTGCTGCTGAATAGTTCACTTTGGGGTTCTCACTACTCCTTCTCCTATCACTGCTCTTGTAGTTTGAATATGAAAATCGTCTTAAAACCTACATTTAAACTATGTGTGGTCAATTAGGGAGACTCTTGATAATGGCTAGTTGGGATCAGGAAGGCTCTCTCTCTCTCTCTCTCTCTCTCTCTCTCTCTCCTTCCTACTTACACTTTGTCAGAGTTGCAGAGTTGGTCTAATGTAATATATGATGGGCAATGCGTACACAGTCTAAGCCGTACACAAAAGGTGGGCCTGAAACTTTTCAGGTCATGTGAGGCAAAGGCACACCCAGTTGAAGAGAATTGACTGCACATCCCCTTTGCTGAAATGGATACTATAGAGAGCCATGGCAGGCTATGGCGGTGGTCATGACTAAGGCTTCCAGGTTGGTGGAGGACTCCATGCAGGGGAGAAGGCGCAGGATGGACGGTACTGTTCACCATTGTGTTCACAATGATCAGAGATGGAGGAGGCCAGGAGGAATTCTATCATTCTTGACATGCTTCCGCTGGTTGGATTCTTTATGGAATGCCTTCTTGGTGATTACTCGCTTAATGCTCTATTTATTTTACTCCACATTATTTTTTCATTGAGTTATTTTATTTTATTTACTGTTTCTAATTCTTCATTTCTTGCATATTAGTTTAGCTGGTTTTTCTACCGCTCCGCCATGGCCATATATAAAAATTGTAAGTGGTCCATCTGTCTAAGTAAGTTAATCAAGAGCAACATCTCACAAGGCCTGCCCGAAACAAGTATAGATTGAGGGGGAAATTAGAGTGGTGGTTAAACCCAGGAAGATTGCATGTGTATGAGCCCTGAGCCGTCGGTGCAGACCTAGCGACTTCATGAACCTGGGCTATGTTGAGACAAAGTTAGCTCGGGCATCCATATTATTGGTCAGTTTCCTGTGCCTTGATGGTTTGTCTTAGATTCATACTGGCTTAACAAAGAACACGTTTAGTTTAAACAGTTCGATTTCTATTCAATGACATTTAATCAGACATATGTTAATTTGGCCATGTTTGAATGGTCTTTAATCCCCTTACAATTCCTTGTTTCCGACATAGCATGATTCATACCCAAGTACAATGGGAGGTAAGTCCTACCTCTGGTTCCTAACATTGCAGACGAGTGTTCTACCATATTCCTTCTCACAAATTTATATTGATTCCAAAACACATACAAATTGGGCTGGCCTTGGCTACACATGGGCGGGACATAACTAGAAATCGCCTACTATGACCACCACCACCACCACCACCTCATTCAATGATCATTTCATAGATGATTGACATGTTGAATAATGATGTATCTTCAATTCAACATGCATAGCACAGCTGTGAATGATAAAGTGTGTATGCCTACCTTATTCGAAAACATCATTTTCAGGTTGTGTATTCGATCCTTACAAACTTTAATAATCACAAAATGTATTTTCTATCTGGATGACGCAATGCAGATATTTATATTCCTTTACCAAAGCACACATTAGTGTAAAGACACATCCGGCTCATTAGTTTGAAAGCAGTCACGATTTGCAGCCAAATTGTTTAGTACCAGTACATATATGTTAACATTTCGGTCCATTGGCGAAAGGAGATTGTCAGGTGTTAAGTGCGTGTCTCATTTTAATGGTCATGCACATCGTATACATGTTTAAGATAACAGATCAAGCGAATATTATATTGACTCTAAATTAAATTTGCAGAATGTTGTCTATTGCATTTTTCATCAGAAATTAATGTTGTTGATAATTATTATACATAATATATACCTAATTATTTATGACACTAAGGTTATCTTAATGTATGAAACACATTCTATTTAATTTTCACTTTTACTAATATTTTCACAAACACGGTTACAAGATGTTAATCATAACAAACCCAACTCATAATTAACTCAAGTCACTCTATCCTAATCTTATATCGGCCTTTCCTCGCCCACGCCATTTACATGATATTGGCCAGTACTGCAACAACGATTAATTATGTACGCTTCTCCAAATTAATTAGGAAACAACGAGGCAGTATAGTAATAATCTGCTGAACTACCAAGCCGTTTTAGTACTGACCGCATGCAATTGTTGGAAATCTAGACAAGCCCGTTCACTCATCATTACCCTCTCCACCACCCAGAGGTAATAATGTGTGGCTTGTTCCCTGTCACAGACTGGCATCCTGTTCAGCGTCTGTAGCTCATACTCTCTTCTGACAAAACTGGGATAGGGTTCCAGCATACATGCTCTGGATATCTGATGTATATGCAGACTATGCATATGCAGCGGTATGCCGTGCACATGAATGAAGTGATCTGATGTCAAATATTAGCCCCGTCACGAAAGCAGTAAAAGTCCATCATGAAAGTATTTGAATTGTATATATAGATGACGTCATAATCAATGAGTGACTCGTCCATAGTCCATCTTAAATGCATAATAGTCTGACACGTTGTACGAATTGTATGTTTTTGCTATGTAATAAACATGGTGTTCAATATTTTGAAACTAATTTGACTGTGCGCTGTTAATGCCATAGGCAGCAACAGCACCCAGTCAGATTATGTTGTTGATGAGGAGGAGTAACAATGGGTATTTGCAGAAGTTTATGGACCGCAATACTCATACTGGCCTTCGACACCGTGAGTAAATATGCATATATGTATTTGACAACAGGCCTAGGGCTAAAAATGTGGCCTTGAGAAGTATCTATTTGCATTTTGCAGGCCAAAACCTTTTTTTGAAACTTTACCACTGGAATGACTGGCTCGATAAACGAGCCAATCATTCCAATGGTAAATTAAAAAAAATACTATTCTCTTGGCCTGCAAATGGACATTATGTTAGACGTTTTGACTTCTTGACGATTAAATGATTGTCCTACTAAATTGGTGCAAATTCTCCATTCAGAACATTTGATTAATTTTATGTTGTGCAGTACAGTACAGATCAGTACAAAATGGCAGGGATCTGTAAATGTACTGATACGTATGGATCACGAATAAAAGAGTTAATTTCTAGGCATGCAGGCCAGGAAAAGAAGTAGGTCATTGGTTGACTTTGAAACACCAATACTACCCTGTCATGACAGCCTCTACATAGGATACCACTAATGGCTTTTAAACCACCATAACACCCAATCAAATCAGCCAGTTTAATTTCATTGGATATATAATTGGGTTTTTTAACTCTTTCAGTGACAAATCCCTGAAAAAGTAAATTGTGTATGATGTCTAACATTTTCTGTTGCATATTTAAAAATTAATATGACTGTCTTATTGAATTCAAAATATTCAACGTCTTTCCTGTTTGTTTGCCCCAAGATTGGGATACATAACAGGGAATTTATAGGTGAAAGGGTTAAATAACATCTTTAATGTATGCCATGTTAATAATTTCAATCTCAATTTTTAACCACTATAACAGGGAAACGGAATGTTGTCTTAGATGGAATTGAAATGGTTCAATTGAATTGAATTAAATATATGATGCCATAATGAAAATATGTCGCTTGGTAGCTGCCATCCGCATCAAATGATGTCGATCTACACGTCACAAAGGTGGCAAATGATCAACACTTTAGTGTCTGACCTGTGTCTTTATTGAATTTACAATTATACCCTGTAATCCTCAACCATGTCAACTTTGCAAAAAAAAATTTAATTTTCTCATAGAAAATGTGATTGTCCATTTGCAGACCAAGAGATTGTTTCTGAGATTATTTATAAAAGTCACTGGAATGACTGGCTTGGCTGCAGGCCTGAAAATCAGTTTCTTAAAACTCCATACTTTTTTCTAGACTTCCATAATTTTCAAATATTATGAAAGCTACATGTAATCATGTATAAACTAGAAAAAGAATAGGAAATGAATAGCACTATCAAGTGCTTAGAGTCGTGTGTCAATAGACAACATTTTACTGATTATTATGAAAGGAATCTGGAAATAGTTGTGAATGAAATTTGTTGCTTCCTTGTACATGTAACTACTGGACCACTCTCTATCATGTCTATGGATTTCAGCAGGGGGGGGGGCAAAATGTTTATAAATATTTACGCGTGACAGGTAGAATCTTGTTTTGCTTGTTATGCTCAGGGTATCACCTGTTCAACACATGTTTCACTGATGAAATCCAATTTCAAGTCAATAACAGGGAGAAGCAATAAAATATTTTGCAATTAATTTGACACACAGTGACAATTACCGCAAAATATTTTGAAATTAATTTGGCATGCAGTGACAATTGCTGCCTTGGCAATGGCAATATTGATCAGGTCTTCTTTGTGAGTGTCTGTTGAGAATGCATAAAAGTGCTTCATCTGCAGTCAAAGGTGTAATTCTTATGTTATTATGTATTCTAATATTACTGCTTTAGATTCAAACAATGGAGATTTATTTCAGAGAGGTTTTCATTTGCTATTATTTATTAATCACGTAAAAATAGATTTTCTGTATGGCTGTCACGTGGAAAATTCACCAGTCAATGACAGTTAAACAGGAATACAATTCAACCATTGTCTGATTTCAGCAAACTGATACTATATGCAAAGCTTGGAAGTAAAATTATTTATAATTGAACCAGTCATTCCATACGTAATTTCTTCTCATAGCCTGCAAATGGACATTTCTGAGGAATTTAGCAGCAACCATTACATGGATAAAACTATTTTTGTTTCAAGTGAACAATCACTTTTTAACTTACATGGTCTGAAGGGTCAAGTGAGCTTATGCCATGGGTGCTGGCCATCCATCAAATTGCATCTCCTTCTATAAACCTTGACCAATTTCAAACAAATTTGGCTGGACGGATCCTATGGGGGTAGGCTCCAAAGAGTCTATGCAGAATTTTGATTGGTCATTCTTTTGGCATGGATTGTGTGAAAAATTTACCGAAAATTGTTAAAATGCATCTCCTCCAGACCGTGATAAACGCTTCTACAAGGACTGGCCATATTATGGTGGGAGGCTCCAAACTTTCTATTCAGAATTTTATTCTGTCAATTTTTGTGGTGAACAACTTAGCTCTTATGAAAAATGTACTGCAAATTGTCAAAATGTTTCTTCTCCTTAGCCACTTGGTGGATTTCAGCTGAATTTGACTGGAAGAATTCTATTATGGTGATACGTTTTAAACTTTCTTTGCAGAATTTTGATGAAAATCTTAGATTTTATGAAAAGTATACTGGAAATTGTCAAAATTCATCTCCTTAGCGGGTTGTTGGATTTTAACTGAATTTGGCTATAAGGACCCTATAGTGCTCTACAACGGAACTTCCATTCAAAATTTTGATTAGTTACTTTTTTGGGTGAAAATCCTAGGTTTTATTGAAATTTTTTAGTTTTGTTTCAGTTTAGCTGATAGTTTCTGGAAGTAGCCTTCAGAATTTCAACTGCTCGATTTTTCAAAAAGCCATATTGGATTTTCATAACTTCTGCAAATCCTATTTATAGAAAATTAATAGGAGCAGCTATTATTTTTTAATTAACGGAATTTTGATTGGTCGAGTTGCCATCTTGCGCTCGAAAATGACATCTCGGCAACCTGTACACATCAGACTGAAACTCATTATATTTCATTGATAACTAACGGCAATTAAAGTTTGTTCCAGAGACCTTGATCCGTCATAAAAAATATGGCTGTAATCGACCAATTAAAATTTTGGGTTTGGTGGCCATATTGGATTTTTATTGGCTGGATGGAACCTAAGGTTCGATCTGATTGTGTGGTCAGCTTCCATCCTTAATTTCCTTCTAAATATTGTTAGTACAGAATTCAGATTTAATATTTTATGTCGTGATACTGATGAATTTAACGTAATATGTCTGCTCAGATGCTACTGATCGAGGTGAGCGCTAAGGCCCTTGGGCCTCTTGTTCAAAAACATCAATTGATTGATGAAATAAGAACATCTTTTTTTTAATTTTTCGTCGAAAAGCAGGATCACAGGCTAATTCCATGCCATGCTGGTGAAGTTTAATTGTAATATTTAACTACCTTGCTAGTAAAATGTAATCTATGAACTCTGTCAAATATGCAGGGCTTTATTTAGGAATTGGGTCATTGGGGTTGGGTGGGTGGGTGGGAGGGGCAACTTAGTGTGTATACAATTTCCATTCAAATCGCAAAAGTGTGTAAATCCAGAAAATTCATGAGAGGTTTAGGGTGCTACCTCAGTCAATGGGTGGTGTGGGGGGAGAGGAGCAAATGCCCCCATTTGACCACACCCACCCACCCACCCCCACCCCACCCCATCCCACCATCCTTTGCCACGGAAAAAGCTTTGCCATCTATGCATAAATTTAAACAAAATGGTTTGAATTTTTGTCAGTGTGTATGTGTGTGTCAAGGGGGGCGGGGTAGGGGATTGGGATATGATGATGTAACACAAATTCAGTCATATGTAACACTGTAATGTGTGCGTGCGTGCGTGCGTGCGTGCGTGCGTGCGTGCGTGCGTGCGTGCGTGCGTGCGTGCGTGCGTGCGTGCGTGCGTGCGTGCGTGCGTGCGTGCGTGGGTCCTGGTGGGCTATAGTACCAATATAACGGCTGCTCAATAGATAATGTTTACGAATGCGCCCAAGATGGCTATATATGGCCCTACCGCCATAATGATTATCAACTAGTGTGTGCATAGGCGGAGAGAGAAAGAGAGAGAGTGTGTGTGTGTGTGTGTGTGTGTGTGTGTGTGTGTGTGTGTGTGTGTGTGTGTGTGTGTGTGTGTGTGTGTGTGTGTGTGTGTGTGTGTGTGTGTGTGTGTGTGTGTGTGTGTGTGTGTGTGTGTGTGTGTGTGTGTGTGTGTGTGTGTGTGTGTGTGTGTGTGTGTGTGTGTGTGTGTGTGTGTGTGTGTGTGTGTGTGAGGTAATCCGCTACCCACCCCCTCCACACACACCACCACCCCCACTCACCCCCACCCCACCCCCCCCCCCCACTCAACCCCAACCATACGGACAATTTTGGAGATGAGCGAGGCTGGCAAAGATATGAGTTTGTTACGCGGACGCACGCACGCACGCACGCACGCACGCACCACTTCGGGTGTCTAATTTGAAATATAGAAAATCTGAAATTCCATATTTATCTTCCACACCAACCCTGAGCCAGAGAATCGTCAGCGAGGGGTATGAGGAGTCGGGTACCAGCCTAACTTTTCTTGACCTCGTATCTCGTATCGAAGATCTCGTGAGATACGAATGATACCAGTTTATTTTATTTCTTTTAGAAAATGTTTCCCAATCGGTACAGAGTAAATCACTACATATCGGGATGCATGTAGTGTATATTTTAGTCAATTGTAATATATTTAGCTTTCTTTTGTTTCCGGAAATTGTCGGTAATTCCCGGGAATTATAATGAGGCATTTTCCTTTGTATTCTCTTTTCTTCTCGTAATATTTTCTCGTGATTTCATTGGGTAATTTTTATAAGAGATGATAATTGACCAATAGGCACGCATGAGAGTTCTAAGCAGACAAATTGACGCCAAAAGAACTTATTGGAAGAGTAGATACGGTCATTTAGTATTCAAGAAATCCGGTTAAAAGAAAGAAATTTCATTAGGTTAGTGTTTATTACTGTATTTTTATTAAACTTTAGTTACTATTTTATATACCTACTGTATAGAAAGTGATGCGCAATGTATGAAATAGGGGAAATTAATGCTTTCTATGATTCTTAAAACTCGCCATTTTTGCTCACGCCGCCATAACCACGCTTCACTCAAGCTAGAGAAAAAATGGCGCGGTTAATGTGACGTTTGGTTTGCAGTAAACAATTTTAAAAGATGGCATTTATAGCCCTAAATCTATCTGCGAGAGGACTAAGTTTCATAATTTTAAACATCCTTGATGATGAATGCTGTAATGTCCTTCAGTTCACCCACCCCCTGGCACTAGGTAAAATTTTGATTTTGCATGTAGTATAAGATAGTAATAGTTTAATCACCAGTCTCGGATTCACTCTAGTTGCGTGTTCGATGAAACGAACACAGGACCAGAGCATGAGAAGAAGTGCCTCTTTAAACGTGAATCAGAAATAGCACAGTCAGTGGTCACAAGAGTCTGCCATTTTAGATACGCAGAATCTTTATTGGCACGAAATCCATGTACATATAGCCATAGATATGAAATACAAATAAACAGTAATGACGTGGAACAGTAAATAGAAAGACATTTACATATATATTATATACATACGCACGTACGTACAGATATACATACACGACGCACGCATGCAGTACTTATGCAAGCATGCACGTTCATGCATACACATACAGGTATTGGTGCATATGAGCAAATTTAGTAGAAGTGAGTTATATACATTATCTGGACATCCTGGAAAACACGGTAGCACTATGTACTAATATATTATATATAGTGCTATAAAGTGCTTCCGTGTTTTCGTATTTTTGAATTCACATTTTCGTAGACTCTTCTGCACAGATGTATGTTCCGGAATATTAGACTTTAATTACCACAATTATAAGGGTTCAAAATCATGCCTACCTGAGTGGGGAGCTCACAGGCGATCAGGGCTTCCACTAATTTCTAAACGCAGAAAGGGCGGGACTTCCTGGGTAATAGTTTTGGGAGCCCAAACTGGAAACATGGGAGTTTTAAAAGGTTCCCATACATGTAATTTGGCAATTTTGCTTATGTTAGTGGTGTGAGGAAAAAAAAAATTGGGTTGCTGGACTTCCGTGGTATGTATTTTAGGAATCCAAGCATGGACTTTGGGAATCTACTAGTGGAAGCCCTGAAGCCATACATTTTATGCAGGCCAGATAATGTATCAAAGTGGGCCTATTGCATGGTTCGATCTCTAGTTATGTCCACTAGTCCGAGACTACCTTATTCGCATACGCACTACTTATAGTCCGTTGGTCACACGTCTGGTGGACTAGTGCAAAATTTCTGTCAAAATGACCCGTTAGACTCAAAAACGAAATATTCCATGACGTTGAGAAAACTAATGCATAAATTTCTTGCAAACACGCAAGCTTATATTACCCGCTTAAAATTACCGCAGAAGGAATGTATGTTAAAATCTACAATAGCAGTGCCTGTTCATAGTCGGCAACCAGTCCAGAACATTTGCATTTAATTCACGCTCAGCATTTTTCGATTTCTGTAAGATAGGACATAAAAGATCCGAAAACAACCAAATTGCGAAATCATTTAATGCCTGCAAAAGTGCTGACGTCGTAAAACGAATTACTTGGTCAATTCAGCTTAGAGGGATACAAGAATTGCTCATTGCTTCGTAGGTGAGTTGCATGGCTTATGAATTGATCGGTAATTATGTAGAATTCATAAAATTGATTTTAACCGATACGGACATATCGGGGATATGTATATGGCTTGGAAACTACATATAATATAGCATAACGCGTAAACCAACGTGAATACCTGTATGCTCTACATTTAATAATTAAACAACTATAGTCTTCTTCTTTTCGTTCGCTGATCATACCGCCAGTCCTGTAAGTGACTATCGACATGATCATAAGCGTTAAGTGCGTGAATCCATGGTTTATTAGAGTGCGCCGTGCGGCCTGGAACCTCCGTCTTCAGCACTCGAGGTTTCTGTCAGGGTTACCTCGCCCTTATACCTTTAGTCACCTCGTATGACACGCAGAGGAAACGGAAGGTGTATTCTAAGCCCCACCTACAGAGCAAAAGTATAGTCTGATAATGTTATTTTTCCGGAAAATTTTCCTAAATTTGGAAATATATGTATATTTTGAACCATAATCTCAGGGAATATTTTGTTAGGAAAAAATTGCGTAGCAGTCACTGCTAAACAAATCGAATAATTCATAGCACTTGCATAGCAAACAAACTGTGTTGAAACTGGTTGGTGTTCCAATGGGGAAACCTTTCAAAACATGTTTGCATGATCAAAAACAGCTTTTTTCGTCTACACATGCTATGAGCAAGTGAATCCGAAAGCAACTGAAAAGCATAATTTTCCGATTTCGCAAAAGGTCTTCCCTATGGAATGCATAACATATGTATAACATATGGCAGAGTCAGAATATGCATGTACTGACTCTGGCCAATGTCAGGGAGTATAATATGTATTGGCAGATTTGGCAATTACATTGATTGGAAGCTGGTGCTGCTTAAGGTAGCAGCACATCCCAGTCAAATTATTTTCTAAAAAATCAGTAATGTACCTCCCATGAATACTGTGATTTCATTGTCTAGGGTTAACATATTGGAGCTTACCAACCTACATCACATATCCCTTTGAACTGGTAGGCTAAACAAAGTACACATCATTCAATACAATGTCAAACGGCTGAATAGTCTTAGTGCTAGGGTTGCACGATTATTCACTTTTCATAATCGCGATCATTTAAGAAAAATAATCCCGATCATACGATTAATCATGAACTATATTAAATACGTCAATGCTGCTTAGAGGACGTTATTATGCTACTGCAGATTGTAAGATTATGGGTTAGGCACATGGGTATACATACATGGACAGAATACGCAAGTTGCTGATTGCAAACAAAGGAATGTATCAAGATTTTTCTAGACGGAAGGTAAGGTATTTCGTTTAATTGTAGCCTATGCTCTAATAAAAGTCCACCCCCTAACTTTGACATATGAGCTCCAATGATTTCTTAGCAGTTTCAAAACGGCAAAACTCATATTTTCATATGCGTGATTTGCTGATTACTGGAACTACACAACAAATTACATGTGGTGCCTGGTTCCCTGTACCGTATAATATTATAGCACTAAAAGAATTGATAGCGGTTCCAAACTAAGTATGCAATATCAAATCAAGCGATAAGGGTACTAAAAACTTTGGCGGTAAATGTGAATACGTATTGTGTGGTATGTAGATTTTCTGAACCCCTTTTAACAGGACTAGTGCTTTTATCTGTGGACTAAACTATTTTCAAAATCACTAGTCCGACGGACTAGTGACATAAAGTTAAGATCGACCCCTGCTATTGTACAAACCAATACGAGCGACTGTAATGTCTACCTCAACTACACTCGGCTAAAGTTAATTTTAGGCGAGTATCTCGGCTACATTGCTTAACAGTGACAATATAGGTGAGTACTGACACCGCTCGCCTCAATGGCTTATGTTTTAGTTCAGGAGGTCAAGGTTCAAAATTCTCATGGATAGGCTTGGTGTCATACAAGGAAGTTGGATCATTTAATTATTTTATCGTAACATATTTTCCTATATACCGTTAAATCTTGACTAAAGGACGCAGTTAATTTGTCAAATTACTAAGGCTGTAACGATATGTTTTGCCATGATGCGATATGTATCATGATACACTGGTCACGATACGATACGTTGGTTTTTTTCACTAAGTTTCATCTCAATCTGTCCATTTTATGCCACTCCGCCTCCCAATGCAGATAAACAAATACCATATTGAGATGAAATATCGCGTGTGTATGGATGCGACAGGGTCACGATACGATATGCGTATCGTGAGCATACATATCGCGATTCACCGATATACAAATATACAATACAAATGACATGTTTTGCGAAGGGACTGCATCCTATAATGGAGTACATAAGAAGTGAAATTATTAAATTGAAGCCCTTAAATGTTGAGTATCCATTAACCCTTCAGCGCTTGAATTGTTCATGAAAATTTAGATTTTCTCATAGAAAATGTCCATTTGCAGACCAAGAGAAGACTTTTTTTTAATTTACCACTGTCTAGTCAATCCAGTGGTAAATTTTCAAAAATAGGCTACACTTGGTCTGCAAATGGACATTTCCCAAGACCACTGCAGAAGCCGTTTAATAAGGTTTAATAAAGATCATTTATTACATAAAAATGAATCCTGAATTTGACATAAAATGGCGTCAAGAAAAGATATAAATCATGTGATTTGCCTCAAATCGCAAAAGAACTTTATTTAGAGCGAGTACTCGGATATAAATATTCTTGACTCAGAACTATATATTATCATTGCGCGGTAGGAACTAAGGCCAAAATAAAAAGCTCGTTTTCTGTAAACCTTGTAGGTGAAATTTTACTATTTTTCATCCCGTCAGTAATAAAATAATTAATTTTCCTACCCAGCATAAATGTTAAAACATGCATACATTTGTAAAACTGTACAAGTTACAATGTTTTTAATGCCATTTATATACAGTGTGAATCCATTTTGCTAATTGTGTCATGACAAATTTGGCAATTACAACCATATTTAATGGACATCTAGTCAAATATCTGAAAAACAAATGTTCAAATATCTGAAAAACAAATATTTATTACCTTTTTAGAATAAATTAATAATTGAAAAAAAATAATATCCTCTACTGAATTCTTTTCCCCTACCTGGTTTGCAGGAAACAAAATCTTTTTTTATGGATGTCGTAAGTATTGTACTTTAGGTTTGATCCGTACCCATTTGATAACAAACTCCCGTTAACGTATGAGATCTCATGAGAACAGTCAACACCTCACCTCAAATCACAAAAGAGAGCGGCTCGCCAACATAAGAAGCGGTCTATCTCATTTTAATTCTCAAACTTTCGAGCAATTTTTCTTTTAGTACGTCTTGATTCCATTTTTGGATCATTTGATGTTGATCGGTATTACAAAATTATTGCGCAGTGTGAGAGAAAACAGTTGCATTAATAATTTTTTCTGAAGCTATATCTCTGTTCTGATTGGATAAATTCTCACATGCAAGCCAATGAAAAAAGAGAATGGCAGCTATTAGAAGAAATCTTGTAAACACAACTGGTGATTGTTCCTTAATTAATTCCTTTAGGAAGAGAATACATCCTTCTGAATTTTATTGGATTATATAATTTTTTGTTTGTCATGCTCCAGATTTTGATTTGATAATTCTCTTTGTGCAGCAGAGAGTAGAAGCTGGCTAAACAAGACAGATTTTCAGAAAATTTTATGGGATGAAATTATAAGGAGGGTATTTATCACTCCAAAACTGTTTTGACGTATAAATTTACTCCAAAAGTGTGGAATAAACTGTTTTATCTTGCACATATGGAAACAACCAAAAATACTGCTGGCTGAGTGATGGTAATTTTTTATTCCGGTTTTTTTTTAACGGTACGGTTTTCTAAATTTCACAGCATCCTATATTTGACTACAATTTTTTTGTGAGGAATTTGGGCATGCGACCTATATTTGAGTGTGTCCTTTAGTCGAGAAATTTGATTTAGTGAGACTATCACTAATATTCCTTTAGGCCAAACCGCCCAGCCTGAGGAGCCACTCAATTTTTAAAAGCTGAAAACTACATGTAGAGTGTAGGCTTGGTCATTGACATTCTAGTGGTCCCGCTAATGAATCTTTATCTTTATTTCAGCATCTTCCCACGATGGCCCATTTTGTTTATCCCACCGTGAACACTGGACAGCAGAGTGCATATCCACCACAGACAGCTTATGTTGCTGCCGCCCCTCAGGCGGCTTACGCTACTGCAGCTCCCAGAGTGGCCCAGGCGTATGACAGCTACCAGGCTGTGAATGCGGCACCTCAATATGCGTACGCTACCGGCGCGCGTGTGGCTGTTTCTGTATGTATTCGTAGATCAACAGTTATAGAGTTAGGAGGTATTATCAATACGTAGCTGTATCGCAATACAATGCTATTAATAATACGCATTACGATACATTCCTCCCAAACCGATACGTATCACCAAGCAGATGTAAAGTAACGTTAATTGTTAGAGTATTTCTGAGTAACAGAGTTTAGTCTATGTTTGTGACGTGTTCTCTGTTCAAAAAGACTCCATCAAATGCTTACCATGAATCTATATTAACCTTTCAACTCTTGAATTTTTTAAAGAAAATTTCAATTTTCTAATAGAAAATGTCCATTTGCAGACCAAGAGAAGACTATTTTTGAAAATTTACCACTGGAATGACTGGCTCGGTTATCGAGCCAGTCATTCCAGAGGTAAACTTTCAAAAATAGTCTTCTTTTGGTCTGCAAATGGACATTTCTCAAGACCACTGCAGAAGGCATTTTTGACTGATATGAGTGTTAAAGGAAAATGAAGCTAATATCATGATATGTATTGTGATACAATCTCCCTGTATTGTGATACAATCTCCCTGTATCGTGATATGATCTCCCTGTATTGTGATACAATCTCCCTGTATCGTGATACGATAATATTCGCAATACCCACCCCTAATTTATCATTTAACCATTTACTGGTCAAGCCCGCCAAAACCAGCCTCTGCTGTGGTCTTATGAATGTCCATTTACAATTTTACAACTGGATTGATTATCGATTATCGAGCCAATCATTCCAGTTGTAAATTTGTATAAAAAATTTAAAAAAAGGCTCGGATATGGATATTTACAAAGAAACAAATTTTGAGCACTAAAGGGTTAATGGTGAAGCTGGCTAAAAATGAGCTGCAGTTGTGGTGTGGAATGTCCATTCTGCAGACCAGGAGATTATTTCAGAAACTTTACCACTGAAATGACTGAGCCAGCCAATTATTCTAGTGAAAATTCTTCTGACAGTCTTCTCTGGAAGTGCAAAGAACATTTGCTAGGCGAAATATCAGATTTTCTTGGCAAATCTTGAACATTAAAGAGTTGAAAGTATAGTCGTAGAATCACACAGCATGTTACAGTATCAGGTATAGCTTATACTTGCCCTGCACTTGCCCTTTTTCCCAGCAGTCCCAGCACTTGCCCTTTTTCCCAGCACATGCCCTTTTTCCCAGCAGTCCCAGCACTTGCCCTCTCAGTGTTCTTGGGCTGGGATAGTGAAAAACACGATGGCCAGGTCAATGCCTTTTAACCCTCAAATTTGTTCCAAAAAATGTCTTTTTTCATAAAATGTCCATTTGCGGACCAAGAGAAGACTATTTTTGAAAATTTACCACTGGAATGACTGGCTCAGTTATCGTGCCAGATATTCCAGTGGTGAATTTAAAAAAATGGTCATCTGGTCTGCAAGTGGACATTTATTAAGACCACTGCAGAAGCTGTTTTCTGGCCGATATGATTGTTAAAGGGTTAAAACTTTTGGGCAAAGATGTTTGATCTGAATAACGAAATTCTTCTGCCTCTTGGCTAAATTTCAAACAGCTGGGTTTATAACATACCTAAGCCAACCTTGACATTTAAATCATGAAATTCCAGTTATTAATCATATTTCGAAGCACCCATACAACGAATCGATAACTTTGGTCTTAGTTTAACAGTAAGATTTGATGAGAAAAGTATATTTCACAAAATGTTTTGGTTTGTCATTTGGTATATATTACCATCTAATACATATTTCTGTGCTGTTTTTGCATTAGCCTGCAGCGACCTATGACCAAGCCAAAGCCTATTATCAACCAGCTCAGGCGGCTGTACAAGCCTCTCACTATGCTAGCGCCGACCACTATCAAGTTAGTCGGGAAACAGTCCGCGTTCCAGGTAAGACATGACTTTGTTCAAGAACCAGACCACATCACTTCTGATGGCCACTTCTGATGGCCATGTGGTGGTTATTAGTTTACCTGGCCTCAAAGGCCAAGTGAGCTTATGCCATGGCGGCCGCCTGTCTGTCAAATCGCTTCTTCTCCTTACAGGTTTGACCAATTTCAACCCAATTTGGCTGGAAGGATCCTATGCTGGTATCCTCCAGACTTTTTTCCGAATTTTGACCGTCATTTGGGGGTGAAAATCTGAGATTTTATTCAAAATTTACCGGAAATTGTCAAAATGCTACGCCGCCTCAGCTAATTGACATATTTCATCCAAATTTGGCTTGACTGATTCTATGGTGGTAGGTTTTAGAACTTCTATTCAGAAGTTTGATTGATAAATTTTTTGTGTGATAATAGATTTTGTACAAAAAATTATTGGAAATTGGCAAAACGCTACTCATTAATTGCTTGGCGGATTTCAACATAGTTTGGCTGGAAGGACACTGGATGTAGATTTCAGAACTTGTATACAGAATTTTGATTGGTAAGTCAAAATGTGGAATTTTATGAAAAATTTACGGATATCATTTAAAACGCTAAACTTCACTAACTGCTTTGATGATTTTAACCGAACTTGGATGGAAGGACCCGATGGTAGCAGGCTTCAGACCTTGTATGCAGAATCGATTGGTCGATTTTTCGGTGGCCATCTTGGATTTTCCAAAGGGTTTGGTAAATCAGTTAAAAGCCTGCACCCCATTAACCGCTTGGCAGATTTCAATCAAACTTAGCTGGAAGGGACCCTAGGTGGGTAGACTTCAGAATGTATAACCAGAATTTTGATTGCTCAATTCTTTCAGTGGCCATCTTGTATTTTCTGAAAATTATCCGACCATGCCTATTTAAATCCAAATGGTTCAAAGCTAATGGTCCAGGTGAGCGGTGCTTGGGCCTCATGTTTGTTACCCCTTTGCTTGCCAAAACCAGCCATTAGTCTTAAAGAATGTCTATTTGTAGGTCGAGTAAAGACTGATAAATTATCACTGGCTCGAAGTCTAAAAATCAACATTTTTGTTCAGTCTATTTTCAGACAAAGTCTTAACCATTAAACGGTTAATGCTCCCTAGACTAACTTGTTAAAACTGAGTTGACATGACGTGTTAAGTGTCACTAATATCTACTACCGTGTTAAAACTGAGTTAGCCGAATTGTGATAAACAGGACAAATAAAAGTATTGTCGTAGATTTAGCATGATTGAAACGGCATAGTGATTTAGTGTGGGTTCACGGTTGACATAGCATCTAGATTGGACGCCTATACATTTAAAAACTTGTATTACTCCTAATTTTGGGCTCAACGTCATGCTCATTAAAAGAAAGTCATGATTTTATGAAATATTAATTTCAAAATATTCGACAGAATATGCTATACGTTGTAAAGAATTTCCTTTTTCATTGATTTTTAATGATAAAATTGCAATCACATACAAATTTTTACCACTTGATGTCAATATTCTATCTTTTATGGTGTCAATTGCAAGGAAACTGGTATACATTTTTCAACAATTTCTACGACAGCACCATCTCCCACCAAATTTGTTGAAAAATGAACACTGGTTCATCTTTCTTCAATTTGAAAAATTAAAAATTTAAGAGTGCTAAGGGTTAAGATATTATCTTTGAAAATTTACCAATGGAATGACTGGCTCTAAAAAATGAGGCAGGCATTCCACTGATTAATTTTCAAAATAATCATCTTAACCTGCAAATGGACTTTCAATAGGGTAAAATTTCACTTTTCTTTTCAATTCCTGACTATTAGAAAGCTATATCGGTTTGTTAATCTATATGCTACTAATTATCAAAAGACTGGTGTGTCCCTGGAATGGTCTTTGCATTGGTCGTCCGATTGTATTTTTCAGTCGCAATAGTATCATCAGCGAAGCCTACTTATTCTCCTGCGGCGTCGTACACACCCCACACACAACGTCAGCCACCACCGCCAAAAGCCCAACCCATACAAGTGTCGAGTGCACCTGCCGCATCTTACGTGTACAATGTGACTACTACCGCGCCGCCAACACAGTCATACGCTAGCAGTTACGCAAAGCCTACTACTCCTGCCACCGCTCCTGTTGCTTATTCCAGTAAGTATTCAGTCCAATCAGTGGTCGAAATATGGCCCATTGGATGTAAAAATAACTGGTATATGTAATTTTATCATCCAACGTTTATATATTCATTACTGACTAACGTACTATAATATCGGTTTGTGTGTATACATGGAAATTATTTATAGTGCAGGTAAAAATACCAATTTTTGTCATGGCCTAAGTTGATAATAGATCCGAATGGCATCCACTTTAATCCTCATATCAGCCAAAAACGGCTTCTGCAGTGGTCTTGAGAAATGTCCTTTTGCAGACCAAGAAGAGACTATTTTTGAAAATTTACCACTGGAATGACTGGCTCGATAACACAGCCAGTCATTCCAGTGGTAAATTTTCAAAAATAGTCTTCTCTTTGTCTGCAGATTTACATTTTCTATGAGAAAATATTCAAGGGTTAAAATGTGGAATAATAGAGCTACAGATAAAGGAATGCGGCGGCAGTTTCAGTGTCACTGATCTAACATGTTGATTCTATATACTCGGCTTGATGCCCTTTTACTAGGCTGTTATATTATTTGCTAGGCAATGGATGAATCCCATCTGTCGATCAAGTATATGACATCATAATAAATTGTCACATGTAGTCTGACGTCACAGTGATAATTGAAAGAAATACTTTGTCATGGAGCTGAAATAGTGTGTCAAGTGTACAAATTGTAAGTCTGATTGACGTACTATTTAATAAACCTTGTTGAAAATTTAGGAACTTATTTAACGGGGCGTCATTGCTACCATAGGCAGCAATGGCACCCAGTCAAATTAGTTTCAGATTTAACAACTTCACTGTAGAGGTATTAGCTGACCGGGGTTCATGTTCCCGAAGCTATCGTTAGCTAGCGATATCGTTACACCCATTGCTTTAGTATGGTGTAACGATATCGCTAACATAACGAGAGCTTCGGGAACATGGGCCCTGGTCTGAAAGGGCAAGTGAGCTTATGCCATAACGACCGTCCTTTTGTCAACTTCTCCTTTAAACGACTTATCAAGCATCTTTAGGACGTATAAATTCAGGTTTGGTCAAACGAAGCCGATTGGCCAATTTGGTGGGGGGCCATCTTGACTTTGGCCGATTTTTTGAAATGTCTAAAAAAATCTTCTACGCCGCTTTGGGGATCGGTTCATAACTCATGAAATATCATCTATGGCAAGAGTTGGACCAAAATTGTTCAAGGGAACTCATTTGGCCAAATAGTTCGGTGGACATCTTGGATGACCTAGTTTTCGTGAAAATGGCCTCCAAAACTGTTCAAGGGATTAGGCCAAAATTTGGGAGATCTGCTTAAGGACTGAGGGCCATTAAAGTATGTTCACGGGAAGTTGATCCGTCCAAAAACATGGCCGCCATTGGCCAATCAAAATTTAGCATGTTTGGTGGCCATATTGGATTTTTTTTATTTGATTGATTTTGAGGCCGAAATTTTTATATATCTTTTGGGTTATTCTAATTTCAAATTTGCAATTTTCAAAACTCGGATAAACTGGTTATTGGCCATCTTGGATCATTTTCCCGCCACTGGGCCGATTTCAAGTATATGTAGCAGGAAGCATTCTTAGGACATAGAGATTCATGTTTGTCCAAACAAAGCCGATCAGCCAGTTTGGCCGGTGGCCATCTTGGATTTTGGCCGATTTTTAGAAACGTCTAAAAATCTGAAACCGAGGGATTGATTTCAAACATGAAATATCAGTCCAGGTAAGAGCTGAACCAAGTTTGTTCAAGGGAACTTGATTGGCCAAATGGTTAGGCAGTCATCTTGAATGACCTCGTTTTCGTGAAACCACTTCAGAACCCCTGGACGGGTCAGGACAAAATTTGGAAAATATAATTAGGGACTAAAGGTCATTCGAGTTTGTTCCATGGAGAGATGTCCACTATGAATCAATCAAAATTTTCCTTTTTCGCTGGACATGGTGTTTTCTACAAATTTCTGAGAAAATCATAAAAAAGACAACTTATTAAACACTGGTCTAATTTTAGTAAAACTGATTGGTAAATTTTTCCAGTGGTCTTTTGTGCCAGTGGGCAACAATTGTAGGTGAGCGATACAAGCCATTGGGCCTCTTGACTTGATATTGTGATTCTGCGAATTCAGGGTTCGATCGATCATAACACGGGCAAAGGATGGGCGGAGCTTAACTAGAAATTGGCGGGGCAAAGCTAGAAAAGGATCCTATTATGGTCATGATCAAAGGCTTCATTTTTTTCATTTCAAACATTGCTTTTTGCGAGTAACTATCATCTGTCCATGCCTTATATCTTCTCTCATAATAATCTTCCAGGCTATGACTCTGCCTTGTACTCGGCGGCGACTAACTATTATCAGCAGCAGCATAAAGTCAGCGGAGGCGGCGTAAGCAGTGTTACATCCTGCAACGTCGGGCCTAACTCGTCTAGCGTGGGCGCAGCAACTAACGCCAATGCATGGGCTGGCTTCAAAAAAGGGAATCTCTTCATCCGGAAACCGGCACCAATAAACAAGGGGGCACCGAAATCAACACAGATTCATTACTGTGATGTCTGCAAGATCAGCTGTGCAGGACCACTGGTAAGACAACTTGTTTAGCCCTTTGACAGAGGAAATCTGTTTCTATTATTTTCAATGCAGCCATGCAAATAAGCTGTTAAATATTTTGAAATTAATTTGGTTTAAAGGTGACAAATTCAATCTGTTTCTTATATCGTAAGAAAGTAATTGTATGAGCAGGGTTCCTCATAGAAATCCTTGAAGTCATGGAATCTGATAAAATTTAAATTCCCGGCCTGGAAAGTCATTGAAAATCATTTGTTTTTTATCATAGGTCATGGAAAATGGTAATTATGTAAATTAAAAAGAAATCTGTTTGCATAAATCATCTCTGCAGTAAAAATTATGGCAACAGCTTATCAAAACAAGGCTGTGGCTTGGTTGATGCAAGAGGCAATAATCAAGCATTTTGCAGAATAACTCGGGATCTAATTTTTGGCGCCATATCAGACAAATCTACTAAATGTTAATTCTTGGAGATCATGGAATTTGTTAATTTTGGTCATGAAAAGTCATGGAATTTCAAACACAGAACAGTGTATGAACCCTGCATGTTTATGTAGCACTGAAGACCTCTAGTTGACTTTTTATCCCCCCTTGGTGGGGGTGGGGGGGTGGAGATATAGTGATCAGCATGTTCATCCGTCTTGTCAATGCAACTAGAGGTGTCAATGGATTAACTTAAAATTTTGCCCACATCAGTATCATGTGCATGTGCTTTTTTCGCGACTAAAAAAATTGTTCATTACAGAGTTATCCCCCTTAAAATATCTTAAAACCAATGCATAAACTGCATTGCCAATCATTTCTTGTCAACGCAACTGCTATAGTTTATCTCCGATTCTTTTGAAACTTAGTAAGTACTATCATTACCACGTGAAGGTGTGCATGTGCTATATGTATACCTGTACATCCATCCATCTGTCCAAAATGTATGTATTTCCGCCTCTCAGTCTATCCATCTCTGACAATCATTTCTTGTCAACGCAACTCCTAGAGGTCTCAATGGATTAACTTTAAATTTCGTCCACATTATCAGTATCATGTGCTTTTTTCACAGATAAAAAATTATTCACTGCAGACTTATCCCCCTTTAAATATCTTAAAGCTGATACATAGACTAAATTGACAATCATTTCTTGTCAACGCAACTCCTATAGTTTAGCTCTGATTCTTTTGAAACTTTGTAAGTGTTATTACCACATGAAGGTGTGCATGTGCTATCTCTATACCTGTCTGTCCATATCTTAAAGTCGATACATAAACTGCATTACACTTAGTGACAGGAATTTAGGTTTTAGGAGGGATTGCTTTTGTTCACTGATTGGTTTTTAGCTCACTTGACCTGAAAGGCTCTAGAAATTCCATTCAGAATTTTGTTGCGTAAATATTTTGAGTGAAAACCCCAGATTTTATTACAAAATTACCGCAACTTGTCAAATTGCTTCTCCTTACCCGTTTGGCTGATTTCAATCAAATTTGGTTGAAAGGTTCCTATGATCATAGGTTGTATAGAACCTACATTCAGAATTTTGATTCGTAAATATTTTGGGTGAAAAACTTAGATTTTATGAAAAATGTACGGGAAATGGTCAAATTGCTTCTTCTTACCATTTTGAGAATTCTATGGTCATAGGCTCCAGAACTTCCATTCAGAATTTTGTTGCGTAAATATTTTGAGTGAAAATCCCAGATTTTATTTAAAATTTACTGCAAATTGTCAAATTGCTTCTCCTTACCCGTTTGACCGATTTCAATCAAATTTGGCTGAAAGGTTCCTATGATCATAGGTTATAGAACCTGCATTCAGAATTTTCATTCGTAAATATTTGGGTGAAAAACTTAGATTTTATGAAAAATGTACGGGAAATGCTCAAAATGCTACTCCTTAGCTGCTTGACATATTTCAACCAAATTTGGCTAAATGCATTCTATGTTGGTAGGCTCTAGAACGTCTTCAGAATTTAAATTGATCAATTTTTGGGGTGAAAACCTGAGATTTTATGACAAATCCACCGGAAATGTCAAAATGCTACTCTTCCGTAGCTGCTGAACATAGTAGTTTAAATACATGCAGTCTATGGTGGTAGGCTCTAGAACAACTTTTCAGAATTTTAATTAATCAATTTTTTTGGGTGAAAATCTTAAATTTTATGATAAATTTAGTGGAAATGGTCAAAATGCTGCTCCTCCTCAGCTGCTTGACATATTTCGACCAAATTTGGCTAGATGCATTCTCCTTCGATCAATACTCACCATTCTGTTACTTCTGATATACAGCTGGCCCTGACAGCGGCTCTAGGATTATAGACTTAGAAAGCTTTACCGACTCCTGGGAACCGGGTACTCGGCTCCCAACTGCCGAGTACCCGTTTACCATAGAGCTCATGCTCATTCTTGTTTGCATAGCAACAAGAGCAATACATGCTTTCTGCATTGAGGATTTTAGTGTTTTTTGTGAAAGAAAATCTACGTCTTTAATCTGTGATAGTTTGTGTGTTCGTGAAAGGATTAACTAAAGGATACTATGGAGAATACCGCCGAAGATAACCAGGTTGTATCGTTCTTTATTATCCATAGTTAAAAGACTTAGGTCTCTAAATTTCGCTGTCGCATGTTCCAATTTCTGACCCCATAGAATCTGGGACGTGTGCTAACAACGATATATGCCAGACGATCGCCTTCTTTAACCACCAACAGGCGATCGGCAGATATGAAAATAGGTGTTATGCTATGGTATTTCTAACACGAATATCGGCTGACGTCGTTCTCCGTAGGATCCGAGCGGGTGACGTCACACCCGGTCGCTCGGATGTTTATGTGAAGAAAAATTTTTCATTAATTCGCGCATCTTGTTCTGGGTGCTGCGTACTAAAAATGGTACCGGAAACTTTAGAATGATCAAGTTCACGTGCGATCACGATCGGTTTGCAATGATCGATGGTTTCAAAATTCTTGAGTAGATGCGTGGTCTGCGGTTTTACCGTGTGATACAGCAGTTTGTTATACATTTTGTTGTTTTCTTCACATATCGTGCTGCTTTCGTTAGGAGTATAATTTATATTGATTAGTAAATATACCCTGAATGCTATGCGATATGATTCCTGGAGCCGTTACACATCCTGGAGGATCTATTATGGGTGTGTTTAATGCCAGCCTCGTTCTTGTCATCATAATCAATGCGATCGTTGTTGTAACGTGGCGGGGTGGGGTGCGGGAGGGTTACAGTTAATTTATGAGTCAAATTATTTGAAAATTAATTGTCTGCCTTCCATCCGGGTCTCGTTCCGCTTGTTTATTGTAGGTTTGTGCTTATGTTATAGGCCAAGCCAGCACCGCCATCATGTGACGAATGCCATAAGTTTGTCCGTGTCGTGTTCAAGGACCATGTCTGTTTTAGGTGTTCCCTGTGTAATATTGATCATAGGTGTAATGTTTGTGCAGTGTGGTCCGTTGAGATGATGGTTAAGTTCCTTGCCAGAAGGACTTGGCTGGGTCTGACGCGGGGTCAGGCGGTCCGAGAGTAAATCGTGGAGCGCCCGGTTCGGCCGGTGGGGGTGCTCCACATCCCCAGCTGGAGGTGGCGGAGATGGCAGCGCCGGCGTGGTTTGGTCCGGCTATGCAGGGTTTTTCTGCATAGCGTTCTGCCCACGCTGGTGTCGTCCCTGCTACCAAAGGGTGGGGGCCAGTTTCTCCCCATGCCTGGTACGGATCCTGTCCTCGGACAGGATTCTGGACTGGTTACCGAGGGGGGCCGTCTCGTACGGCCCCCTGGCAGTCCCGCCTGGCTTCGGCCAGACAGGTTTCTGTTTCTCTGCTGCCACCTCCGGGTGGTCCAGTAGCGGTGGCCGGTCCGTCAGGTGTGGGAGCCGTCCACCAGGACGGCTCCACGGTTGACTCGTCTAGTGACGGCTCTTCGGAGTCTGAAGACGAGGAGGAGAGGTTGCTGCGGCCCGTGAAGCCGCAGGTGGAGAATATGGAGGTTGATTCCGTCCTGGACGGAACCGGCCTCCATTTGTCTGGTTTGGCGCAAGCCAGGTCAGCGGCTCCGCCTGTGGCTGAGGCAAATCCGTTACCGTGCACCGGTTCTGTGTGGCTTGGTTTGGCACCAGCCGTCACGGGAACGGGTGTGCCGGGCCGGGCGTGGTACTCACCTATCTCGCCTGGTCCGGCAGTCGGACGTGGGGTGCCGTTGGCGCCCGTGTCCGGCTATGGTTCCGTGACTGCTACAGGTCCGTACGGTTTTCCGTGCGGACCTACCCCATGGACCGGAGTGTTTCATGGGGTAGCGGCGGAACCGTGTGGTACCAGAGTGCCTGGCGTGTCAGCCGTGGCTCCTGGCCGGGAGGCCGTGGCTGGCAGACCCGTGAGCACGTCAACGGGTGACGTGTTTGCGGGGGTGTCTTCATCGGAGGTAGATTGGTCAGATGCTCTGGCGTGGCTAGCCAGGGTTGACCCGTCTGTGGTTTCGGCCACGGCCGATGAAGATGCGCCCCGTGCGTCGATCAGGACGGGGATTTTGCCTGCGGCCCGGATCCAGTCAGTGGGACTGGATCCACGGTTCATAGAATTGTTGGATGCTATTTATAGCAAACAACTGATGACCAAGGGTCAGCTCCCTGCGGCCTCCAGGGAGGTGCGGGCAAGATGTCGTATTCCGCGGGGGGAATACGACATGTATGGTGTAGTCACGGAGGATGACTGATGGGTACTGGGCGTCCAGAGTGCCGTGGCGGGTTGCCCCGGTCCGGCACTTGTGGACAAGTCTCAGGTACACCAGGAAGAAGTCCTGTCCCTATGCGATGAGGGTGTGAGGGCAGCGATGAGCGCTGTCAACCACTCTTATCATCGCCTTCAGTCGGTGTGGGCTGAAGCAGGGGCAGGCCACCCTGTGCCACCTGTGGCGCTTTCATGTGTCAATGATGGCCTAGTGCTGTCGATGGACGCATTGGCAAGGGTGCAAGCGCGTGTGACGAAATCCAGGAGGCAAATGGTCATTGACCATATGCGTCCGGCTACAGCAGTCAGGGAGCGTCTTAGAGGATACAGCCAGTATCGCGCAGAATCAGTTAGCGGTAAACCTACAGCTAGAGCTAGTGCGGCAAGCGCACACACTAGGGGCTGTGGGGAAACCGCTAACGGGACAACCTTCAAAGAAGCAGAAGAAGCATAAGGGCAAGGCGAAAGCTAGGCCTGTTGCAACTTCTGCTTCAGCTGGGTTTTCGGAGCCGCCGCCGGCGAAGAAGGCCAGGAAGGTTGTAGAGGCGCCTACCCTCCCCAATGTTGCTCCTGACCGCCCTAGAGGCGGGAAGGGTAAGGCCGCGGACAGAAGGGGCCGAAGCGTACCTGAGGGTACGAGAGCTCCCTTCATATCCGCCTGGACCGCGCCTGTGCGACAGGAACAGCGGTGCCAGTTATACCCGTCGTGCCTAGAACGAAATGGTTCTCTCTCTCGTTAAGAAAGAGGGGTGTGGGGGGTGTGTGTGGGCGGACTGCGAGCCGGACAACCCCATTAGGCGTCTATGGTGGGTGGAAGGCTCATGCGTTTCGTCGAGGCATGGCAAGGTGTGACGTCAGACAGTCTGGTCCTGGGATGGTTATCCCAGGGTTACATGCCGGAGTGGTGGGACTTTCCAGCACAAAATCTGTCTTTGGCACCTGTCTGGACACCCGTACCAAGGGAGCCAGACAAGTTAGAAGCCGTTCAAAAGGAAGTGTCCGGTTTGCTTCTGAAGGGAGCAATAAAACCAGCAAACCGAAACACTCCAGGCTTCTATTCAAACATGTTCCTTGTCCCCAAGAGCACAGGGGGATGGAGACCCATACTCAATCTCAGGCCATTAAATTGGTTTATCCATACGCCTCGGTTCCAGATGGAAACGCCGAGGTCGGTAATGGCGGGATTGAGGAAAGGAATGTGGTGTGTATCGATCGATCTGAAAGATGCATATTTCTACATTCCTATGAATCGGAGTTGGCACAGGTTGTTGAGATTTGCGTTTCAGAATCAAGTATGGGAGTTTACAGTTCTCCCGTTTGGCCTGTCGACAGCTCCGAGGGTTTTCACAAGAGTGGTCCTTGCTGTGACAGCGTTTCTCAGAAAAGAGAACGTGGCGCTACACACCTACATAGACGACTGGCTGCTCAAGGCAGACTCGGCAGCCAGGTTGAACGTGGATACTGCTCTGACTGAAGTTACTTTCAGATCTACGCTGCATAGTCAACGAGGAGAAATCCGAGTTGACGCCCACTCAACATTTCGTTTATTTGGGGATGCGATTCAACCTCGAGGAGGGGAAGGTTTACCCATCAGAGCCCTGAGTGGTGTCTCTGTTAGCCATCCTCAAGAGTTTTCGAGTGGGAAACCACATTCAGGCGAGGTGGTTCCTTCAGATGCTGGGCATGATGGTCTCCATGGAGCAGGTTATCCCGTACGCTGCTCTAATGCGAAGGCCTATCCAGTTGTATCTGATGTCTCTGTGGAAACAGAGAACAGAAGCCCTGTCAAAACTGGTGCCCGTTTTGGAGCCGATAATATCGCATCTTCTATGGTGGAAACAGCATCAGAATCTCCTATTAGGGGTTTCGCTGCACCTACCCCACCCCAGCTGTCCGTCTACACGGATGCATCGCTGGAAGGGTGGGGTGCCTGCCTGGGAGAACACCAGGTCTCGGGCACATGGACTCTCCCGGAGAGTCAGCTGCATATCAATCTGTTGGAAATGATGGCAGTGGAACTGGCGTTGGAAGAGTTCCTTCCGATGATCAGGGGCAAGGTGATATTGATACGGTCGGACAATTCGACAGTAGTATCATATATAAATCGCCAAGGCGGGACCAGGTCGCCCACTCTGTGTATCAGGGTGTGGCACTTGATTCAATGGTGCAGGAATTACTCGGTTGTTTTGAAAGCAGCTCATATTCCTGGCCGATTGAACATTCTGGCGGATGCTTTGTCTCGCAGACGGAGAATCCTGCCAACAGAATGGTCCCTCAACCCTCCAGTTCTGCGACGGATCTTCGAGCATTGGGGCAAACCCAACGTGGACTTGTTCGCCACAAAGGAAAATGCTCAAATCATGACATATGTCTCGCCGATTCCAGATCCAAATGCCGCTCTGGCGATAAGCTGGAGAGGGATGCACGCTTACGCGTACACACCCACCATTCTTCTACCGAAGGTATTGGTGAAGGTCAGGGAGGAACCGTGTCTGGTCCTGCTAATAGCGCCGTATTGGCCGAGCAGGGCGTGGTTCACGGATCTTCTAGATCTGCTGGTGGAAAATCCTGTGCAGTTGCCCGAGATTGCGAACATAATCTCCCAGGCGAAGGGACGCTTCCTACACGAGCATCCCGAAATGTTCAAATTGACTGCGTGGATGTTATCAAACAACGTTCCACGTCGGAAGGCTTTTCTCGACAGGCTGCTGATTTCATCGCGGCTGCGAGAAGGAGGTCAACCTTCAAGTCATATAACAACAAGGTTAACAGATTTGCAGACTGGTGTGAAGAAAAGGGTATTGATACCTTTCAATCCACTATCAGCAAATAGCAGACTTTCTCTGTGAGCTGTTCTTTTCAGGACTAGCTCCCATCACAGTTGCTGGATACAAGTCAGCTTTGGCATCAGTTATCCCTTGTCTAGCCAACAGGGATAGTCCAGAGGTGGCCCAGTTAAATGTGATGTTGAAGGGAATGAGCAATCTCCGACCGAGACAACCGGTAGTCATTCCAGCCTGGAGTCTATCTTTAGTGCTTAATGTACTGGCCAAGCACCCTTTCGAACCGTTGCGTTCGGCTAGTCTAAAGCATTTGACTCTAAAGGCGGTCTTTCTATTGGCAGCTTCCTCAGCTAGAAGGCGCAGTGAGATCCATGCGCTTTCGGCAGAGAGGAACCGATTTATTGTTTCTGGAGAAGGTCTGCGTCTTCTGCCAAGAGCAGAGTTTATGTCAAAGAACCAATCTTTGAGATATCCCGGCAAACCGATCATTATACCGAAGTTAACTAGGTTTGATCGTGATGCCAGTGTCTGGTGCCCGGTCTGTGCTTTGACTAAGTACAAGAAACGGACTGACTCGTTACGGTCGAACGATAGACATCTGTGGATCTGCCATAAAAAGCCTTATGGCGCCGCATCCATGGATACTATCTCTCGTGGGTGGTCGAATGCATTCAGACTACTCACGAGATGGCGACTGGGCACCAGGTGCAAGGCGTAAGGGCACACAATGTCAGAGGAATAGCCGCCTCGACCGCCCTTTACAATGGTGTTCCGTTAGAGGACATCATGGCCGTTGCACAATGGCACTGTGAGTCCTCATTCACGGATTACTATATGAGGGATGTGTCAGACTCAGCCAATCCACTCGCTTTAGCTGTTTTGAAACGATAGTTAGTGACCACACTGCTTTTCACCCTTTTCTCACTTTGGTAAGAAAAGAACCTAAAGCAGGCATGGTCAGGCGAGAGGATGTCAACCAGATTGTGTCACCGATAGCCGAACCGGTGAATGGTTGGAGGCGGTACGTCTGAAGTCCAATTATCATAAGGTAATTCAATAAGTGAGAGTTTTTTGTATTATGTATATGTATCATGTTCATTCATCTTATATATTCATGCTCATTCCCAGGCTAATACATGGAATATGCAGGGAGTAGTTAACCCTCTTGGCATATTTGTGTTTTCAGGCGAGATATATGTTCGTTAGTTCTCTCCCTTTTCTTAGGAGGAAAAGGGGGGGCTGGGCCTGTGACGCGAATGTGATTCGGTTCCGTGAACTTGACGGTCCTTTTAGCTCTCCGTTAGTCAAGTTTGAAGTCTAAAATCTTTCTCCAACGGGCAAAATTAGCATTTATGGCTTGCCCTTTCCCACCAGGTTACTGATCAAATCTGGTGTATATCAGAAGTAACAGAATGGTGAGTATTGATCGAAGGAGAATGCAGGAAATGTCAATTTCCCTTTCTCTGAGATCTAACAATACTCACCATTCTGTTACGGACCCAGCCCCACGGAGGCAAGCCATAGTTTTCTCTTGTTTGGTGGCTAGGCAAACAATATGAGCTCTATGGTAAACTGTTCCCAGGAGTCGGTAAAGCTTTCTAAGTCTATAATCCTAGAGCCGCTGTCAGGGCCAGCTGTATATCAGAAGTAACAGAATGGTGAGTATTGTTAGATCTCGGAGAAAGGGAAATTGACATTTCCTTCATTCTATGGTGATAGGCTCTATAGAACATCTTTTCAGAATTTTAACTGATCAATTTTTTGGTGTGAAAATCTTAGATTTTATGAAAAATCAACCGGAAATGGTCACAATGCTATTCCTCCTTAGCTGCGTGACATATTTCAACCAGATTTGACTAAATGAATTCTATGATGGTAGGCTCTAGAACTTCTATTCAGAATTTTGATTGTTCAATGTCTTAGATTTTATGAAAAATGTACCAGAAATTGTCACAATGTTTCTTCTTACCATTCTGAGCGATTTGAACGAAATTTGGCTGAAAAGCCCCTATGGTCGTGGACTCCAGAATTCCCATTCAGAATTTTGATTCATCAATTTTTTGGGCTGAAAATCTTAGACTTTATGAAAGATGTACTGGAAATTGCCAAATTGCTACTCCTCCTTAGCTGCTTGACATATTTCGGCCAAATTTTACTAATGGATTCTATGGTGGTAGGCTCTAAAAATTTGATTGCTAAATCTTTTGGGTGGCCATGTTGGATTTTCCCAAAATTATCCATCATATCTATTCAAATGCAAATGGTTCAAATGCTAATGGTCCAGGTGAGCGCCACAGGCCCTTGGGCCTCTTGTTCGAAAATATTGTCCTTTACCATTAATGTTGCATGTATGTCCACTCTTGATGTATGTTTATCTGAAATGTTTGGATCCCGGGGGGAAGGGGGCGGGGGATTGCCGTCTTCTGATGGCTCTTGTTATTTTGGCTATGCAATAGGGAGTGGGAGGGGGGGGTGGGGGTTATAAAGTGCTTTGAAATCCTTTTCAAGATTTCATTGTCACCAGATGTCTGCCATCAGTGCATTTTCGATGTGTACCGGTCGGAAATATGCTAATTTCACATACATTTCTTGTTCACTGACCATCGAGGAACATAGTTTGTCGTGTAATTTGAATCTTAATTCACCTGTACCCTGCTAATACAGATTTTAATGTGGGCTGTCATCTGTATCGAAGTGTTAAAAGCACAGACACGACTTAAGCTGTTCAATATTTTGGTACAACTTTGACTGGCGGATGGAAGCTGGAAACCGCTTCCAAGCACATATCTTTTAATATTTTATATATATTAAAGAATATATTGGATTAACGCTTCCATGACATCACAGACTATCTCTTGAAGAGACAAAATGGCGGTGACTACAGATAAAACAAGATGTTAACCCTTTAATGGTCAAGCCAGCCATAACTGGCCTCTGCAGTGGTCTTAAGAAATGTCCATTTGCAGGCCAAGAGAAGACTATTTTTGAAAATTTACCACTGGAATGACTGGCTCGATAACCGAGCCAGTCATTCCAGTGGTAAATTTTCAAAAATAGTCTCTTGGCCTGCAAATGGACATTCAGTAAGCAAATATTTTGATTTTCTAGACCAAATTTGACCATTAACGGGTTAAAAAACAAATAGTTGTGATTCAGATTAAGGGAGTGAATGATATGAAATCTACATTCCATAATCTATCCTTAAAATACACCAAGATTAGTATCCCTTTAATGAAACATTGTTTGATGCGCTGCATGGCTCTTGTCATCCGTGTGATGAGGCTATGCATATTAAATACTGAAACTCATAAATTTCTTGTCCTTAGAAACTTTGTCTAAGACAAGTGATATCCAAAAAGACTGGAATTGATAATACCTGTAAAATAACATGGTGGATAGAATCTGGGTGGCTGTGAGTGAAGCATAACAGTAGATCACACAGACCTTTTGTTTCCCAAGCTGCAGTGCATGCATATACATGTACCAAGTTTGATTAGTGTACATGAAAAACTGTTGAAACGACGCGCAATATCATATGATTACTAAGAGCTCAACAATAATGCCTAGCTAAAATGTACATATTAAAATAATTGCAGACATACAAGGAGCATTTGGAAGGGCAAAAACATAAGAAAAAGGAGCAATCGATGAAAAGTGGGAAAGCTGCGACACCAGCGCCTGCAGCGGCAGTGAGTCGGGGCCTTCACCAGATCCGCTGTGAGCTGTGTGATGTCACATGTACTGGTACAGATGCCTACGCTGCACATATCCGAGGAGCTAAGCATCAGAAGGTCAGTCAATTTTCATTCATGATAACAGCCTCCGTACATAGGATAGGTGCTCAGTTGAGTTATCTGAAATATATAGACATAGTTTTTGCGATAGGGTTTATGCTAAAATTCTGGGTCGAATCGGAACTGGTCTTTACATGGGGATGTGCATGCAGATTCATTTCTGCGGAGCATGGAGTCGGCCCACTTTTTACATATGGAATTGATCTGAAATTTGAAAACTGAATTCCCAGGATCTAAATTTCAAGGTAACTGCAGATAAGCTGTTAAACATTTTGAAACTAAATTGCTGGGGTTTTGGGGGGGGGGGGGAGGACGTTCGCTATATTTGGGGGGTGCATTCAAATTTAATTAGTTTCAGAATATTAAGCAGAAAGTTATGAATTGTAAATTTATGAAAGACATACAATCTGTACACGAGTCGAGTAACAGACATTTCAATGTTCATGAGAGCTATAAGTCATTATGATTGTAACATCAACAACTTAATAATGTAATTGATTATGAGGCCAGATACTTGAGTGACAGATCAGATCCTGCCATTTCCTTTGAAAAATTTGAATATCTTAGGTACCTTGGGAGAAGGCTGCTTTTAGGGTTGTGTTTGCAGAAATTTAATGCTTATAATGGGGACTGAAAAAAGATATCAATTGTTCGCTTCTAAGTCAGTTATGTCAGAATCAATTCACGTTTCCAGAGTATCCATCCATCATCTGACGTCATAATCAGCTCAGCGCGTGTATGATGACATCACAATCATTACGTCACAAAGGTTTCCATACAGACGTCATCAAAGCTCAGAGTCCGACACGTATAAATTGTGTCTAATTCTTTGCTATTTAATAAACATGCTGTTGAATATTTTGAAAGTAATTTGACTGGACGCTGTTGCTAGGCAGCAACATCACCCAGTCAAATTATTTTCATATCCAACAGCTTAACTGTGTAGTTTTTCGGAAATTGCTATCGATCCCAACACGAGCGAGTTTGGGTGGAGCTTAGCTAGAGATGGGCGGGGCATAGCTGAAACCGGAAAGGTTCATTATTACCCTTTGTTAACCATTTCAATGATGAACCCTGTTACCTTAATTTAAAGAGTCCGACAGACAGCCGTTGGCTGGAAATCTGTTGAATAGTTTGAAAATAATTTATCTGAAAGCACAATGGCTTTCAGTCAAATTATTTTCAATGTATTCAACAGCTCCACCATCTCCCCCCCCCCCCCATAGCCCTGAATTTGAGATAAAATGTCATCTGTGCAGGTACTACTCTGAACATGACAGGTAAAATAAATTTTACATGTCACTCGCAACAGTTGAATAATTTTAAACATTTTGACCCATGTAATTGATTGTTTTTTGTCACAGGTGGTTAAGCTTCATCAGAAGCTGGGGAAGCCCATCCCGCAGCCTGACCCACAACTGTTGGTCAGTGCTAGCGCTGGAACTGGAGCTGCTGGCACTAGAGTACAGAAGCCCACTGGAGCTGCTGCAATGACTGCTGCAAAGAAGGTCACTGGGGCTACCAAGATTAACTTTGTAGGTAGGTAGTGTATGACCTCACCAACAACACTATGTACTGTAGAGATCTAGATTTCCTGGGATAAACAGTGCTACGTGTATCGGCCCGTTGACCAATGCCTGTATGTATTTTGCCAAAAGTGCAGACAGACTTTTTTAGCATTAATTTATCAATTGCATGTTCAATAAATGAGCGTTTACGTTGTTTTAATATTGTTAGCTATAGTGTTTGAATAAGGGTGTTCTTGTGTGCGTGAGTGAGTGCGCAATATGTAGTGTGTCATTGGCATGGAGAATGAAGTAAAGCAGTAGATACATGCATGCACATAGTAGGTTTGCGCGATTACATGATTAAATCGAAAATCGTCATTGTTTTAATTCATGAATTTATGATTAAAAATTAAATAATCGAATAATCGTGAATATTTTCTATTGCATAAAATATTTCAAAACCTAACTTACAATTACTTTTTAATGAGATCGGTCATGAAAAATGACATTTTGTTTAGTGAACAGGGATCTAAATGTCCATTTGACCTGTTGCCCCGGCAACCTGATTTTCAAAATGGGCAATTAAACTTTGGCTGTTAATGGTACACAGGGCAACCATGATAAATACTCGAACTAATAGTATTATACTGTTTTTGATACCTACTGACTAACTCTTCGTTTGAAGCCATTTATTTATTAGAAAAAGTAACCAGAAACCAGGCATTCCAGTGAAACATTTTCAAAAATAGTCTTCTCTTGCCCTGCAAATGGACTTTTGTAAACACCATTGCAATTTTCGTCATTGATATTCTTTTGTTATGTCTTGGTAATTTGTATGCAAGCTGATTAATCGAGTAATCACGATTAGTTTTTATTAATCGATCGCGATCACTCAATGCAATAATCGCTCAAGCCTAGCACAGAGACTTCTCGATGTCCCTAGTTTTGAGCTAGTCAGACTCTCAGGCATACAATCTTGTCCGTGTCACTGCTGATCAGGCACCTATCAGAAATACAACCCAGTCATGCAAAATATAACTACTTATACCCCTCACTGACACCCTTTTTTTCACATTAATCAAGCATTTTCCTGTTCTATGTGTGTTGCAATTGAGATGAAATAATAAGATTGCTGTTTTTCCAGGTGGATCGACGCTGAAGATGCTTGGCGGGAAAGCTGAGGAAGTCAAGGATGAGTTTTCAGAAGGTGGTAAGTTGAAATAATTTCGTTAATTTTGAGACTATGGCATCCCTCAGTTTACTAATCTAACATGGCAATTTGTTAGGTGTCTGAAGTACACAAAGCACCTGTTTTCCTAGTAGGTCATGTACGTGTAATGGTAGATAAGTTCAGGCCTAGAAAGTTTTAAAGCTTTTCAGACTGTATTTTTTTTCCTAACATTCCATATGTATACTATATGGACTTTAGAATATATGCATTAATTATAAAGAAACAACATTAATATAGATGCATAAATAATAATAATAATAATTAGACGACGCTTACGGAAGTAACTGTAAATCTGCGATGTCTGGCCATTAAGGAATAGTATAAAGCCTCTTGTATGCGTGTAGCCATTGAACATGTCTGGTGCTGATACAATAAAAAGTCTGTGTAGCCGCAGCTCAAAGATCCTTAGTTGAAATTCTCATAGGTTTACATTGTACATGGAAAAGCTAATTTCTCGAAAGCTGATGGCGATGTATGATGAAAGGGAGGTTACTTATAACAAACATCAAGTATTTTGACCCACGAATGACCTTGACCCCAAGGGAGATCTTAAAATTTTAATTGGAAATTATTTAAATCTCGATGTTTAAGAATCTAACCATGTTTGAATGGAATCGGAAGAGAAAAACGCAGTTCAAATAAAGCTCCCATAGGTTTACTATGGGGATATGTGGCATGGAAAAGCCGATTTCTCAAAAACTAATTGGATTAAGTTGATTGGAGCAAAATAAATTTCTGCTGCCATTTTGATAAAGGTTTCTCCTCTCTCTCTCTCTCCCCCCCCCCCCCCCCCCCCCCCACAGAAAATTTCAGTTTGTCATCCTGAGTTCATTCCTGCAAAAAATGAAAACTTGTATTTTTTACCAGTGTGCCACCTGGTGGGACTCTTGAAAAAAGAAATCCAGAAAACCCCGCAATGGTAACATCCTAGCCAAGTATGCTAGTTATCCGATCAAAACTCTAGTCTAGCCCATTCCCTATGGGACCATATTCAATTTAATGTCAGTCACGGTCAGGGTCACCTGTTAGGTTGGCAGACATCTTAAGGATACCATGTGTAATAGCCTGACCCAGTATGGTAGCGATCCGATCAAAACTCTAACTGTAGTTGCACTTCAAAGATCAATACTGAAAATCACCATACATTTCCTTTGGGACTTTTGCCCATGGAAAGGCACAAGCACACGATTCCATGCTGGATAGCAGAAGTTGATCAAGTGTGGTGTTGATCGGATGAAAACTGTAGGAGGACATACAGCGCAAAGTTTTTGATGAAGAATAAGAGATCCGAGTGATTTTAATAATAACGGCAATAATAATAAATGTCTAAAATAATGTAAATACTGCGTTCCAAAAGGATTGTGGGGTGTGGTACGGTAGTGATTAGATTACCATTCTGTCTAGCTTCCTCCACCACTGTGCCTCCACTACCTTGTGCAGGTATGAATGTGTGTTGTCCTCTGTGACAACTCATGTGTTTATTTTGTCGTGATTTTAAATATCATTTTCTTGCAGCTGAAGAGATGGACGACTCGCTGAACATGCTTGAAGAAACTATTGTTGCACCTGTTGGTAAGTTAAAGTACTGTGCTTACATATTTTAATGTGGTCAATTTTAGATATCTAGTATTATAGAACTTTACCTGTAATATGTCACCCTGAGATCAAAAACAAATCGGACACTTTCGATTGTTTACTGGTCAACCCGGCCAAAATTCTTCTGCAGTGGTCTTTACGATTATCCACTTGTAGGTCAAGAGTAGGTAAAAAAAATTTAGCGATGCCTCAATAATTGAGCCAATCATAACATTGGTAAATTTTTGAAAATGTCTTCGCTTGGACTACAAATGGACCTTCACTAGAAACAGATTCAGTCTAGATTTTGCTGATCATTAACTGATTATGAGACAGATGAACAACAAGGTGAAACATGTGATATTACACTGAGCTAACACGGGTAAAAGATGAAACATGTGATATTACACTGAGCTAACACGGGCAAGAGGTGAAACATGTGATATTACACTGAGCTAACACGGGTAAAAGATGAAACATGTGATATTACACTGAGCTAACACGGGCAAGAGGTGAAACATGATATTACACTGAGCTAACACGGGTAAAAGGTGAAACATGATATTACACTGAGCTAACACGGGCAAGAGGTGAAACCAATCATAACATTGGTAAATTTTTGAAAATGTCTTCGCTTGAACTACAAATGGACCTTCACTAGAAACAGATTCAGTCTAGATTTTGCTGATCATTAACTGATTATGAGACAGATGGACAACAAGGTGAAACATGTGATATTACACTGAGCTAACACGGGCAAGAGGTGAAACATGTGATATTACACTGAGCTAACACGGGTAAAAGATGAAACATGTGATATTACACTGAGCTAACACGGGCAAGAGGTGAAACATGATATTACACTGAGCTAACACGGGCAAGAGGTGAAACATGTGATATTACACTGAGCTAACACGGGTAAAAGATGAAACATGTGATATTACACTGAGCTAACACGGGCAAGAGGTGAAACATGATATTACACTGAGCTAACACGGGCAAAAGGTGAAACATGATATTACACTGAGCTAACACGGGCAAGAGGTGAAACATGATATTACACTGAGCTAACACGGGTAAAAGATGAAACGTGTGATATTACACTGAGCTAACACGGGTAAAAGGTGAAACATGATATTACACTGAGCTAACACGGGTAAAAGATGAAACATGTGATATTACACTGAGCTAACACGGGTAAAAGGTGAAACATGATATTACACTGAGCTAACACGGGTAAAAGGTGAAACATGATATTACACTGAGCTAACACGGGTAAAAGGTGAAACATGATATTACACTGAGCTAACACGGGTAAAAGGTGAAACATGATATTACACTGAGCTAACACGGGTAAAAGGTGAAACATGATATTACACTAAAGCTAACACGGGTAAAAGATGAAACGTGTGTTATTACACTGAGCTAACACGGGTAAAAGATGAAACGTGTGATATTACACTGAGCTAACACGGGTAAAAGGTGAAACATGATATTACACTGAGCTAACACGGGTAAAAGATGAAACATGATATTACACTGAGCTAACACGGGTAAAAGATGAAACATGATATTACACTGAGCTAACACGGGTAAAAGATGAAACGTGTGATATTACACTGAGCTAACACGGGTAAAAGGTGAAACATGATATTACACTGAGCTAACACGGGTAAAAGGTGAAACATGATATTACACTGAGCTAACACGGGCAAGAGGTGAAACCAATCATAACATTGGTAAATTTTTGAAAATGTCTTCGCTTGGACTACAAATGGGCCTTCACTAGAAACAGATTCAGTCTAGATTTTGCTGATCATTAACTGATTATGAGACAGATGGACAACAAGGTGAAACATGTGATATTACACTGAGCTAACACGGGTAAAAGATGAAACATGTGATATTACACTGAGCTAACACGGGCAAGAGGTGAAACATGTGATATTACACTGAGCTAACACGGGTAAAAGATGAAACATGTGATATTACACTGAGCTAACACGGGCAAGAGGTGAAACATGATATTACACTGAGCTAACACGGGTAAAAGATGAAACATGTGTTATTACACTAAAGCTAAACGGGCAAAAGATGAAACGTGTTATTACACTAAAGCTAAGACGGGCAAAAGATGAAACGTGTTATTACACTAAAGCTAAACGGGCAAAAGATGAAACGTGTTATTACACTAAAGCTAACACGGGTAAAAGATGAAACGTGTGTTATTACACTAAAGCTAAGACGGGCAAAAGATGAAACGTGTTATTACACTAAAGCTAAGACAGGCAAAAGATGGAACATGTGTTATTACACTAAAGCTAAGACGGGCAAAAGATGAAACGTGTTATTACACTAAAGCTAAACGGGCAAAAGATGAAACATGTGTTATTACACTAACGCTAAGACGGGCAAGAGATGAAACGTGTTATTACACTAAAGCTAAACGGGCAAAAGATGAAACATGTGTTATTACACTAACGCTAAGACGGGCAAGAGATGAAACGTGTTATTACACTAAAGCTAACACGGGCAAAAGATGAAACATGTGTTATTACACTAACGCTAAGACGGGCAAGAGATGAAACGTGTTATTACACTAAAGCTAAACGGGCAAAAGATGAAATGTGTTATTACACTAAAGCTAAACTGGCAAAAGATGAAACATGTGTTATTACACTAAAGCTAAGACGGGCAAAAGATGAAATGTGTTATTACACTAAAGCTAAGACGGGCAAGAGATGAAACATCTGTTATTACACTAAAGCTAAGACGGGTAAAAGATGAAACGTGTGTTATTACACTAAAGCTAAGACAGGCAAAAGATGAAACGTGTTATTACACTAAAGCTAAGACAGGCAAAAGATGAAATGTGTGTTATTACACTAAAGCTAAGACAGGCAAAAAATGAAACGTGTGTTATTATACTAAAGCTAAGACAAGCAAAAGATGAAATGTGTGTTATTACACTAAAGCTAAGACAGGCAAAAGATGAAACGTGTGTTATTACACTAAAGCTAAGAGATGCTAGGAATGGACCTTTCCACTTTTGCCCATGCCCCGCCCATCTCTTGCTAAGCTCCCCACACGTCGCTCGTGTTGGAATTGATCTATCCCTGACTACAGATCCCTATACAGATTAGGTGTTAAATATTTTGAAACTAATTTGACTGGTTGGCAGCAACACCGCCCTGCGTTCGTGCCATACTTATCTACGTCATTCATGACGTCATTGATTACTACACGTCACTTAATTAATTATGATGTAATATGATGGATGGATAAAGTGGAAAGGTATATTGACTTAGTTCATCAGTGTTGAAAGGGGATGAACCTAAAGGCAGGCGATGTAAAACAGGTCATTTGTAATATGACAAGTAACAGTCAGTGTGGCCACTTAAAATGAATTACAGTGATGTACCCCTGTCTTGGAAGGTGACTAAATTTTGCCCTAAAATATTATCTTCTGATAATTTTGCTAGTATTTTATATATAGGTTAAGAATTCTCCCGTTGTCATGTTAAAATGCTAAATACATATACAGTCCATGAAATTCAGAAAAACATTTCCCACAGCCACGGCACAAAAACGCTGTGGCAGAATTGTTGCACCACGGCACTACGGTGAATTGTAGAACCTTGCATTAACATGACATCATGGATGATATCTGCTATAAAATCACATTTAAGGAGCTAGGCCTGCAATTTTCGTCCACGCCAATAATATTGTCTGTGGGGAATTTCGAGGGCCGACTATTCTGAAAGAAGACAAGCCAGTGAAAAAACAGCCTTTGTAATGGTCTTGAGAAATGTAGTGGTCTCGAGACCTATACATTTACTTGATAAATAGGATATTTTTTTTAATTCCTCTCGAAATGACGTGCTCGATAACCGAGCCAGTTATTCCAGTGGTAAATTTTCAAAATAGTCTTGGCTAACCTTGCAAATGGACATTGACTATGAAAGTATTGTTTTTATTTTTCATGAACAACCTTGACCATTAATCCTTCAACCCTTCTGTGGTGTTGATAAATGTCCATTTGTAGACTATTTTTTGAAAATTTACCACTGGAATAACTGGTAAATTTTCAGTCTTCTGTTGGTCAAGTGGACATTTTCTGGGAGAAAATTAGAATTTTGTTGAACAAATTTGAGGGTTAAAGGTTTCAATGAGACTTGTTGTTGTTTGTAGGTCATGAATACATTGAGGAGATACATGAGCCTGGAAAGTCTGTCAGCTTCAATTGTAAGCTGTGTGAGTGCAAGTTCAATGATCCCAATGCCAAGGATATGCACATGAAGGGACGCCGACATAGACTCCAATTCAAGGTAAATATACATTATTTAGTCACGTCGAGTAAAACTGACGTACATGTCTACGGTAACTCGCATAAAAGATCACTAAAACAATTACATGTATCTTAAGTCAATAATGGCGGCAGACCAGGGGCACTGAATCAAACCAAAAATGACTAATTATGTGCTGTAAATTACAAAAGAAATGGTTGAAGAGCATAATAAGTTGCATGAAAGGGTTGGTCCTGTCCCTGTTTAAGACTATATGCTCGGCCTCAACGTGGCGCAGGGGTGTAACCCACTGGGTGTCAATCCAGACATTTGGAGGGGCTAACCAGAGCATTATGCACAAGGCTAATGAAATGACACTTGGAGATTGAAAGGGTTTGGTCCTCTCCAGGAAAGAGCAGTGTTTCAGTGCAACCATACAGATAAGTGTTTGAATATATATATTCAAATTGATTTAACTGTGATTTTAAATTAGTACCATGCCTGTGACTATACATGTAGATCATTCCAAATTAAATTGTGTATCTATAAGATACTTCCGAAATATGGTTGCAAGATGTTATGGTGACTTGTTTTGAATGTCATATAAACTCATTCTGAATATCAAAAAGCCGGTGGCAAGTGTAAAAATGAGAATGAAATGGCTGTCTATACATATGTACTTATTGATATTTTTTACCTCACCCCGTAATGGGAAGAGAGTATTGCATTCGATACTTCCGAAATATGGTTGCAAGATGTTATGGTGACTTGTTTTGAATGTCATATAAACTCATTCTGAATATCAAAAAGCCGGTGGCAAGTGTAAAAATGAGAATGAAATGGCTGTCTATACATATGTACTTATTGATATTTTTTACCTCACCCCGTAATGGGAAGAGAGTATTGCATTCGAGAAACTGCTGACCTGAGTGTGTTCAGCTTTTAGCACAAGAGCTTATGTCCACTGGGATTACCAGGCTTTGGGCATAATCCGTATTTAAAAAGCTGGTGAATATCAAATTCTAGATATGTCTCAAATTACCAATCTGATGTGGTCCAAATCTTTTTTTTTGATCTGGCTGTATACGCCTGGATCTGGATACAGATTATATTCAGGATTAAAGAAGCCAAGACAATTGTCTGCATTCTAAGCGGTGTAACTGTAGGGTGTGTAAAACCTCTGTTTGCTTGTTTTACAGAAGCGTGTTGATCCAACACTTCAAGTGGATATCAAGCCCAGTATTCGTACACGGAAGATTCAAGAAGATAAACTTCGTCGACAGGCTCAGAAGGAGGAACAATGGCGTCGACGTCTAGAAGAGGAGCGATGGAGAGATGAAATGAGGTACTATTAAACTTAATCATTTCAATGATAAATCACTGAAAAAAGTATATACTTAGCGATATAATTAACGCAATGAATGTATGTATGGTTACCGTATTCTGCGGCTGTAGTAGTAAAAATATCCTAAAACTACCATCAGTCCTTTGCTTTTGACCACTGTGTCTTGTCTTCCAAAGTCTATCTTCCATAGGTCCATTCTTGAGCTGAGTGTACCGAGTCCTCTGAGCTTGAGGTCACGTCGCAGCAGGACTTCCAATAATTTCTAAACACTTCAAGTCTGGTTAATGCTATTTGAGCGTCCAAGCAAGAAACATGGAAGTTCAAAATGGTTCATATATGTAATTTGCTTTAACACCTTAAGTCTTCAAATTTTTCAGGAAAATTTCAATTTTCTCAATTGCAGACCAGGAGAAGCCAATTTTTTAAAATTTACCACCAGAATGACTGGCTTGGTTATCCGTTGGTGGCCGATTATGAGTGTTAAAGAATTAAATCACTGTTTTTAGAGATGGCTGGGCCAAAGAATAGAAAGGACTTCCTTGGTATGTTTTTTGTGAGTCCAAACATGAACTATGAGAGTAGAGTACTCCCAGACTTCCACTAGTTGAAGCCCTGCCTCGCAGCAGGTTTAACATATTTATGGAATGACGTCCTCTCCTGATTTTATAGTTACTGGCCAGCAGTAGGGCAAATTCCATGGCTTGTCTGTACTGGTGTCTTCTGGCATCCTTAGCCAGACTGATCCAGGTGCGCGATACAGGCCCCTTTGACCAAGGGACCTCTTGTTCCATGTTGGTAATTAGATATGTTGCTGCTGTTGTTTTCTAGAATGGAAGAACAGGTTTACTGGTCTGAGCGTCGTCGCTATGAGGAGGAAATGGAATATTATGAGTGGCAGCGTCAGCAAGGACTTACTCCACCATTGCCACCACGACCACTCCAACGCCCACGACCACCAGCAGTAAGTTTGTATCTAGTTTTATTAAACGTGTAACTCTCAAAGATGTTGCCTACTTGCCTTCTGTTATAAATATGCTAATACAATCAAGCATGCATTAACCCTTTCACTGACAAATCCCAGGAAGTGTATTCTTTACGATATATAAAACTTATTCTGTTGAATATTTTGAAATTAATTTGACTGGAAGCCATTGCTGTCTGAGGTAGCAATGTCTTCCAGTCAAGTGAATTGTAAAATATTCAAGGGTTTTCCTGTGTGGTTGAGTTAAAGATGAGATATGTGTAATTCATCTTTGAAAGGGTTAATTGACCATTAAATGCAATATCTCAATTTCAGCACAACTATGCACGAAAGCTGTTGAATATTCTTCAGTTAAAAGTTGGGGAAAATGGAGTTTTCCCGTAGCAAAATTAAATGCTCTGAGAAGCCATATCCTGCCCTCTCAAAGATAAACAGCATAATTATTTTGCTTTCTAAATAAAATAACTATATGAAATAAGTTCTGGGTGGGTGGGGGGGGGGTATTATTGAAGGGCAATTAGCAATGCCGCCGCCGCCACTAGTGTGTGAGGTACTTAGTGACGGGAATGGTTTCTTAGCATATCATTTCAACATTAGCTTTACACACACTCCTCACATGCTACATCCAGTTGCAAAAGCGGGCAGTTTGTTTTGATTTATGTAGATTTATCCTGGCCACGTGTACATCCTTCCAGGTTTAACACACTTAATTACGTGTGATATAAAATGTGGTTTGTTTTTTCTATTTCAGCAAATGAGACGTCCGGACACAATAGATGATCGTCACGTTATGGCCAAGCATAACACCATTTATCCTAAGGAGAAGGAGGTACATTATTGCAAAAAGTACAGTGAATGGAGAATAGGGTGTCTAACATGTTAACAAAATTAATAACTAATAAGTATTTATAAGCATGTAACCCTTTCATGGCTAGGTTTTGTCAAGAAAATCTAATATTTGCTTATTTAATGTCCATTTGCAGGCCAAGTGAAGACTTTAAAAAAAATTTACCAGTGAAATGACTGGCTCGATTATTCGATAATCGAGCCAGTCATTCCAGTTGTAAATTTTTTTTAAATAATCTTAGCCTGCAAATGGAGATTTCTCACGATGACTACGGAGACCAGTTTTGGCATGAAAGGGTTAAAGCATCTTCTGTACCATAAAGTTATGTGGACCTCACTAATTAGGAACATATAGTGTGTGGCATTCATCAGATCATCAAGTGTTGAACCTACATGAAACATTCTTGTTCCAGTGGACATATTGGGGGGGGGGGGGGGGGGGGGCATGATTTAGTGGTTTAATTTTGGCAAGAGCCATCCATATTCAGCAGAAGCATCTCCCCTGACAAGCGTAAATGGTTCAAACATATCCAGTTTAAATTCTACATGGATACTGTATGTAAGAACCTCGGTTTTGATCCTATCTCGGCACAAACTTTTCAATTGAGTTTTCACCCCCGACAAGCTTAAAATGCAACAGCTACGTATTAATTCCGAAATTACCCTTGCATTTCTCGTCTTTATCCCAGCGTTTTTCGAAGAAGTGGGGGTTTTGCTGTCTTGCTCATGATTCTGTGCAGAAATCTATTGGTACGCAACTCCTCCGAAACCGTTGGACAGAATTCAACCGATTTTCGTATGTGAAAATACCCATACCCCACTCCACTGCTGGTAACCATGGGTATTTACAATGTCATTGACCTAGTAATCAAGGTGATTCTCTTAAACTAGTCCATTATTGTGTTTGGTTTTTTTTAGCTTGAGGCAGTTCAGAACATGGTGTCTGCATGCGAGAAAACACTGAAGCTCGTCTCTGATCATATTACAGAAAGGTGAGTAGCGAGCGGAAGGATCCGAAGGAAACTGCTTTCAAATTTAATTTAAACCTGTTGATTAACCCCTTAAACCTCGAATTTATTAAAGAAAATTTCAATTTTCAACCGAGCCAGTCATTCCGGCACTAAATTTTCAAAAATAGTCCTCTTGGTCTACAAATGGACATTTCTCAAGACTACTGCAGAAGCCGTTTTTGGTTGATATGAGAGTTAAAAGGTTAACAAAATCAGAAACATGTTATTTAGTAAGCAAACTTCTGTTGACTATTTTGAAAATAATTTAATTGAAAATCTAATTATGTTCAAAATTTGTTATGAAAATATTGTAGGTTACATGTATATGTCAACTCTACAGTAAGAACAGGATTTGTATGGACCTATACAGCAGGATGTTAAATTTTATTTCATCACCCCCTAAATTGCCATTGTATTTTATATCTGAATATTATTTATAAAACAGTGATTCATGTATGAACCTTTATACCGCTGACTGGGCAATTACTGTTTAACACTGCTGCATCACCAATCATTTTATTCACTTAGTAATTCACTGTCTTTATTTTTAATATCGGTAATCCCAGGTTTCAAATGTTTATCTATATTCAGGAATTTGTGTGTGTATCTTGACTAGTGTAGCAATGCACTGAAAGCTGATGTGTATATATGTATTCATGTTTACAGTGACGGTCGAAAGAACCAAATCGAAGTCGGTATAAAGAGTGCAGAGTAAGTAGTCTTTGAAGCTGCTGGCAATTCATGAACTCATACAAACTGTCAATGAAATATCATTAGTATGAGTGGTGTTAGAGGAAAGGACATAATTTGTCAAACTGTCAATGAAATGTTGTGTGAGTGTCAGTGTCAGAGCAAATGACATTGTATGAGTGTTGTCAGGAAATGACATCATTTGTGTGAGTTGTCAGGAAATGACATCACTTGTGTGAGTTGTCAGATGAAATGACATCATTTGTGTGAGTGAGTGTCAGAGAAATTGGCATTATTTGTGTGAGTTGTCAAATGAAATGCCATCATTTGTGTGAGTTGTCAGATAAAATAACATCATTTGTGTGAGTTGTCCGACGAAATGACATCATTTGTGTGAGAGTGTCAGAGAAAATGGCATTATTTGTGTGAGTTGTCGGATGAAATGACATCATTTGTGTGAATGATAGTGGCGGACGAAATGATATCATTTGTGAGTGTTGTCAGACGAATTGACATCATTTGTGAGAGGTTTGTATGGGGAAATGATATTTTTGTGTGTGATGTCGGAGGAAATAAAATCATTTGAATGAGTTTTGTCAGGGGAAATGATATTTTTGTGTGTGATGTCGGAGGAAAAAACATCACTTGAATGAGTTTTGTCAGGGGAAATGATAATAGTTGTATGTGTGGTGTCGGAGGAAATAACATCACTTGAATTGATGTCGGAAGAAATAACATCACTTGAATGAGTTTGTCAGGGGAAATGATAATATTTGTGTACGTGGTGTCGGAGGAAATAACATCACTTGAATTAGTTTTTGTCAGGAGTAGAAATGCTATTTTACTTTTGGAAACCGTAGCAATACTTATCCCTCCTAACCTGAAACAAGTTAAGACTTAAATTCCACATTTACCCACAGTGGGAAGGATGGTGAGCAGTCGGTGCGTCTCCTGAAGGGAGTGATGCGTGTTGGTGTCCTGGCTAAAGGATTGTTGCTTCATGGCGATCTGAATGTTAATCTTGTTGTACTGTGTTCAGAAAAGCCAACGCGTACATTGCTGGAGAGACTTGCAGATAACCTGCCAAAGCAGCTCAGCGTGAGTAACATTTACTGAAACACGATAAACTGGTGAAACCGCTCGCAGTGACTAGCTTTTACTCAGAGATTTCTGCCAAAAAAGGTGGTGTGATTAGCTTAATTGAGCACTCTGCTTTATTCAGGATCTGGTCTAGTTTCTATGATCCATTGATTGTGACCAAATGTACGTCTAACTTCTCACAGGCTTTAGTATCTAGAACATTTTATGAGCTATAAATTGCTCTCCACGGTGAGTGCTAGGCGTGCGCTCACTCCTATGGTAGAATAAAAATTTCCAAATATCTTTCAAAAGTTATATAGTTCTAAATTTTAACTTAAGTTTTGAAGTCCAGAGCGTGAATTATCACACCTAAAAACAAAGGCAACAGCCAACAGAGCAATATGACGGATAACAATGTAATTTCAATAAGTAATTTGTACATGCGCATTGAATGAGGTACTCATCAAGTGCGGCTAATCAAACAAGAAGAAAATTGTTACATATTTAGAAAATTAATGGGAGATTCCAATCTGTCACTCGAGTATCTGACATCATAAATCAAATACGTTACTTGTTTGCTGACATATAATCATAAAGCACTGTCACGAATATAGAAAGGTATCATAAAATTGTATGAATTGTTTCTGTGGTGAATTTACAATTTAATAAACATTGTTGAATAATTTGAAACTAATTTGAATGAGCCCCCCCCCAGTCAAATTAGTTTAAGATATTCAACATTACCTAATTGTTTAAAATTGATTCCAGCATGTGTAAAACATGGCCGGAGCTTAACTAAACATGGCCGGAGTTTAACTATGTGCGCAGCTTAACTAAACATGGCCGGAGCTTAACTATGTGCGCAGCTTAACTAAACATGGCCGGATCTTAACTATGTGCGCAGCTTAACTAAACATGGCCGGAGCTTAACTATGTGCGCAGCTTAACTAAACATGGCCGGAGCTTAACTATGTGCGCAGCTTAACTAAACATGGCCGGAGCTTAACTATGTGCGCAGCTTAACTAAACATGGCCGGAGCTTAACTATGTGCGCAGCTTAACTAAACATGGCCGGAGCTTAACTATGTGCGCAGCTTAACTAAACATGGCCGGAGCTTAACTATGTGCGCAGCTTAACTAAACATGGCCGGAGCTTAACTATGTGCGCAGCTTAACTAAACATGGCCGGAGCTTAAATATGTGCGCAGCTTAACTAAACATGGCCGGAGCTTAACTATGTGCGCAGCTTAACTAAACATGGCCGGAGCTTAACTATGTGCGCAGCTTAACTAAACATGGCCGGAGCTTAACTATGTGCGCAGCTTAACTAAACATGGCCGGAGCTTAACTATGTGCGCAGCTTAACTAAACATGGCCGGATCTTAGCTAAACATGGGCGAAGCTTAGCTAAACATGGGCGCAGCTTAGCTAAACATGGGCGCAGCTTAGCTAAACATGGGCGCAGCTTAACTAAACATGGGTGTAGCTTAGCAAAACATGGGCGCAGCTTAACTAAACATGGGTGTAGCTTAGCAAAACATGGGCGCAGCTTAGCTAAACATGGGCGCGGCTTAGCTAAACATGGGTGCGGCTTGGTTAAACGTGGGTGCAGCTTGGCTAAACATCGGTGCGGCTTAGCTAAACATGGGCACGGCTTAGCTAAACATGGGTGTAGCTTAGCAAAACATGGGCGCAGCTTTAAACATGGGCGAGGCTTAGCTAAACATGGGCGCGGCTTAGCTAAATATGGGCGCGGCTTGGCTAAACGTGGGTGCAGCTTGGCTAAACATCGGTGCGGCTTAGCTAAACATCGGTGTGTCTTAGCTAAACATGGGCACGGCTTAGCTAAACATGGGCACGGCTTAGCTAAACATCGGTGCGGCTTAGCTAAACATCGGTGCGGCTTAGCTAAACGTGGGCGCGGCTTAGCTAAACGCGGGCGCGGCTTAGCTAAACGTGGGTGCGGCTTAGCTAAACGTGGGCGCGGCTTAGCTAAACGGGGGCGCGGCTCATCTAAACGTGGGCGCGGCTTAGCTAAACGTGGGCGGCGCTTAGCTAAACTTTGGCGCCGCTTAGCTAAACTTTGGCGCCGCTTAGCTAAACATGGGCGCCGCTTAGGTAAACATGGGCGCCGCTTAACTAAACATGGGCGCCGCTTAGCTAAACATGGGCGCGGCGTAGCTAAACATGGGCGCGGCTTAGCTCAACGTGGGCGCGGCTTAGCTAAACGTGTGCACAGCTTAGCTAAACATGGGCGCCGCTTAGCTAAACATTGGTGCGAGTGGAGCTTAGCTAAACATGGGTGTGGCTGGAGCTTAGCTAAACATGGGTGTGGCTGGAGCTTAGCTAAGCAAGTGTGTGGCTGGAGCTTAGCTAAACATGGTTGCAGCTTAGCTAAACATGTGTGGCTGGAGCTTAGCTAAACATGGGTGTGACTAGAGCTTAGCTAAACATGGATGTGGATAGAGCTTAGCTAAACATGTGTGTGGATGGAGCTTAGCTAAACAGGGGTGCGGCTGGAGCTTAGCTAAACTTGGGTGTGGATGGAGCTTAGCTAAACATGGGTGTGGCTAGAGCTTAGCTAAACATGGCTGTGGCTAGAGCTTAGATAAACATGGGTGTGGCTGGTGATTAACTAAACATGGGTGTGGCTGGAGCTTAGCTAAACATGGGTGCAGCAAAGCTAGAAATAAATCCTTCTATTGAAAGTTATGGTTACATCAAAGGCTTCACAATGATCTGTTAGGTTTTAGGATTGCACATACCAAGTGCAAGATGAGGCTACTACTACCACGACTACGCTCTGGTTGACTCTTTAACACTCAAATTTGTTCAAGAAAATTTGTGTTTTCTCATAGGAAATGTCTACTATTTGCAGGAAAAGAGATTTTTTTTTAACGTGTATCACTGCAGTAATAATGGCTCAATTATCGAACCAGTCATTTCAGTGATAAGTTTTAAAAAAAACCAGTACAAATAGCAGACATTTATCAAGACGACTGCGAAGGCATTTTAGCCGATTTAGAGTGCTAACCCTTTTCACCCTGATGTCAATATTTCTATATTTTACTATGTCAACAGCAAAAAAATTGCTGTACATTTTTCAACAATTTTGGTTGGCTACGACAACATCTTCCACCAAATTTGTTGAAAAACTAACAACAGTTCATCTTTTAATTTAGTTTGAAAATTAAGAATTTTGACACAGTGTTAATGATTAATTGTTAATTATTCTGCCTTACAGACTGTATGTGACCAGAAGTTTGAAGTGAAACGTTGTGTAGAGGAAGCGGCCATCATTGTGTCGAGTGAAGATGAAATGACTTCTTCATGTACAATCACACTCACATCACCCATAATGCGTGAAACTAACGTGGCAGAAGCAGGTAATATCAACAGCAATTACATAACAGGGCAATTATGCTGCAGTAGTGATCGATTTCTAATAACATTGTTTATTTTGACCAATGCGATTTGCCGATATTTCATGGCGACAAGATCTAAATTATTTACAATTGACCAGCATCTGAGGAGTGTTCATGATTGAGTTTTAGCTAGTTGGATTATAAGTTATATCGTAATTGATAATGTTCATTAATATTCTTAAGCAGTAAGCCAAGTCTTCATTCCTAACTAAGGCATATTTATTGCCAATATCAAAACGTATGTACAACATGATCATTCGGTGCTGGTGAATGATGAGAATGAAAATTTCAATTGTAGCTAATCTAAGTTAACCCCTCTTGTGTCAACAGCACCTCAAAGCGTGCAAAATGATACTTTTCTCAATTAACCCTTTCATTTGTCAAGTTTTTTAAAAGAAAATTCAAATATTTGCTCAATGAATGACGAGTTGCTGGCCAAGAGAACTGTTTTGGGTTTTTTTGGTAAATTTACCACTGCAATTTAGGAAAATATGTCTGGTATAGCTTGGCGATTATATGGTTAATCGTCTCGTAAATCTAAATTTTTTGCTTAGTCAGTGTCCATTTGCAGGCCAAGAGAAGACTATTTTTGAAATTTACCACTGAAATGACTCATTCCAGTGGTAAATCTTCCAAAATAGTCTTCTCTTGACCTGCAAATAGCCAGACCTCAAGACTACTGCCGAGGCGTTGTTACCATTATAGCGAGAAGTTGACACAAGAGGAGTTCACTGGTATATTCAGGAAGACTTTCCTGCATCTACTTGCCTCTGTTTACAGTACAAGTGACGGGAACAATATTAAAAGGCTTGCTCAGATAGACCAAAATGGAGTGGAGAAATGAACTGTTCATGTACATATTTCTCAGTAACTTATTAACAAATTGAGGGATCGATCGATCCTGTGTCACTCAAGTATATGACATACTCAATTAGCTCACCAGGGTTAGAATTTTACAAAATACTATACTAGTCCACAAAGACGGGTAGGCATCCGAAACTACTAGTCCGCAAATAATTTTACGGGTCCATTATCAATTATAGTCAACATTAAATGTTCATTATGTCAGGCAAGCTTAGTTTATTGTTTTAACAGTTTTGAGTTGGGTGCCACTGCTCAAATAGTAATAAGCTGTCCCAGACAGAAATGCTTCTAATCAACTCCTTTTCAAAGATTTGTTTTGTTTGTGACTTAGAGATAAGAAAAATACTATATATACTGTTGTAAAAAAATTTCACTAGTCCATTGGACTTGTGTAGTCATAATGAACACAGATCAGTATAATTATTTATTACTCTTGGACTAGTGAAATTCGAACCCTACTCACATGTAGGCTGACATCACAATACATAGTGACATTTCTAGCTACGTCATGAACATTGAAAAGTTTGTCACGTGTACGAATTGTATAGCTTTAATATTTAATAAACATTCTGTTGAATATTTTGAAACTAATTTGACTGGGTGCTGTTACTGCCATAAGCTGCAGTAAAATTAGTTTGAAAATATTCAAAAGCTTGCGTGTATAGTTTACCTTGAAATTGCGATTCTGCCATTTCAGGATTCAAAGTATATAAAGTAATTCGAGCACAAGAAAAAAGGGTGGACCTTAGGCGGATCTAGCTTGAAATTGATCCCTTTATTCAATGAATGTGTGGTGCATTATTACGTCTGCATCATGGCGAATACGACTAGCTGGTAACTCTTTCACCACTGAAATTCTAGTGGCTCATTTACAAGACAAAGCTGTTGAACCTGTTTACAACCTGTAAGCTGTTGAATAATATTTTTTAAACTAACTTTACTAGAACATTGGAAGCAGGTTAATGTGTTAGACTTTTCGGCGTTACAAAAACCAATTTATCAGAATATTTAGTCTCACAACGATGTTGTTGCTAAGCCTTCAATCAAATGATACTACCAATGTTCAACAGCCTTGATCAAATTGTATTCTGTATTATTGGATTGAAATGAACACTGATTTTTAGTTTGAAAGGATTCAATTATGTCACGCTATTAAAAAATCTGTTGATTATTTGAAAAGTTTGACTGAAAGAAATGTGAACGCAAACATTTGTAATCAATTATTAAAACACATCTTTTTGATAGAGTGGAATAATTGCCTGAGCGAGCCATTTAATAACTTCAATATTACCCATGCTATATAATAACATGATATTGCTTACAGGCGCACATTGACACCAAAATACTTGAAAACAGAATTGTTAATATTGTACACTTACGGTTTAAATTGTGTACCTCATCTAATGCAGCAAAGTAAAACTAAACATATAACGATTTTATTTCAAGTTTTCAAACTGAATTAGGGAAACGTTACTAATTCAATTTCACAACTTAAAACATATTAACCCTTTAATGGTCAAATTTGGTCAAGAAAATTAAGTATTTTCTTATTGAATGTCCATTTACAGGCCGAGAGAATACAAGTTTTGAAATTTTATCACTGAAATTACTGGCTCGGTTATCGAGCCAGTAATTCCAGTGGTAAATTTTGAAAAGTTGTATTCTCGACCTGTAACTGGACATTCGACAAGACGATAGCAGAGGCTGGTTTTGACCGGTATGACCATTAAAGGGTCAATTTATACAGAAAGAAATCCACGTATGTAAATATTTATTTCGTTTCATTACATTGAAGCGCACGATTTAACCCTCTAAAATATACAGTATTAGCAATTTTATTTTGAGGCACTTTGTTGTGAATGTGCGTTTTTAATATATTCTCTGTGTATATTGTGCGTGGGTTGAGATTTAGTCTCGGCAGGTGTTACACGTGAAAGCTGTTGGAGGAGCAATGGAAGGATTTTTGATCATGCTACTGGAAAGCTGGTCGGGATCATGGAGCCTGTTGAGTGTCTACACGGAACCACTTCTAAATTTCCTATCAACACTGCTGTCTTGTTTTTTTGCGTCATTAATAAAAAAAATGTCATTATCCGTTTCAACAACTACTATTATACAAAGATTTGGAAATTTTATTTAAAGAAAACTTCCATCAATAATGAATTATTATTCTACAGATATTTTGAATCTATATTTACAAAATGTTCAAGCAGGAATGATTTGTTAGCCTGTTAACACTTAACTGGCCAAAAATGACATATACTGGTCTTGAATCAAGTCCATTTGCAGACAGATGAGTATTTCTGAAAATTCACCCCTGGAAAGTCATTCCAGTGATAAATTGTCAAAAATAGTCTTGTCCTGCAAATGGACATTTAATAAGCAAATATTTTGACTTTGACAAAATTTCCGGGTTAAAAGGCTAAATCTACACGTAATTAAGAGAGATTGTTCACAGTTCATTTGGTGTGATTTCGCGGCAACCTAGCAAAATTCACATATGTCATCCTCTTATTGCATGTTTATTTTAACACGTGGATTAATAACCTATGCATGTCTGGGCGTCAACGCTTTAATCGTCTTTATCGGATACTATTATTACTGAGATGTATCGATGCGGTTCATACTTTGGAAATATATATGGAAGAATTTGTGACGAAATGGGGCATGCATGTCACTCGTTGATCAATTTTGGTATAATTCTGTTAAATGTTACCCTCAACACTAACTCAATAATATGTAAGCAATTTTTAAAATGTCCAAGTAATCGAGATTTCTTACACCATAAGGCATTCTGAATTTCTCATGCAATAATTTGCAAAATGTAGCTAGAGTTTACTGATGATGGTATCCGACACTTTAAGGCACCTACTCGACCGGTGAGGAGTTAAATGTCCTGCTCATAGCGACTGGCTCCGGTCAACGTTATGCGTCGGTCCTCTGTATACAGTAGCATATGGTCAAACACCCTTGAAGCATGGCCAGTCATGCCACACCAGCGCGTTGGATGTGTGCTGGTCATTGATTTCTTGTGTCCGTAACAGAGGCGGGGTCGTTCATGAAAGATCCACCGGATGTACTCGACAGGCAGAAATGCCTTGATGCTCTAGCAGCTCTCCGACATGCTAAATGGTTCCAGGTTCGATAATTATTTCTTATGTATTTACCTACTACACTTTGCAGCCTTATGAATAATAATTGTTCATCTTGTACCATGCCATCCTCATTAAGTGCATCATTTAGTAAAATATTCCAGTATGAAAGAGATTTATCGGAAGTCTCTAGGATACGTTGATATTGACTGAAACATTGATTTCCATTATAAATGTCCATTTGAAGGCCAATAGATGACAATTTTAGGAAATTTTGTGCGGATGACTGGCTATGTTACCAAGCCTGTCACTAAAGTAATTTTTTTCTTCGCCTTGAAATTCACATTTCTCATGCTCGCTGTAGAGGCTGAGCTTGACCATTAATTTATGTTTAAAAAGCTAAAAGTATAAATGCAGCCGGATCTTCTATTTAAAAGAAAAATACAGCCGTTAGCCCTGCCTTGATCTATAGCTTAAATCTCTGCTCAAGCTGAAAATAGCCGGTGAAATTATGAGCTACCGTTTCTAAGCGATGAGACATAATAGCATCATGTTATTTATTTACTCAGACATCAGATTGATTTCTGGACATACAGGAATATTTGCTAATAATGATGCACATTAACTACTTAGAACTCATTGTCCTGAGAAAATGTGTGTCCATGTGCTACATCTAGTGTCTCACTTACTATCGAATAAACTTGATCAACCCTTTAATGATCAAATTTGGTCAAATAAATTTAAATTCTCATAGAAAATGCCCATTTGCAGACCATGAAGTCCATTTTTGAAAATTTATCATGAATGACTGGCTTGGCTATCAAGTCAGGCATTCCAGTCATGCATTTTCAAAGATATCCTCTGCAGATGGACATGTATGAAGGTTACTACAATAGCCAGTTTGACCATTAAAGGATAAATGCCAAGATTGTATTCCTCAATTTTCATCCATGCTATTGCATCAATGGGCATCTGTCATTTAGGAATAGATAATTGTCGAGGTAGTTACCAAAATCTGGTTTTATGATATAAAATGTTGAGTCTTTATTGTAGTTTATTAGTTGATTACGCCTTTGCGGGTCAAGATTCATATAGAAAACTTGATTGTTGGATAATAATTGGCCATTTCTATGCCAAGAGAGGACTATTTTGAACAATTCTAAGTTGGAATGACTGGGTCTGTTATGAAGCCAGGCATTTCGGTAGTAAATATTCTGAAGTCGTCTCTTGGCTTGCAAATGGACATTCTTCAAGACCACTGCAGAGGCCAGTTTTCTCAGACTTGACCAGGAAAGGGTGAATCTGATGAGATAAGCGTATATGCACATTTGTCATTGCTTATATATCATCACATATATATTTGATGTCTTCTCATTAATTACTATATGACTGCTGTTCACTGTAAGTATGAAATTAATGAGCTGATATCAAATATAATCATCCATATGCATATATATAATGAATTGATTTAGTTAAATTTCTTTATAGTGAAGCATTAGTTATTTAAAATTTTCATTCAAAATTCCTAGTATTAAACTTGAAAAATGGTCATTCAGTTTCTTAAATTATATGTCCCATTCATAGTCATAATTTATAGATGTAGATAACATAACCCTTTCACCAATGAATTACCCCACGTCTCATTTCTAAGGCAACCATGCGGGAAAACTTGAATATTTTGAAAAATAATTTGACGAAGAGGTTGCTTTAGTCAGCAAAATCTTCGTCAGATTAATTTCACAATATTCAGCAGAATAAGGTTTATATCATAAAGAATATACTATATCCGGGACGTGGTTGTGAAAGTGGTAATGCCGTTTAGTATGACTTGATTGCGTTTCATTATCGCCAAACATGGGTTAAATCTGTCTGTCCGGTTATTGCCGATCAGTACACATGCACACACGACTCAGTATAAAGTTCTCGCCACCTCCCCCCATGAGGCTGGAAAGTATGTCTGTATTGTTGAGATCTGGTCATAGAATTTAATCTTTTTATGGTGTCGAATGATGAGTAATGACAACATTGCAAACTCACAACCAAATCTAGCCAGGCACTTTATAACTCGTATGATGCTACGATTATCTAGATTTTCAGAGAATTCACAGAAATGAACACAAACATTATTACACTTATGACAAGTTAATTTTTGTCTCGGTTACTGCTGCTAGATATACTCACAAAATTCTTTCAAGAAATTAATATTCAAATTTAACACAAGAATGTCTCATTCGAGTGCTATTATAAAGTAGGTTTGGTTATATAATGTATATATTTCTAACTTGGTTATCTCGATAAAATAGATCTAAAATATGGAAGATTACATTGACACACTGAGCATATTAGAATTGGAAATTGGACCGCGTCCTTCATCCCATTAATGAGCACGTCATCCTGTGGAGACGAGTGGTCTAATGTTCATTTGCAGGCCACAGGGATGAGATTCTTCATCCTTTTGGCTGGTTTCCTCCTTTTTTGAAAAATAAAAGATTGCTTGTTTTTTCTGAAAGGCCCAAATCTGATATCTTATTTGTTAGGGTATGTATTACTCATCCTTTTCTCTGACATGTTCCTCCTCTTTCTGACATGGTCAGTCTCATGCCTGAGGCCAGGAGAAGACTTATTTTAGAAATTTCACCACTGGAATGACTAGCTTGATAAACCAGTCAGTCATTCCAGTGGAAAGTATTTTCAAAAATAATTTTCGTGGGCTGCAAATGGACATTTCTCAAGATCACTACAGAAGCCATTTTTGGCCATCTTAAGAGGTAAAGGAAGTTTAAATTTCTCAATCTGGCCACATGGTGCCAATGCAATAACATAGCGTATTCCACAAATTGCAGCAATATAGATCACGGTTGCGTGGCACAAGTTCGTTTTCTCATCATTCACACCAAAAGTTGTTTTTGAAAAACAAACCTAAAAGAATAAATTCAATCTCTGAATATTATGGCTGGAGGCTCATACAGACCAGAGTGTAGGCTTGTTGGCAAGATTACCGACAATGAGACTGAGTGTCATGTCTTCTTCATCATCTTGCCTTCAAAAATATGTCAACTAAAATCAATTCATACAATCATAATCTAACTAATACATAGAATCGTCATTCTTAAGTTGGTCTACATGATTTAGCTTCTTGACATGCTTGACAGTCAGTGACAATTGAGTTAAAGGGGATGTGCATACTTCTGTATCATGCAAGATAAAGCCAACAGTTAAATATCATATAATGAAATCGATATATATGGTATTTAAAACTAAACAAGAATCTAATCACGTGGACCACTCAAAAGGATATCGAGAAATATGTTCAATAACACTACTCCCTAAAGAAACGAAATCCCACGATCCTATTGTGCAAGAATTTTCGGCCTGAATATTTTGAAATTAATTTTCACTTTTTTAGAAATGTTTATCAGTGAAATGCTTTTCAAAATATTCAGCAGTCTCCCAGCATGGTGGTTTTGAAATGGCGATATTGGGGATTTGATTGTTAGTTAATATAGACTAAGAATCTGGAAATGAGATTGTTGAAAATTTGTATTAACCCTTGTGCTGCTGTGTCCTTGAACCAATGATTGTAAATAGTGTTGCTGTAAGCTGTTGCTTCCATGAACAGTGACAGCGTACAGGAGCTAGTTAACCCTTTAACCCTCCAATTTCGGCACACAAAAAAAATTTCTCGATAAAAATGTCCATTGCAGGCGAAGAGAAGATTGTTTCAGAACATTTACAAATGGAAAGACTGGCTCGATAATGGAGCCAGACATTCCTGTGGTAAATTTTCAAAAACCATCTCTTGGCCTGCAAATGGACATTCCCATGGACCACGTTTTGGGGCCGGACTAAGTGTTAAAGTGTTAAAATGATCTTTGAAAGAAGTTGAGAAATTTGCATGATAATAATTTCAGAGTAAAAGGGTTAAATTTGTCCAAAAAAAACCATTCAAGTTTCCTGAAAATTATTTGGCATTACAAATTCATAGTACTAGACATTGTATGTGTGATATTATCCAGATTCTTCTTCGCCTCCTCTCCTTAGCCATTATTGCTTGTAAAACATGAGCTTTTCTTCCATTGTGGTGGCTTATAGGCTAAAGCTAATGGACTGCAGTCATGTGTCATCGTTATCCGAATCTTGAGGGATCTCTGCCAGCGTGTACCGACATGGACACCGCTCACTGAATGGGTATGTTGTATTTATGTACGACATGTAATGTACACATTTCTCATGAAGCTCAAAATGTTATTGTGTAATTGTATTGGATGGCATCACTGCTTTAGGCACCAATGTATTCCCGTCCAATTATAGTTAAAATATTCAAAAGTATATATATTTTTAACCCTTGAATTTAGTCATGGAAAATGTTCATTTGCAGACCACGAGAAGACTAATTTTGAAAATTTACCACTGGCATGACTGCCTCGGTTATCGAGCCAGTCATTCCAGTTATAAAAATTTTTAAATAGTGTTCGTTCGGTAGGCAAATGGACATTTCTCAAGACCACTGCAAAAGCCGTTTTTGGTTTATAAGTGTTAATGGATTAAACACTCAAATATGTTCAAGAAAATTTCAATTTTCTCATAGAAAATGTCCATTTGCAGACCAAGGGAAGATTATTTCTTTTAATTTACTGCTGGAATGACTGGCTCGGTTAGTGAGCCAGTCATTTCAGTGGTAAATTTTCAAAAATAGTCCCTTGGTCTGCAAATGGACATCTCTCAAGACCACTGAGGAAGCCGTTTTGGCTGATATGAGGGTTAAAAGGATGAGTTATTTCTGAGATGGACTGTAATGGCTATTTCTGAGAATATGAACATTGTTCAAGAATGTGAGAGCATGCCTGTACATTGCTGAACATGTATTACCAGAGTAGTCTTACCATACAGTAATTGTGGAAATTACAAGTAATTCTCTGCATAAACTGTTATTGTCTAAAAAAAACCTGTTGTGTCTGAATGTACCACTTAATGCTTTCACGACGAAGCCGGCCAAAACCCGCCCCTGTAGTGGTCTTGCAGAATGTCCAGTTGCAGGCCAAGAGAATACTATTTTTGAAAATTTACCGCTGGAATGACTGGCTCGATATTCGAGCCAGTCATTCCAGCGGTAAATTTTCAAAAATAGTATTCTGTTGTCCTGTACATGGACATTCAATAAATAAATTTAATTTTTTTGGATTAAATATAGTCATTAAAGGGTTAATGAACATTCTATTGAGTAGTTTGAAAAATAATCTGACTGAGCTCTTACTGCCATAAGCATTAAGTCTGCAGTCAATTTACTTTAATAAAAATATTTAACGGCTTACCTGTGAAGTTAACTTGAAGTTTATATTCTGTGAATTGAGGTTTCAAAGTCTCAAATCTATTCCAGCATGTGTATAATGTGGTTAGGAGTTTAGCGTAGGAGAAATGATATTACCACCGTGTCCTCAGAACTGGTATTCTCAGTCCAATGTGAGTATTGTAATTCACTGACATTATGTTTGTAGGCGATGGAGCTGCTTGTTGAGAAGTGTGTTGGAAGTGGTGGTACCAACATGACACCTGGAGATGCACTTCGTAGAGTGTTTGAGTGCATTGCCTCCGGCATTCTCTTACCAGGTAAGCATTAATGCATGCTTGATAAATCTCCCGTTATATGTTTTAGATGCAGCAGATTTTAGACTTACGTCTTAAGTGAATGATTTAAAAAAATCTACCAGTGTTTAGCGATAGCAAGTAGTAAATGTTATCTACATGTATGTGTACAATGTATATAGAATGAAATGACAACATCCTGTTTATTGTTTAATAGAAATGACAGAAGTAGTTGCAGTTGTAGATCCCCAAAGTGTAACGCTTTGCGGCTTGTTTAGCCTAAAATCTACGTGCAAGGTGTGAATAACAGATTGGCTCTTATCATGTCAATGATTATCATTAGAACATGTAGCATAGGCTTGCACGATTTTCCGATATTTCCGAAAATCACGATTTTTTTCAGCCATGATTTTTATGATATTATTTTGAAAACATCAAAATATCACGGAAATTTTACTGTCACGTCATATTCTGCCTATTTGTCATATATATGTAGCGTAGCCTTCTATTACCGCAAGCTGTTCAATTAATTTCCAAACCATCTGCGAGAGTGGTGGGCTTATATTAGGAATAGGTCTAGAAAAAGTTGAAGTTCATTCTTTAAAATTGTTTTAAAAGATGGACTAATAATACCAAAATTGAACGCAATTTACCGGTAGGGGTAGAAAAAGTTGAAGTTCATTCTTTAAAATTGTTTTAAAAGATGGACTAATAATACCAAAATTGAACGCAATTTACCGGTACAATTTCTTGCCGGTGTACTGTATACCTCAAAACCATGATCGTGTGAGTGAAATTATTACCTGGGACGGTATAAATAGTGTATATTTCTTAATAAGCATGGTTTATAAAACCTAAATTTATCCTAAATTTGACAATAAATGGCGTCGCGAAAATATATAAATCGCGTGATATTGGTTGCTATCCTGTTTTTGGATGCGAGAGGTGGTGCGTTCACAAATGTGATAGCTAAATGAGACAGTATACACGCTTTAGCCAGCAAGGTGAACTCTCCGAGATGTTTCTGAAGGCTAACTATTATTAGTAAAATATATAAATCACGTGATTTTGCTCACTCTTGCTTTCGGAGGCGAGAGGTGGGGGCATTCACAAATGTAATAGCTAAATGAGAAGGTATATACGCTTTAGCCTGCAAGGTGAACTATCCGAGATGTTTCTGAAGGCTAACTATTATTAGTAAACGGGTACTCGGTAAATGCGGATCAGATCTAAACATTAGATATCTATGGATCTAATATCACATGATTTGTAAATTTTCACAAACGATATGAAATGTAAAAATTTTAGATTAATTTTGATCTAATAAACGATGGTTGTAACAGAGGCAATATTTGGTTTGTCCAATGTAATAATTTCTCCCGCAATGATGGACAAGGTATACATTAAGCGTAAGGCGTCAAAGATTTACACCGGGAAATTTCCTATTTTCGTGTTAACGATTGTTCTTTAAGCATCTTGGCGACTGCATTTAATGTTTTTGTTGAAATTTACCAATTAGAAGTCATATTCGGTTAAAACTTATATGAAAACTTATAGCGAAGCCGACATGTCTACATAAGCCAAACCGTGCAGTCCAACTCAACCCAAGACCAATTCACCCCGTGAATTCATGCCATAAAATAAGCTATATGATATCGAAATATCGCGATTTTCTCACCACGATATATCGCGATACCTCCTAGGACAATATTATGCACGCCTAATGTAGCATCAGTTTATCAATAATGGAGTTGCTATTTAAATGTTGGGATGGGATGGAGTATCCTAAATAAATCACATCAGTCAGATGAATTGAAAGTGGGTCATCATAATGGCTAGACTAGATTAAATCGAAAATCGCGATTATTTTTTAACTCGTGAATTTATATGATTAAAAATTGTGTAATCGAATAATCGTGAATAATTTTTACTACACTAAATGCACAATTTTTTTAGTTGTGAAATTGAGTTAGAGGCTTGTGCCTCTAATTCAATTGAATAACTCCAAAAATTATATTAATTTATACGGAATGAAATCATATGTTAACATTTATTTCGTTTCAATACATCTAGCCACATAATTTAAGCCTCTAAAAGTATCCAATTTTAACAATTTTGTTTTCAAGCAATTAGTGTGAATTTGCACCTTTAATGTATAAATACTCCTATTTGTCAGGTGGTGTTGGTTTATACATGTATATAATGCTTAATGTATAAATAGCCTATTTTACAGATTGTCCTGACTTGTATAACCCTTGATGTTTAAATAATCCTATTTGTCAGGTGTTGCTAGCTTGTACGATCCTTAATGTATAAATAATCCTATTTGTCAGGTGTTCCTAGCTTGTACAATCCTTAATGTATAAATAATCCTATTTGTCAGGTGTTCCTGGCTTGTCCAATCCTTAATGTATAAATAATCCTATTTGTCAGGTGTTCCTAGCTTGTCCAATCCTTAATGTATAAATAATCCTATTTGTCAGGTGTTCCTAGCTTGTACAATCCTTAATGTATAAATAATCCTATTTTTCAGGTATTCCTGGCTTGTCCAATCCTTAATGTATAAATAATCCTATTTGTCAGGTGTTCCTGGCTTGTACAATCCTTAATGTATAAATAATCCTATTTGTCAGGTGTTCCTGGCTTGTCCAATCCTTAATGTATAAATAATCCTATTTGTCAGGTGTTCCTAGCTTGTCCAATCCTTAATGTATAAATAATCCTATTTGTCAGGTGTTCCTGGCTTGTCCAATCCTTAATGTATAAATAATCCTATTTGTCAGGTGTTGCTAGCTTGTACGATCCTTAATGTATAAATAATCCTATTTGTCAGGTGTTCCTGGCTTGTACAATCCTCAATGTATAAATAATCCTATTTGTCAGGTGGTCCTGGCTTGTACAATCCTTAATGTATAAATAATCCTATTTGTCAGGTGTTCCTAGCTTGTACGATCCTTAATGTATAAATAATCCTATTTGTCAGGTGTTCCTGGCTTGTACGATCCTTAATGTATAAAGAATCCTATTTGTCAAGTGTTCCTGGCTTGTACAATCCTCAATGTATAAATAATCCTATTTGTCAGGTGTTCCTAGCTTGTACAATCCTTAATGTATAAATACTCCTATTTGTCAGGTGTTCCTGGCTTGTACGATCCTTAATGTATAAATAATCCTATTTGTCAGGTGTTCCTGGCTTGTACAATCCTCAATGTATAAATAATCCTATTTGTCAGGTGGTCCTGGCTTGTATGATCCTTGTGAGAAAGATGCTACTGAGGCGGCTTCCAGCCTGACTAACCAGCAACGTGAAGAAATCACGGCTTCTGCACAGGTAGGTCTGCTAGTACTACACATCTCCAAATCACAGCTTCTGCACAGGTAGGTCTGCTAGTACTACACATCTCCAAATCACAGCTTCTGCACAGGTAGGTCTGCTAGTACTACACCTCCAAATCACAGCTTCTGCACAGGTAGGTCTGCTAGTGCTACACATCTCCAAATCACAGCTTCTGCACAGGTAGGTCTGCTAGTACTACACATCTCCAAATCACAGCTTCTGCACAGGTAGGTCTGCTAGTACTACACATCTCCAAATCACAGGTGGGTCTGCTAGTACTACACATCTCCAAATCACAGCTTCTGCACAGGTAGGTCTGCTAGTACTACACATCTCCAAATCACAGCTTCTGCACAGGTAGGTCTGTTAGTACTACACATCTCCAAATCACAGCTTCTGCACAGGTAGGTCTGCTAGTGCTACACATCTCCAAATCACAGCTTCTGCACAGGTAGGTCTGGTAGTACTACACATCTCCAAATCACAGCTTCTGCACAGGTAGGTCTGCTAGTACTACACCTCCAAATCACAGCTTCTGCACAGGTAGGTCTGCTAGTGCTACACATCTCCAAATCACAGCTTCTGCACAGGTAGGTCTGGTAGTACTACACATCTCCAAATCACAGCTTCTGCACAGGTAGGTCTGCTAGTACTACACATCTCCAAATCACAGGTGGGTCTGCTAGTACTACACATCTCCAAATCACAGCTTCTGCACAGGTAGGTCTGCTAGTACTACACATCTCCAAATCACAGCTTCTGCATAGGTAGGCCTGCTAGTACTACACATCTCCAAATCACAGCTTCTGCACAGGTAGGTCTGCTAGTAGTACTACACATCTCCAAATCACAGCTTCTGCACAGGTAGGTCTGCTAGTAGTACTACACATCTCCATATCACAGCTTCTGCACAGTTAGGTCTGCTAGTAGTACTACACATCTCCAAGTCACAGCTTCTGCACAGTTAGGTCTGCTAGTAGTACTACACATCTCCATATCACAGCTTCTGCACAGTTAGGTCTGCTAGTACTACACATCTCCAGTCAGAACAGATCTGTCACACAAATGAAGATTATTTAAAAGAAGTGCATTAGACCTTGGCTTAAACTAAACAAATATTGAGATCAGTTTGATTAAAAGTTGTTGCACTAATTTTATCCTCGTTTGTATACATTTAATATGAGTATCATGGTTAAGTACAATGCATACACTACTGACTCGGTTAATAATCTCCATGAAAATTTAAATATGCTGTCCGAGAAGTTTGAAAATTTTTCAACCAAGCCAGCCATTTCAGTGATAAAAAAAATTTTTAAAGTACTTTTTGTACGCAAATTGAGATTTCCTAGCAACCTCTACCAAGGCAGGTTTGTCTATCTGTGTCCTTTCACCGGATTGTAAATAGAACGACATACTGTTGGTCAAGATTTAATTCTCATCACTGTGGTATGTGACACTATTAATTGAATGACAAAAATGTGTTTAAATTAAATTTGTCTCAATCATTTCAGCATGCACTGCGTTTGATTGCGTTCCGTCAAATCCATAAGGTCCTGGGTATGGATCCATTGCCAGCACCTCGCTTCAAACCACGAATGTTCTCAAGGAACTTGAAGAGACGCCATACAAACAGCCAAGGAGACGGAGATGAGGGTATGTGTATGATGAACATATCTATGTCTATAGCGGACACTGGCTTGAGGACTATAAATAACCAGAATCTTGTAGTCCACAAAAGTCATGTCATATTTTCATACTATTTTAACCCAATAATGGTCAAGAAAATCAATGTTTACATAAACGTCCATTTGCACAGCAAGAGAGGACTATTTTGAAAATTTACCAGTAGAATGACTGGCTCAGTTATGGAACCAGGTATTCCAGTGGTAAATTATCAAAAATAGTCTTCTCTTAGCCTGCAAAAGGACCTTCCTAAAGGCGACTGCAGAGGCTGGTTTTTTGCCAGCTAGACCATTAAGGGGATAGCTTGACTGAGCACTAAAATCGGCCCTATGTTCATATATGTTCAAATACATGTCACAAAAACGACGATCTTTCAGAACAGTGCCATTGGAGTAATGGTATATAATTCATTAACCACTAGTGATGGCATAAGATAGCAAATACTGGCTAGAATATAATCACTAGGACAAGAAGTATCTACGGTAATATAATCACTATCTCCAACTAGGCTTGCACGAAATTCTCCTAGGCTGTATCGCGATATGTATTGGAAAAAATCGCGGAATTTCGATATATCGCACAGCCTATTTTAAGGTATATGAATTCACGGGGTGAATTGGTCTTGGGTTGAGTTGGACTGCATGGTGTGGGTTATGTAGCCGTATATCGATTTTGCTCTGAGTTTTCTTATCAGATTTAGTCGGATGACTTCTAATTGGTAAATTTCAAAAAAACCTTGAAATCCAGTAGCCAAGATGCTTAAACTAAGACCGATCGTTAATAACACGAAAATAGGACACAATTAATAATTTCTTGGCCCCTTACCCATCCATCATTGCGGGAGTGAAATTATTATATTGGACAACCTAAATATTGTGTACTGTTAAAATCATCGTTTATTACATGAAAATGAATTCCTAAAATTTGGCATTTCATCTCGTCTTTGTAAAAAATATACAAATCACGTAATATTAGGAATGTACTTTAGATCCATAGACATCTGATCTAATGTTTAGATCTGCCTGCTCCGAATTTACCGAGTACCCGGTTAATAATAATAGTTAGCCTTCAGAAACATCTCGGATAGTTCACCTTGCTTGCTAAAGCGTGTATATCATCTCATTTGTGAACGCACCACCCTCGCCTCCAAAACCAGGAGAGCGAGCAATATCACGTGATTTATATATTTTACTAATAATAGTTAGCCTTCAGAAACATCTCGGATAGTTCACCTTGCTTGCTAAAGCGTGTATATCATCTCATTTAGCTATCACATTTGTGAACGCACCACCCTCGCCTCCAAAACCAGGAGAGCGAGCAATATCACGTGATTTATATATTTTACTAATAATAGTTAGCCTTCAAAAACATCTAGGATAGTTCGCCATGCTTGCTAAGGCGTGTATACCATCTCATTTAGCTATCACATTTGTAACCGTAACTGGAGAGCAAGCAATATCACGTGATTTTTTTTTTCCGCGACGTCATTTAATGTCAAATTTTGGATTCATTTTGATTTTATAAAACATGCTTATTACAAAACAGGCAATATTTATAGCTTCCCACGTAATAATTTCACTCGCGCGATCATGGTTTTGAGGTATACAGTAAGGCAGCAAGAAATCATACCGGTAAATTGCATTGAATTTTCGTATTAATGTCATCTTTTAAAGTAATTTTAGAGAATGAACGTCAACTTTTGTTACCTATTCCTAGTATAATCCCACCCCTTTCTCAGAGATGTTGGTTTGGAAATAAATTGAACAGCTTGCCGTAATAGACACCTAAGCTACAAATAGACAGAATACGGCATGACACTAAAATTTTCGCAATTTTCGATAATATCGGATAATCGTGCAAGCCTATCTCTAACACTATTTACTGAACTAGCATGGTTAGTGTATCACAGAATAACATAGCAGATATGAGCTCTGAGACTGAATAGCTCAGTTCTACAAGGCAATCGCACTCATAAACACGGGTATTATTTTAACCAGGTGTTTCGTTGCACAGTAATTTTAATGAGTGATTTTGTTTTGCTATGTGTTATCAGGCGGTGAGAAGAAGGATAAGAAGGATGAAGTAAGCATGGACACCTCGACGGCGAAAGCCTAGGCTCGAGTTATCATCATTGTACTTCAGGCCTAGAGATAGGACGGCATGGCTACTGCTGATGATGCAGAAAAACTGTAGAAAGATCTAAAAACGTTTTCTTATTTGTCTATCAATATTCTTATTAGTAAATGTGTTTAGTAATCTGTATTCTGATTTTACCAATTTACACCTGTAAATCTGTTAACATGTTTGTATTGTCTGTAAATCATTTGTGCTGATACCGTCTTTTTATTTTTTTAAATCAGCGTAATTAGGAGCTGCTGTTAACCCTTTAATGGTCCAGATTTCAATATCTACCTGTGGAATGTCCATTTACAGGTGAAGAGAATACAATTAATCTAACACAGGAATGGCTGGCTCAATTATCAAGCCAGTCATTCCAGTGATAAATTTTCAAGATTTGTGTTCTCTTAGCCTGTAAAAGGACATTCCAGAAGAGCGCTGCAAAGCGTGTATTTGGCAAGCATGGCTATTAAAGGGTTGATAATGATATACTTCATTGAATCCGTGTACCTGGCTTTTGGTCAACTATCTGACATTGATTGTCAACCCCGTAGAAATTTATTCTTTTGTCTGGTAATAAGAAACCTTTATTCAATTATCTTCTTTCTTGAACTATTTTAAATTATTAAACAACGGGAAGTCGTTTTAAAATATTCAGCAGCTTAGGCGTGCGTCTTTCTTAGGGTGTGTTCTCACTGGAGAGTTAATCGGGAATAACGCAATACCTCAGTATGGCGTTACGCCGGTTAAGTCTGTAATGAGAACACGACCTTAGACTTAGCAACGTCACATTTGGACAGATTATAGATGTTCTTGTCAATAAACATTTAAATTTAAACGTAATTTGAATGTGTCAATCTTAGCTACTGTGTACAAATTTCTTTTAAGAATGTTGATTTTTTTTTTTTCCCTAATGTCTCTGATGTCATATTTAGTACATGTCCATTCATTTGTAGCCCTTGAACTTTAGCCCTTAACAGATCAGAAATAACAAATTTGTCATTACATAAAAAATATTAAACTATTAAATTTCACTGGTAGCTGTTGCAGCAACAGGATAAAGTCATTAGTTTCAAATTATTGAAGTTTTCCTGTATTATGGTCTTACGGTTGATACCCTAGTATTTCAACAGTTAACGGGTGAACGCTCGCCCTTCAGTCATATTTCATAATTTGTATTTTACGGATCTTGGACAGTTTCCAGATTTCCTTGTATTAAAATCACCAGCGGTATCATTCCTTTGTATATAGTAACTAATTGTGTATTTTCAGTGCTGTTGATTATATAAATGTAAGCTCTTTTGTACATGTTTGTTTATTTTTAGCTTAATAAATCATCCTTTGATGTGAATTCTAGAAAGAATTCATTCACCCACGAATAATTCGTGCTTGCTAATCTATTGTAATGCTTTAGTAATTCATATGAACCGTTTAATGGTCAAATTTAATATATCACCTGGCTTGGTTATCAAGCCAGTCATTCAGTCAGTGTTAAATTTTCAAAAAATTATATTCTCTGCTTGTAAATGGACATTCTACAAGACCATAAGAGAGGCCATTTTTTGCCAGCATGACCATTAAACGGATAAGCAAGTGTCTCTGAGAGTAATGCTTAAAAATTGTGTGTTTTCACCTGCATGAATGTATGTCAGATCATGAATATAAACTTTAGTTAAATTTCACTAGTCTAAATAAACTTATTGTATTTGTTCATGTACATTTTGCCTCTACACAATTAGTACTATCCACTAACTCAGTATTTGAATTCTTTGCTGAATTAGTACACAATGAACGGTATAGAACTTATGTGAAATGTGTCTTAGGTAGTCAGTGTGCGTGGGAGCAGAAACAGACACTATGTTTGTAGCGTATCTTATACCATGTTCATGTGCTGATCTCTGTGTTCAGTGCTAGGCAGTCACGTATATATTGATGTGGTCTTGAAGTAAGTCCATTTCCGGATCAAGAGGCTGTTTTAAAAAATTTCTCACTCGAATGGCTGGCTCAATAATCGATAACCGAGCTAGCCAGTCCAGTGATAAATTTTAGAAAATATTGTCCCTGCAAATGGATATTTATATAGCAAACTTAAAGGGTTAAAAAGATACTTACGGTTGTGTGAGAGAGACATGAATACGTATTCATCTCCGCTTCAAAGATGAACAATTCTTTACATGTCACATCAACCATGGGGCAAATCTCACGTTCTCTAAAAATAACTATAGGAAAGAAGAAATAATTTTTGATTTAACTACTTCTTTAAGCGGCTTCAGCATTGAAAATTTACAAGTTTGACTGGATCGATAAGGCAGTCATTCCAATGGTCAATTTTCAGAAAATAACCTCTTGGTTTACAAATGGACATTTTCTATCAGGAAATTTAAATCGTTAATTTTCTTGAGCATTAAAATGATAACGAGACTTGACTGCGAGAGAGAAACTGGAATTTGGATGTTAAATCAGACCTCCAGTCCTTCACTATGTACATAGACCTAATCACAGAACTTGATTATTACCATATAATTATATACTCTAAAACCGTTATTATTAACCCTTTCACCCACAAATCATGGAAAAACTATTCTGTATAATATATAACATATTCTCTTGCCTAGTCTATTATGAAACTAATTTGACTGGAAAGCAAAGCTTTAGGCAAATTAGTTTCAAAATATTCCATGTTTTTGTGTATGGTTGCCTTGAAAATAGGATATGGGGAATTCGGTGGTGAAAGGGTTATTATTTGGTATAGTCATGTTCTATTGTAATTTTACGGTTTATATTATTTGTGTATCTTTTATATCTATCTATTTAGAATTAATCATATGTTCAACAGCAGACTTATACCAATGCTTTCCTTCCTCCTCTATCTTTCATATTGTCACACACCCCTCTTCATGCATACTATGTACAACTAACCCTTTAACACATACAATTGTTCCTGAAAATTAAAAATTTTCTCAGAAAATGTCTGTTTGCAAAACAAGTGGACTATTATTGAAATTTTACCACTGGAATAAGTGTCTAGGTTATCGAGCCAGTTATTCCAGTGGTAGATTTTCAAGAAAGGTCTGCTCTTGTTCACCAAATGGACATTTCTCCAGACCACTGAAGACGATTTTGGCTGACGGGTGTTAAAGGGTCAAGAAATGTTATTCTTCTTTAACCCTTACAGACTATAAATAACCAATTCTTTATGCACTTACGAATATTCTGTTGAACATTTTGAAACTAATTTAACTGGGACCTGTCACTGCTCCCTATGGCAGTAACAGGCTAGAGTCTACTTTCTAAATATTAAACAGTTTTTGTTAATAGTTGTCTTGTAATCGAAACACTGGAATTTCAAGGCTTAAACTAGTTAATCATTTAATGATCATGCCGGCTAAAAATAGATTCCTATAGTCGCTATCAGAAACAGATTTGCAGGCCAATGGTTTTTTCCTTTTAATGATCATCAACGTTCCAGTAACTGGTCTCATTTTGTCAACAGATGGAAGTTTCTCAGCAATACTATGGAAAGGCATTATTGGCCGGCTTGATGGAGGGTGTTATAGGAACATGTTTTGATGGTTTGTATAGAGTAATATATTGGGAGTAATATTATTCACATTGAAGACATAATGTATTCTTCAGACTCACAATTTGATGTTGATTGAGCAGTATTTCAGCAGAATCATGTATTCTAGTTTTAACCCGCTAATGGTCGGATTCGCCAAACTTGTCCTTTGCTGTCGCCTCGAGAAATATACCTTTGTAGTCCCAACAGAAAATTTTCTTGAGCTTTTACCAGTGGAATGACTGGTTCAACTAACTGAGCAAGTCATTCGTCGTAAAATTTAAAAAAATTCTCTTGCTCTTCAAATGGGTATTCACCAAGCAGCGCTTTTAAGTTTTCTTGACCAATCGTGACTGGTAACCGTACGGGTTAAATTCATAATCTTGGTAGCAAAAGCTGGAATTGTATGAGGTGTTATTTACACTGTCTTCGTGTGTATGTTGCTCAGAAAGCTGTCTATGTCGTAGCAGCTGTAATATTATGGTTAATACGCGACTCGTTCACGAGATCCTAGAAAGAGACGACATGAGAGGTAATTGTCCGAGCAATTCACAACATCCATATTTAAATCGCTCAGTTAAACAAGTGTACAATTACTTTTAATGTTGTTTTAAAATACTTCACCAGAATGGTTGTGTTGGTGCGAGTTGTGAAAAGAAGTAATGCTGTTATATTGACTAATGTGTATGATTAAAATGTATTCATCAGCTGCTATACTACGTGCAAATATCTATTGCTGACCAGAATGATTGCTGACCAGTAATTAAAGGCAGCTGTTTTAACGCTTTAATGGTCAAGCCGGCCAAAACCGGACACTCAGTCTTGACAAATGTTCATTTGATGGCTTAGAAAATACTATTTTTGAAAATTTACCACTGGAAAGACTGGCTTAATAACGAGCCAATAAGTAAGTATTTAGATTCTGTTGACAAATTTATTGACCATTAAAGGGTTGAATGATTCATGTTATCATGATGCTTGAATTACAATTTTCTCGTTGTCGTGAGGAATACTGAAGCTTTAACAATAAATATTGCTTCTGGTGAAATAAACGTTTTAGATTTGTCTGATCAGTATTTGTGCATGTGTTTGAAACAGATAGATTGATGGACAAATTTAAACAACACAGTTCTCTCGCCCACACATCACCTTTCAACTGATTCCTTCCCAAAAGTTTTAGATGGTCTTGTTTTTCCTTGACAATGGGAGAGCTTCATGTCTGCGAGTTCAACCGTCTGACTGCTCAGTTTTGGCTGACGACATATTTCAGGCGTTATATCTCCTGACCGGCTAAATATTTTGAAACCACTGACTGACAGTTGTTTGGTGGCTAACATTCAGTCAAATTGTTTTCAAAATATTCTACAGGTCAAGAGTTATTGGTCTGGTCGCTTGAAGCAGCGAGACAGTTAATATAATACTGGCTTCAAGTTCTGTACAGAGTTTTAACCCTTCCCACTCTGTTGTCAATGTTCTATCTTCTTACTATGTCAATATCCCAGAAACATGTACACTTGTCAACAATTTTGGTGGAAGATGTTGCTGTCTATGACAGCACCATCTTCCACCAAATTTGTTGAAATATGAACACCATATTTAAATTTAATTTGAAAATTTGGACATCCGAGTGGTAAGGGTTAATGTGTGGTATCTATCGTAATATCTAATGGGTCAGAGGGATGCACTAATATCAATACCCCGCTCATTTCTAGCTATGCTCATCTCATTTCTAGCTATGCTCCACCCATTTCTAGCTATGCTCTGCTCATATCTAGCTATACTCCGCCCATTTCTAGCTCGGCTCCACCCATGCTTTGCACAGTGCACTTGGTTTATATACTTCGAATCTGGAATTCCCAGAATCCCAATTTCAAGGTAACTGCTGGTAACCTGTTGAATATAAGAGTCAAATAATCAAGTATTCATTAAACAGTAAAGACAAGTTGTACATTTGGCGAACTATGTTCATGATGGACCTAGATATGTAATGCAAGTCCGTATTTTGATTGTGACGTCGTCCTACATGTGACGTAATGGATTTTTATGATGTATGCCTGAGTGACTGATAAAAGATTGTCCATTCCGTCGAGCTCGCATATGAGACCAAACTATAAATCAAACGCTACATTCTGTGGCATGACAAAGTATCAGAAATCATGGAGCCATGAGATGACCAAATGCACACCAATAATTTATACATCATTGATATATCTGAATGCTAACTGACTAACAATGTATTCTAGCGATTCTCAAATTATTAGCCTGACAATTCATGACTGATGTCATAATCAGTTACGTCATGAATGATTCGATTTTGTCCGTATTAAGCACAGTCAGTCGGGTTGTACACAAATTACGTCATGAATGATTCAATTTTGTCCGTATTAAGCACAGTCGGTCGGGTTGTACAAAAATATGTCTGCTAGTTAATAATCATGATGTTGAATATTTTGAAAGTAATTTGTCTGGGCACTGTTGCTGCCTGCACATAATCAAATTAGTTTTCAAAATATTCAATAACTTAACTGTACAGTTATCTGGAAATTGATAGCGAGTTCAGGGATCAGATTGATGGCAACACGGGCGAAGTGTGGGTGGAGCTTAGCTAAGAATTGAGCCGGGCATAGCTAAAATTGTATTCTGCCATTGTTCACTTCATAAGATCTGCATGGTCTGAGCCTGTGTTGTCAGCTCCTTTTATACTATAGCCGTTGGAGACAAGGTGTGGGGCTGGACTATGTGCATATTGGTTTCTGTTTGGCGGTGCTCAATGATTTGTAAACTGATGTTTGGTGGTGCATCGCAGTGTAGTGGCACAATTTATGGCGGTGGTGGTGCACCCTTATTTTTTTTGGCATTTTTTGTTCATTGTTAGCCCACCTGGCCAGAATGGTCAAGAAAGATGCGATGGCAACCGGCGACTATTTAAACGACTTCGGAAACACTGGGCCGATTTGATTGTATTTAGCAGGAAGCATCCTTATGTCATCCAAGGCAGCCGATCAGCCAATTTGATCAGTGGCGCCCATCTTGGATGACCTTGTTTTTGCAAAAATGCCATCTCCAGAACCGCTGAACGGATCAGGCTGAAATATTGGAGATATGATTAGGCACGAAGCGCCATAAAAGTTTGTTCAAAGGAAGTTGAAGTATGTCAAAACCATGGCCATCATGGACCAATCAAAATGTTTGCATATTTGGTGGGCATATTGAATTTTTTTACTTGATGAAATTTAATGACAAAATTAATTGTATATGGGTTGTTGGGTAATCTGATTTCAAATTTGCCACTTCGAAATTCAGAGAAATGGTTTTGGCAGCCATCTTTGATCATATCTTCTCGCGATTCACTGAACCGATTTCAGTTATATTAGGCAGGAACCATCCTTAGGAAATAGATGCAAGTTTGTTCTAAAAAAAAGCCAATTTGGCCTGTGGCCATCTTGGAATTTGGTCGATTTTTAGAAACAAAGTCTCTGAAACTGCTTAGGGGAATCGGTTAAAAACTTGTTGAAACATTATCTAGGACAACAGATGAACAAGTTTGTTCTAGGGAACTTGATTGGCCAAATGCTTCGCATCTTGGATGAAGAGCTCTTGGGTGGTCAAGTCAAATGGTCGGTTCTACCCGGAAAATTATGATCTAGTGGAAGACTGGCCATTGTAGCATTCCTGGAAATGAAACAACAGATCAAGTAGTGAGTGGTGGAGAAACAAACAAATAGCAGATCATAAATTACCTCCACCTCGCAAAGAAAATGGCCATCATTCAATCTGTCAAATCCCTATTTACTTAAATCCAAATAGGTCATCTTTTTTACTCTAAAAACAACACACCACACTAAATGATTGTAAAAATTAAGATGTGGAGCTGAAACCGCCTTGGTCTATTGTAGCCACACTGTATAGGTGGTTACTCAGCTGATGAAATGACATGGAGGGAACAATCTTGGCCATTTTCACTCACTCCTATGCTTCAGGAAACAAGCTGGCCTCCAAATTGAAAGCGTACTGCTCAGTACCATTTCTACAGCCCCAGCCACCTTATGGTTCACGTCTGTAATGCGATCATTGGGAACCTTACGTCGGTTTCCTAAGCTCCTGTTCTCATCCTTCGGAAGTAATGTTAAGCCGTCAGTCTCATCTTGCATGGTTTTTGTGCCATGAGGGATGTAAAGGAGCTTGCACTAGTAGCACTCAGTAGTGGATCTGTTCTAATGGGCTATGTACTCGGTGGTAAAGAGTGTACAGACTAGATCCGACTGCCATGGATAGCTAGCAGCTCAGTAGACTAGTACCTATGTCACTGGTGTCAGATCTTTTTAGCACTTACTCGATAAGTTCCTCTACGTTATGCAGCGGGCAGTTCTGATGGTTTGTTTAAAGGTTATATGGTTTCGCAGAAATAAGAAGCTGAGACCGAGTATTGATGTAGAAAGAACAAATTAAAAAATAATACACCCAATGTTCGAGTCATCTGTCAAATTCCCTCTTACAAAACTCAACTGAAGCAGGGCAATATGTTGAAACAAAGCAGTTTTATGGGAAAATAGGAACGTGAGAACAATTCTAAATTAACAGGTCTGATTTATAAATTAGACATTGGCCCTGTTAAAGCCGATATGCATCTGGAATGTACCACCAAGCCAATCTGCAATATCCATAATAGCTGGCTGGCTCTTTCGAGTTAACTTTGTCTTGCCTTAACTCCAACGTGTGGGGTCGCATGTGCTACCTACATCCTATCCTGCATCTTTCAGATGGGATGTTTCTTCCTCAATAAAGATTTATTCTCGGCTGGCCTTTGGAGACATGACTCTTGGCTGGCTTGCCTTGCCATATGAGCTGCTAACTATTTTATACATATGCCCCTGAGTGGGAGGAGCCAGAGGGGTGCGGCAGGCAAGAGATGTAAGGGGGTGGGAGGAGGGAGCATAGCAAACCCCCTAAAATAATATTCACATAATGGAAGAGAACCCGAAAACCGTGAAGATAAAAATTATAAGTAAAATAAAATGGATCACTACAGCAGAATGAGAAAAATAAGAATCAGACAGAGGCCACCCATCCCACCAGAAATGAAGTATCCAGCAAACTGTTGCCCAGGTTCCAGACCACAAACAATCTCATTGGCGGAAACCTGTGAAGTAGAGTAGATGCCCTCCTGTCCAAGGGGAACGTATGGAGATCAGCGTGTTTCCTCTTGCCTTTGCCTCCATTTTTACGTAGTAAGTCCTATTATGTCAACTTGATTCATGGCCACTGTCTTCCGAATTCTGGTCTGCGGGTTTTTAACATCTGTACTATGAAGAACCTTATCTAACACACTTCGAGCCAGCTTTGTCGATCGCAACTTGATGGTCAATCATTTGCCTTAACCCTTGTCCCCTTTTAAGTTTCAGACCCACCTTTTGTCTAGGCTTAGATTGTGTGAGCAACTTCATCAGTATAAGAAGGACCCACTCGTAGAGTTACGGAAAAAGATATCCTTAGCTGCACCTAGCCATTACCGGAAGTCAGCCTCCTAGTAAAGCCATAAACCAGTCAGTCAGTCTAAAGACTGACACTACAATGATTTGTCTTGTTCGAGACGCAAGAATAAGATGGGCGCACCAAAATGACCTTGTCTTCGGAAAGGAAACTTGCCGAACTTCCTGTTCTCCATCAGAGCCACCCTTATTAAAACTATTTACAGTGACATGCAATTAGGCATTGAAGTATCAGACAGGCAGGTAGCCAAAGTGAGTCAATCAGCATGAGACTGTCCTAAAGTTGGAGAGCAAGCCAACTCTGGGCATACTTTCCATATGTTAGTTTATGAATGATTAAGAGTCAATTTTAAGCTACTGTAATAAGTGCTGCACGATTCAAGAATGAACTAAGAAGTCTGAAGGACATTGTTTCTGATTATATGACAGATGCTAAGTCGGTAATGATGAGACATTTGACTGGAAATTGTGAGGAAAAAGTTTTGCCTGATTTTTTATACCCCACCAAAAAAATTGGGGGAGGGGTGTTTGCAGATGGGTGGGCAGCAGAGTGGTTTCCGGATAATAACTCTGTTTTAGTTTCCGTTTATCGGATCGTTTTGAAACTAAATAGGGTTGTTGGATTAGGTCTGGGGAAGAAACCTGATTAAAAGATTAAAACTGTTCACTGAATTTTTAAAACTGTTCCATTTGATTTCATGTATGTCGGTAAAGTAGTCAGATTAAAATCATTGTTTAATTTGATTAAGAGTCAGTCAAGAGTGTTAGAACCTCGAGTCCTAATAATAAAACACATGGATACACGAGGGTGGTCGCAATGTAGATGTGGATGTATATGGTCATCGCAGACGTAGACATATGATGACAATAATTAGACAAACGGTTAAAAGGAATGTTGAATCATTAAGGTTAAACGGAATGTTGAATCATTCGTGCTCAAGTCTTGTATCATATGAATGAGACATGTAGGCTAGTGTGTACGGATTACGGTTAGTACTACAATGATGAATAGACGTTCACAAAAGCAACAATGATTCTACACAGGACATAAACGCTGTAGCGTGATGACGTGTGGATGATACAATAATGGATGAAAGTTTCGTGTCAAATCGTAAGAAGATCTCGAGTCAATTCATGTGTTGTGACGAAAACAGGTATCACAATTAATACACACAGTTTATTGGTGCATTACTACAATCAAAAGATCTCGAAACAGCAGTCTGTTAACAACTAACACTAAACAAACTAACACACCCCACCCCTATGCATATGAAATGACATCCTCAAGCCAAAGTAAAATACAACGTGAAGTTCCTCATGAGAAAGATCTGGTAGTAATCACTGACAAAGACCTAAAGTTCTGCACTCTTATTGAACAAGCTCCAAACAAAGCAAACGGGCAAGTTGGCCGGCCTTATCAGATGCACTTCACTTCCTTGAGAAAGAGACGTTTGCCATACTGTTGAAGACCCGGGTAAGGCCTCTACTGGAGTATGCAAACACAGTCTAAAGCCCCTTTCTAAAACATGATGGCACTACTATTGAAAATTTTCAGCGGCGGCCTGCCAAACTTGTTCCCTGTCTACACAACCTTACATATCACAAGTTACCACCACTAACATACAGATGTCAGCTTGGCGATTTGATTGAAACCTATAAATACCTCCATCACATATACGAGTTTGACACTCCCTGGCCTCAACATGAAGCTAGTCACCCAACTAGAGGGCACAGCTTGAAATTGCCAAAGCAGTCTTTTACAACTGCATGGTCTTCGATTAGACGCCTTCTCAAAGAGAGTAGTAAAATCTTGGAATTCTTTACCAGAAGACGTTATGACAGCACCAACATTAAAAGCCTTCAAAGATAGATTGGAAGGAACATATGTAGGCCTGTGTGTTTGATGAATAAAGTGATTAACATTTGTGCCTTAGAATTACAATCTTATTGCTGAATAGCATGTTTCCGTCTAGATTAAAATGATGTCAGATACCAAATAGTCATCCTCTAGCAATTGGTAAATCATTTCAACAGATGGTACCCTTGCTGTAGTCACCCTCTAACAATTGGTCAATCATTTCAACAGATGGTACCCTTGCTGTAGTCATCCTCTAACAATTGGTCAATCATTTCAACAGATAGTGCCCTTGCTGTAGTCATCCTCTAGCAATTGGTCACTCATTTCAACAGATGGTACCCTTGCTGTAGTCATCCTCTAGCAATTGGTCACTCATGTAAACAGATGGTACCCTTGCTGTAGTCATCCTCTAACAATTGGTCAATCATTTCAACAGATGGTACCCTTGCTGTAGTCATTCTCTAACAATTGGTAAATCATTTCAACAGATGGTACTCTTGCTGTAGTCATCCTCTAAAATTGGTCACTCATTTCAACAAATGATACCCTTGCTGTAGTCATCCTCTAACAATTGGTAAATTATTTCAACAGATGGTACCCTTGCTGTAGTCATCCTCTAACAATTGGTAAATTATTTCAACAGATGGTACCCTTGCTGTAGTCATCCTCTAACAATTGGTCAATCATTTCAACAAATGGTACCCTTGCTGTAGTCATTCTCTAACAATTGGTCAATCATTTCAACAGGTGGTACTCTTGCTGTAGTCATCCTCTAAAATTGGTCACTCATTTCAACAAATGATACCCTTGCTGTAGTCATCCTCTAACAATTGGTAAATTATTTCAACAGATGGTACCCTTGCTGTAGTCATCCTCTAACAATTGGTCAATCATTTCAATAGATGGTACCATTGCTGTAGTCATCCTCTAACAATTGGTCAATCATTTCAACAGATGGTACCCTTGCTGAGTAGGCGGCACACCGCAGCTGACTCAAGCCAGGTACTCGGCCGTATGCAGCACACTGCAGCTTAAAAGGTTTGCCTGAAAAAAAATTGCCAGAATGTACCATCTCTCGTTGTTGAAAGAACAGTAACTGTAGTTATATGCCTAACATTATGTAAATAGTAAATGTACTTAACTCAATGTCCAAATCATGTAATCACGTACATTATGTAAATATGCAAACACAACATGTATCATTGTATATAAAAAAAATTCTGGTGTTTGCTAAAATTATTCGAAACATAATTTTTCTCGGGTGAGAATATACGTCATGGTAAGAAAGTAAAATTGTCTTCAAATGGACCACTCAGGCATATAACAGTTCAGCATACGATATATATATATATACACACACGACAATGTGGACTTCATAGACGAGGAAAAGAAACCCCTTGACAAACTTCTCCCAATAGATGCAAGCAAACTAAAAATTGAGAATCTATGAATGAATCCAAAACAGAGTTCACCCACATATACATATCGACAAAGCATGAAACTATAGAAAATGACCCACTTCGTGGTGGCAAACCATGGTGGAAAAGTAAAATCCTGGCCTCACTGTTTTGCAGTACTGCTGACATTGCTTCATGCTGCGTCATGGGGGAGCATAGCTTTCCAGTCCTTTTGGAAGCTATTGATTCGTAAATCAAAGATGCCCTTGATAAAGAGGCTACGTTTATACAATGCAACCTGCGTATCCTTGATGCTGTATAACTGTAACAGTTGGGCAGCTCCAAAGGCAGCTCTAGACAAACTTGTTGCCTGCCACCCAAACACTTATGCACCATCACTGGACACATGGCCAGGCAGCATAATTTTCAACAACACACTATACAAGATGTGCACTGTCTGTAAAAGTCACCCAGCAAAGATGGTCCATGTTTGGCCATGTGCTAAGGATGCCAGAAGAGACACCAGCAAAGAGAGCCTTGGAATTTGCCCTACTCGGATCCAGCAAATACAAAGCCAGGAGGATTCTGCGGCTGTAGTAGTAGAAATATCCTACAGCTGCAATCAGTCCTTCGCTTTTGCCCACTGTCTTGTCCTCAGCCAAAATCTTTAGCTTCCTCTGGTCCATTCTTGACTTGAGTGTACCTAATTCGGATTTCTTGAGGTCACCTCGCAGCACACTTAGTAGATTCATTCAATGACGTCCTCTCCTGGCTCTGTATTTGCTGGCTCCGAGTAGGGCGATTCCAAGGCTTTCTGTGCTGGTGTGCCTTCTGGCAGGCATCCTTAGCACATGGCCAAACATGGACCATCTTTGCTGGGCGACTTACAGACAGCGGCGACATATTACATATCTTGTATAGTGCATCTTTGGAAATTATGCTGTCTGGTCATCTGTGTCCAGTGATGGTGTTTGCGGTGCCAGGCGTCAAGTTTGTCTAGAGCTGCCTTTGGAGGCAGCAAGGTAACAGGTGAAAAGCACAGGGGATAGACCATCTCCCTGTGGTGAGCCGATTGATGTCTCAAACTCTACAGACTTAACTGACTTGACTCGTACTCTCAGCTTGGTGTCTGCAAGCAGTAGTCACACTAGTCGTAGCTCATCTTCATTGCAACTGGCCTGGCGTAGTACATCTAGGATCTTTGAGCGTTTAATTGTGTCGATGGCTCGTAACATGTCAATGCCCATTTTGTGGAAATCCCAGTGTTTGGACATGACTACCGACACAAGCATGCATTGAGCCCATACAATGTCTGCACAGCTGTGTCCACGTTTGAAGCCACTTTGACATGATCCGGTGAAATCATTGATCTTGTCTCAGATGTGGCATAGATTAACATTGGATAGTATTTTCCATATGCTGTTAAGGAACACAATGGGCCGCAGATTGGCTGGGGGCCAGGTGGCTTCTTGGGCTTGGGTAGCGCAATAAGGGTGCCTTGCCCTACAGCATCGATGGGACAGTTGTGCGTAAAAGCTGAATTGATTAGGTGCATGATCGGTTTTGAGCTAGTCACTTGCATATTTGAATAGTATTGCTCATGCCATCAGGTCCAGATGCACATCCATTTGCAGGGCTTTAAGTGCCTTCTCAACTTCTGCTGTATTAATTGGTTTTAATAATGGCCTGGAATCTCCTGAGAATGGGTGCAAGGGCTCATCATCGTGGTCAGTGAACTGTTTCTTGACCCATTCTTGAATTGCCCTGGTCAGTCCCGATAAAGTGTCCTTCAGAGTTGTGTATAGTGAGTGGGGTTGTGTAGTCAGTAACTCTCAGGGCTCGGGCTGCCCGAAACATGTGGCAGTGATTTCATCTGCTAGAGAGTGCTTGTTGGATAGCAAGATCTTTTAAGCGTTCACTAATGTCGTGCAGAATGTTATTGCGTTCCCGGCATAGTTTGGTGCAATCTTCATTTTGGCCATTGTGATAGATGGGCAGTCGTAACACTCTGTTCTGCTGACAGTTTTACTACGGGAGGGTTGTCAGTATACCTAGTTCTGTTGTTTTTTAGAACACCTATGGTGCTAGTAGCTGATGATTCCATAGATATCAGTATTTTGAGCCAAAGAGAATCCAGCAATATTAGATTCCTTCAATGCAGAACTGAGCTCCGCCATTACTATCCCAGCTAGATGGCAACTGTTCATGTGTGGAGATTTCAATACTAAGCTGGGTAAACTTGGCATTGCGGACAAAAGTTCAGGACATGGCTTATGCATGGAATCGTATGGAGAGGGCACATGCAACAGCAATGGAGATGCACTGGTGGCATTCCTTAGTTCCAATGGCCTATTTGCCATAAATACGGCTTTCAAACACCCATGCCGCCACCGGACAACATGGACTGGACACATTGCTGATCGCAAAACCAAAAAAGGTTCCAAGGCTACAACAGCTGTCTTCAACCAAATAGATTTCATACCTATGCAACACAGCAGCAAAACTGCTACTTCGGGATGCTCGTTCCTATGGAGGCACAGACGTCAATTCTGACCATAAGCCAGTTATTACACGCCTCCATATGAACCAGCTCTACCTAATGTATAAATGCCACACCAGACAAGAGGGTAGAGTCACATACAACTTACCCAAGCTCATCAGCGACACTGACACTCAAATGTCATACAAAAAGACCCTCGGCGAGCAGCTAGCTCTATAGTACCGTAACTATAGTAAAAAAACTATTTAACCAAATCATTTAAAGTAATTAAAAAAACAAATCTAAATAAAAAAGTTACACTAAGCTGCATGCGTATCTCTTGCCAATGTAAATATATCAAGTTCTGTTGAGATCGACAATAGGCCTTCACAGGCCTCCACAGTCGGCAATGATGATGATGATGATGACGACACTTATTTATGTTGTTTCTGACTGCAGGCTTATGCCTCTATGGTCAGATCTTCATCTTCATATTGGTGTACACTGCTGTACTTCCGGTCTCCAGTGGCGCAGTATAATTATACATCAGTGGCTGATTTATCCAATATTTATCAAGCCTGGCCTTAAAAGCATTCACCGATGGGCGGTAACAAGGTGCGATGGCAAGCTGTTCCATGTTTTCACCACTAACTGAAAATGAGTTTTTCCAGATCTCCAACCTAACTCTAGGCATAAACAGCATTTTGCTATTGCCTCTAGCCTCTCCTCTCTGAGGTGCAACCACATCCTTCCATAGCCTGAAGATGTTTCCAGTTCTTGTGTCATACGCACCATGCCGTATTTTAAATACTTCAATCATATTCCCTCTGATTCTACGGAATGCTAGTGTTGGTAACTTGAGCCTTCTAAGCCTTTCCTCGTAGGTCAGTTCCTTAAATCCAGCCAATTGTCTGGTAGATCGTTTCTGCATATTCTCTAGCAGCGTTATCTGGGATTTTTTGAAAGGACTCCACACAGATGCCGCATAATCCAAAGCGACTTCTTACCATAGCTTTGTACAGATGTGCAAGGGTCTTCATTTAGATTTATGTGTGCGCGTCTGATGATAGCAAACATGCTGCATGCTTTGTTTACCTTCGCACTAATGTGTCTCAAAATTTAATCCCTTATTGATTATTACACCGATGTCCTTAGATTGGTGGATATCATGGTTTTTTCCATCTGCAATAATGTGGTATTTTTGTGGTTCACTCTGCTTTTTTCCAAAGCTCATATTGATACACTTGTCTGGGTGAAACCGGAGTAGCCATGTATTAGACCACTCAGCTAGTGCGTCCAGATCTGTCTGCAGGGCCGCAGAGTCCTCTTAGAATCGTTCGGAAGATTTTAGTGTCATCTGCATATAGGTATATGTCTGAGTGGCCACCTTCTGGAAGATTATTTATGTATATCACGAAGAGCAGGGGACCTAGCACACTGCCTTGTGGTATTCCACTGGTGACGTCCATCCAATTTGATCCTTCCCCATTTATGGTAAACTTGCTTTTTTTTACTGAAAAATTCCCTAATCCACCCATGAATTTGGTTGCCTATATTGTAAGCCTTTATTCTATCCAAAAGCCTCCCGTATGTCACTGTATCGAACACCTTTTTCAAGTCCAAATAGTTGGCGTCCACTGTGTGACCCTTGTAACACGGATCGCCCTGTCCTGTACAAACCGACCCGGTGGAACGCCCCGATCTGGGATGCTTCAACCCCCCCCCCCCCCATTGGTAGCATAGACAAGCACGTATAGCCATGTAATAGAGGCTTAGAATAACAGAGTCCATGAGATCGCACGGCGCAGCCATAGGAGATAGCCTACATACATGGTATAGCGTGTGGAGAATGGCATCTTATGTATATAATTGCCTGTATTCTGAAATTCTTAATACCGGGCCCCTCTCGTCCATCTTGGTATGAATCAATACCAGGATTTGATGAGAATTACAAATCTTTTTACAGAATTAAAATCAGTCCAGAACTGGCGGTGATACCAGTGAATATTGAATAGACCTTGTGAAACTCCAAAGTCAAGAGCCATTGCCATAGTGCATGTGATGGTAGGGTGAAGGTCATTTATAACGTAAGTATGTATACCTTCCCCATAGCCCACGCGCTGATTGGTTGAATCTTGCTGTTGTGACGTCACCAGTTAGTATAGAAGGAGCTTTTTCTCAAGCTATTCCTCAGGCGGGACGTGGGTCCACAAGAATGCACCAGTACTGCTTACTGTATAGTGGCAACAGTATAGTCTACGCTGACCAAACACAGTGCAAATCGGATTTGAGTCTTGAATCTCTGGGGCTACATCCAAGCTGAATCTAATATTGGTATACCCCTGGAATGACACCAGGGGCAAAAATCTAAAAGAAGGTTCACCCACTCCAAACTATCTCAGTTGGACCTTTGCGGTAGTGCAGCTTCGGCCTGGTTAACATCATGTGAAACGACTGGCGAGCACTGATATCACACCAGGCCTGCCGCACCACATCAAAGTAGTGTTGGAAGAAAAGATGCAGGTATCCAGTGCCTATGTTTAGCATGTTTTGAACTTCAGTCTAGACACCTGATATTGCTTTGGATGCTGCTATGAGCTGAGCGGCGTTGATCGTCTTGTGCCGCAATTATTAAATCATGGACCGCAATTACTACAACCTCAGCCTTAATATCAATAGAGGCATCCTCATCAGTACCAAGTTTCGCGTACGTCATCTACCCACGGTAAATTAAACTTATTATTTCATTTTGTGCCAATGACTTCGAAGTGGAAAAATGAACGTTATTCTTCACTGTTCCTGAGTTTGTGCCGCATTGGAAATGGACACCAAGCTTGCAACGAACTACAAAGCAGCGATTACAGAATCGAGCCAACTCGCGCTCATCAACAAGCAGTGTATCAACTACTGTGACGTCTAATAGAACATTGTGCTGATGGCAAGTAGTCTCTTAAGTTTAACTTTTAATTAGTTAGTTAGTTATTTGTTTTATTTTATACAAAAAACATTCTTAGGACCGCACTTCGCTTAGGTCGCACTATACATCACCAACAAGCACATCACCTTTTCTCACCCAACGGCAAAATTTTTTTCACTTGGGTCATCTCTCGTGCCCACTAGGTGGACACGACATACGGCCACTAAACCTAACTGATAATAGCTCATATATCTGATTAGGACAACGTAGCTAGGGACAACTACTCACCAGAGGGATACTGTTTATTGGAACGCTTCTTTCCCTGGTTGCCACTGCCACGCTACATAAGCGTGCCAGTATTTCCATAACTGGCTACTTACTTTAAGGCCTTCTAAATCAATACACGAGTAGCTGTCTCTTCGTATGCTTCTCCGGCCATCTGGCCTACTAATTGTTTGGATTCGCATCTGCTGCATTGGTTAGGACTGACCCAGGAAATTATTGGGATTTCTTGACGGTCAGGATCAAGGTGCCGACGCTTCCCCTGTGTCCTATGTGGCATCTCTAGGTATTCTTTCAGCCAAAGTAGGAATCACTGCGAAAACATAATTATTGTAGTAACGTCCAGCAGTGACTCTTGAGGGCATTTTCCTTAATCCGAAACTAGGCAGACGTTAACTCCCGAGAGCGAGTCTCATATGACACGCTCTCGAAATACTAGGTGATGGATAAGAACACAGATCGCCCTCTAACTCTACAGGACTGGGAACAGTCAATGGGCTCTCCACACCTTCTCAGGAACGTCACCATAGTCGGTTATCTGTTTCTTTCTCACCACCATAAATAGATGCATGCTTTCTCAATGCTTTTGTAATGTGACTTGTCCTTGTCTTGTTATTTGTGGTTGTGCTGTGGGATTGCTCATCGATTCTGAAACTACCACCAGACATGTACGCGCCATCGGCCTGAGGACTCGGCTCGAAGTACACTCCGAGATGGATGCCTGAGCTGGGGAACACAGGAAGACAACCCGTTATTAAAGTTGTCCAATGTTCTCTACATTTCTCTTTACTTTTTTTATATTTTCATAATTTCTTTTGTAGTAAATTTGTGGACCACCTTTCTCCCTTCCTTATCTTTAGATGTGAGGTAACAGATGCTGCTTGAAATGCAAACTATAATTGATGATGGTGCTCTTGTTTCATCTTTACCTCCTTCGTAGGAGAACCGCACGGAGGCATAAATGACTGAATATCTTAGCAAGTTCAGATTTTAGGATTTTTATTTACTGCACAATACCATTTTGACTACATATGATATGTACACTTTGGCCGTCAGTGCAGCCAAGCTACTAGCGTAACTGTACAGGACAGTAAGGGGATAGTTTAGCAAATAGCAATTAATAGTTGATTAAAAGTGGGTTGGAATAAGACAATTTGCAATAAGGATCAGATCAACAATTGATGATGATGATGATGATGATGATGAGGGTGGTGATGAGGGTGATGATGAACAGTCTTTAAAACTTGTGCAGTAAATCTAAAAACTTGTGTAGAAAACAAAAATTAAAATTTGGCGGTCATTGTCAAACTGATTTATCCCGCAAGCAAAGACGGCAGTAACCAGTTTGAATCGTTTTCTTTTTTCTTTTTTTCTTACCCTGCACTTGGAAGTGAAGGTTACGTAAAAAATTCTAATACTTTGTCAATGATAATAAGAATATGTAATATAGAATTATTAACTTAAACAAGATAAGCACACATCCCTCTGTCATGTCTTTCCCTGTAAATGTGTTGTAAATTGTCATACGTCTATTAACTGTTGGACTGCTGCAAGCCACCGGACAATAATTCCAATTGGCAATGACTCTGGATTGGCTGAGTATTTTGGAAACAATTTAACTGAAAGTTGCTGGTGGCTTATCCACCGACAACTTTCGGTCAAATTGTTTTAGAGGTACGCAGCATACTGTGAGTTAGGCTCCATGGAAAATGTAGACTGCAGAGGCTTGGCAGGGAGACAGTTAACTATAAATATATATAATATATATAAATCAATAATCAATAATCCAATATATAAAGCAAAAGACTCGTCCAACTTCACAAATTACAGGCCTGTCTCAATACTTCCACTTTTCTCTAAATTAATGGAGCGAATAATAGTGTATAATAGATTAATCAATTATCTAGAAGAAAAAAAGGAAATTTTATGCTCGTCACAGTGTGGATTCCGCCAGAAACACTCAACAATGATTGCACTAGTTGAAATGACAGAAAAAAATAATTGAATTAATTGAAAAGAAAGAACATATACTGGGCATCTTTTTGGACCTTTCAAAAGCTTTTGATACTATCAATCACAATATATTATTAGAAAAACTTGCCTATTACGGAATCCGAGGATGTGCCCTTGCCTGGTTTCAGAGCTACTTAACTGATAGAACACAATGTGTGCTATTTAATGCAACCTGCTCTGAAAACAGGAAGTTAACCTGTGGTGTTCCTCAGGGGTAAATGCTTGGCCCTCTGCTGTTTTTACTCTATATGAATGACTTGCCTAAAATTTGCCACAATTTGTCACTAATACTGTTTGCCGATGACACCAAGCTCAGCCAAAAACGTAGATGTATTATACAAAAGAGTAAATAAAGAAATGGAAGAAGTTATTAACTGGTTCAAAGTACACAAGCTATCATTAAATGTTGATAAAACAAACTACACGCTATTTTCAAAGTCTAGACAATCAAGAAACAATAGTATTCCAAAAATCTATATTAATAAAAAAGAAATTGAAGAAGCTCCTTTTGCTAAATTCTTAGGAGTTTATTTAGACAAGAATCTGACCTGGGGCAAACACATTGAGGTAGTCACAGCTAAAGTAGCAAGAGGTCTGGTGGTTATTCAAAGACTAAAGCCATACCTAACACAAGCCACTATTAAAACCCTGTATTCCACACTGATCCTTCCACACCTCACATACTGCAATGCCATCTGGACTAACAGACAAAAAACAAATTAACAAAATTGCAAAGCATGCAGAAAAAATGCATTAAAATGATCTCAAAAACAGCAAAGGGTCAAAACATCTTCAAAACACAAAAACTTCTTAAACTCACAGACATAGGCAAGTCACAGATGATCAACATTTCCAGAGCCTTTTATCACAAAATCCTACCTAAATCTATAACCCACAGCTTTGCAAACAACATCGAAATCCACACATATAACACTAGGAACAAACATGATCTCCACATTAGATACACACGATCAGACACAGGGAAAACGTAGAATTTCAGTTGATGTCGTCAAAGCGTAGAATAATATGGATAAACACACATGCGAAAAAAATACTAACACTAAAATCATACAAAGACATAATTAAAACTAGCATACTCAATACATTCTAGATCTAGAAAACACAATGCCAAGATAACTAAGATCACACACTTCCTGTATCATTGCCATAGCTACTATCATAACAACCACCCACTACTACTACTACTACTACTACTACTACTACTACTACTACTACTACTACTACTACTACCACCACCACCACTACTACTACTACTACTACTACTACTACTACTACTACAACATCATCATGATGCACTATTACAGCTATCGTGAATACTGCTTCCTTCAATCTGACGCACCTCAACAAGTGCTACTACTAAATAGCAACCTATGGGTTGAGCTGCGGTAATTAGCATGCATGACTCCCATCCACCTTCCTTCTTCTCCCCCTCCCCCAACACAAATCTCTAATCTCAATAACTAAAAGGAAAAACATAGATGTATTATATCGTTTGTTCTTTTTCTATGTCTACTTAGCTCAGTACCGTATCTGTACATTCACAAGTATGTCTCACATTCTATGCTAAGCTGTGTGTGTAATTGTATATGTATGTTTAATGTTAGGTGTCCGCCACCGCTATAGGCAATGCCTTTGGCGGACAACCTGTATTGAAAATATGTAAATTGGTATCCAAGAAGCAAATAAATAATATTGAATCTTGAATAGGACTATAACATGTTAACCTTATGTATTCAGTATTCTAATGTCCTATATTGTTGTTAAATGTTATATGTAGGGGTCCATCGCCACATAGGCTCTGCCTTTGGTGGACTAACTGTAAATGTATATTCTATATCAAAATAAATAATCGTGAACTTGTATTTCATAGTAATAAGATCTAACCGCTCTACAATATAAATTGAGTTTTCTCCCTTGATTTTGACAGGCTTGATTTCGACTGCCCTCTGGCGACAATCTTATGAGTCTCTACAATGACAGAAACTTGAACATGTCGTGTCATTTTTCTAAGGCGTTAGGGTAAATACCAATATTTAGTTGAAGCTACGGAACTTAGCCTGTAGAATACTGATGAACACCGACGATGGAACATAAAATTGTTGTTTACAACGCAGCCAAAGACGGCAGACTTAACCGTTTGAAAATATTCCTTGATCACAGAACGAAAGATGATGTTTCTCATCTTGTTCATTCAAAAACAAATGGAGCTACACCTCTAATTATGGCATGTCGAAATGGCCATTTGGATGTCGTCAAATATCTTATTGGCACATGCATTTGTGACAAAGAACAGGTCGGTTCAGTCACATTTGACGGTGAGACGATTGAGGGTGCCCCTCCTCTTTGGTGCGCTGCAGCAGCTGGACATCTCCCTATTGTCAAGTATTTAATTGAGAAAGATGCAGCTGTAAACAAAACAACATTCACGAATTCAACACCTCTCCGGGCGGCATGCTTTGATGGGCATTATAGGATTGTGAAATGCTTAATTACTCATAATGCTGACATTGAAATTGCAAACCGACATGGTCATACATGCCTTATGATTTCCTGTTATAAAGGTCATTATGATATCGCAAAACTGCTCTTAGAATTGAAAGCTGACGTGAACAGGAAAAGTATTAAAGGTACAGTAAATCGCAGAATTGAGATACTTCTGTTCTGTATCATATTTAATATTATAACACGTAAAATAATCAGGCCTGGGCTCAAATACGTAATTTGCATTTAAATACGCAACTTTTTATTTGTATTTATGTTTGTATTTGCCGTTTTGACAAACACTATTTGTATTTGATCATCGTATTTGGTGTATTTGTTCATCATTTTCTATCTTATATGAAGCAGTTGGCTTTGCAAATATGACTTAATTTAACCATATAGAATAAACACTGCAAGGAATAATATGAAAGATGTAGAAATATTATGTTGAATACAATGAATGTAATTGGACTGGAATGTATTGGTGCTTAAAGTAGCAACAACTTTCAGTCAAATTATTTTCAAAATTTTCAACAACTAGATTGCATGGTTTCCTTGACATGTAGATAACAGGCATGCTTCAGGTGAGGTTATGGTTTAAATGTTTTATCTCTCTGTAGCATGTTATGTAAGATTTCACACCTCTGCATATTGCCCCAGCCCTCTATTCGGACAGTCTGCCAGTCTGCATGGTCACTGGTCATTGACTATTGTTAATAGAATATAATCAAAACACATCTGGATGTTACATGTAGATAATTGAAAGATTGTGCTTCTCAATCAACTGCTTTCCTTCTGAATTTCAAGAAACCTGATTTCAGAATATTTAATGAAGCCTGTTGAATATTTTTAACCAATTTGACAGCAGGTTATTGCTACTTTGGGAAACATTGACTTTCTCTCAAATTATCAGAAACAAAATAATCAGTGACAGATTTAATATTCTGTGTTTTTCCAACTTTATTTTATTCTTAATTTCACTCATTTCTATCAGAATGTCAAAATTTAAAGACTGTTAAGCTCGTCTTCGAATTTATTTTATTGAGATATAAAATTTGAATATAATACAAAGTGAAATATAAGATTTTAAGGCAACATCATGTGTAGGGAAATTATCACCAGCGTGAGGCTATTCAGCTAATGCCTCCATAGAATAGAGACAATTACAAAACACTTTCACATTAGATACTACACCCATTTCATCCTATCTACATGTATATTATATTTACAACAATTTGAAGGTATCCATGTAGTATAACCACTACATTTTATTTCGATAATTTTAACAGAATTTGATTGGTGCGTTAAGTCAGCAACAGCTTTCAGTCAAATTAGTCTCAAAATATACAGCATGTTTCATATTTAGCTAACTTAAAGCATGATCCTATGTATTCAGAATGAACTATTTCAAAAAAATATTGGAATTGTTCCAAACTACATATATAGTGTATTTAACTGACTTTGCCAGAGAATTGAGAGGAAACTGAAAGAATCAATGTAGTTAGCAATACCATCGTGGACAGCAAGATGACATTTTTGTCCCCTGCCCCCCCCCCCCCCTTTAAATATTCATTGTCAACATTTTGTGTGCTTGTGATGTTTGTAACTTAAAATAAAATAAGCATGCCAAGAGAAGTTCATAGTTCAGATATTTGCATCTTTGTAGGCATCCCTAAATGAACTCTAGATATGTCCTTGAAAGGTCAAATATATTATACATCATACCGCCATAATGTTTCCTAAATCACTTGTTAGAATTCAACCAAATTTGTTTCCTGATTGTGGATTGCAAAATGACATTCATATTAGGCTCAGTTGCTCCATTTTTAGCGTGCAGAAACTGATTGTGATGCAACTCCTCCAGCATGGAATTCAAACAAATTTGGTTTGTGAGTAACAGTGAGTTACGTATATGATTGCAGAGTTCAAGAGGTATGTAAGACTATGGAGTGAAAGATGGCATCATCATGTACATTTTGCTCTACCCCCTACTAGGGCCCTAGGGGATCAAGAGGTCAAAGTGGTGAATGTGGGGATTTGCAATCTAGTCTATTGTTGTAATTTCTGTATAGAAAATGAATCTATTTTAGTATTCCTATTTTAACCCTTTAACACTCATATCAGCCAAAAACGGCTTCTGCAGTGGTCTTGAGAAATGTCCATTTGGAGAACAAGAGAAGACTATGTTTGAAAATTTATCGCTGGAATGACTGGCTCGATAACCGAGCCAGTCATTCCAGTGATAAATTTTCAAAAATAGTATTTTCTTGGTCTGCAAATGGACATTTTCTATGAGAGAATTGAAATTTTTGTAGTAAATTTGAGGGTTAAAGGATTAAGCGTGAATCATTGAAGTACAATGTAGATAACTCTCCCCGCAGAGTTTGCAAAAAGCATCTGTGATAGTGCAATCGTCCCTCACTCTATCTTCTCTGAAACCATTTGGTGAAATTTAACTAAATTTGTTTTGTAAGTTACCAATTATATGACTACGGATTGTGAGATAACATTATTTATAATGGGCTCGGCCCGGATTGTGTGTAAAAAATGGATTATTTGTGATGACGTGTCATTGGCTGTACATTCTAGTTCACAAATTACAATGACCTTGAAGACTGTTTACTATAAACTCTCTAACATACACGGAGATTGATTTGAAATTTTGCCCATCATGTCTTTAAGGAGGTTCCATATATTAAACTTAGTAAATAATTTGTTTGCAAATACATTTGGCCAATTGTGAAATTTTTTCACTTGAGGCCAATTAGTTAATGTGTACACCTTTATCCCTGCTGATGGATACAGAAACAAATGTACAACATCATGAATCAATCAAGCGGAGAGTTCTATGGAGTTAGCGGGCAGGTTTCACGATGCTCGTAATTCGTAAACTAGACTGTTCACAGTCTGTGACAATCACCACACTTTCGCCTACTTGCATGCTAATAATGTTAAAGTAAATATGGCTTTAGAATATCCACCATGTCTTGCAATTTATTTCTGCATGCAGTCCATGTTGGTTTGACTGACTAATTTTAAAATCCCAGATAGTCACCAAAAATTTACTAATCAAATATCGGTACATAGAAGCCTAGAACATGTAGAACCATAGCAATGCCTATGGTCATTCCAACTACTTTTGATCTCAACAAGAAACGGTTAATTAATATACTCGGACATATTTAAGCAAGAAAAAATGTGTCCAATACCCACATCATTGATATAGGCTTCAACCAAGCCACCATGTTGTCAAAACTGTCTATTTTTAAAACAATGTTTCAGAAAGCTGGTGCTGTAATCTGATGTTGATCATTGTATTTGAGTTTTTGACCCTAAAATTGGCATACATGTTTGGTACATTTTACCCCACTGGTAAGCTCTCCACACAAGTTTGGGGAAGATCCCTCCAGGAGAACACATTTTACCCCACTGGTAAGCTCTCCACACAAGTTTGGGGAAGATCCCTCCAGGAGAACCAGAGCTTTCTTATGGACCATAACAAGCGCACTATGCTCACATTAACCCTTTAATGGTCAAATTCCATCCAAAGAATTTAAATATTTTCTTATTGAATGTCCATTTACAGGCCAAGAGAATGCAATTTTTGAAAATTTATCACTGGAATGACAGGCTCAGTTATTGAGCCAGTCATTCCAGTGGTTAATTTTCAAAAATTGTATTCTGTTGGCCTGTAAATGGACATTCCACAAGACTATAGCAGAAGCCGGTTTTGCCCGGTACGACCATTAAAGGTTTAACCCTTGTGTCTAGCGACATGGGTAAATTCCATTGCTTTGGTGCAAATATATGATATTGTGTTTTGTTTGTTATTGTTCAGGTAACACTGCCTTACATGACTGTGCGGAGTCCGGGAGTCTGGACATAATGCAGCTCTTGTTGGATCACAAAGCACAGATGGAACGTGATGCTTATGGCATTTCTCCATTGCTCGCCGCTGCGTTAACAGGTTATACAAAGATCGTCGAATTTCTTATAAAGCGAGCTGATGTTACAAAGTCTGAACAAATTGATGCATTAGAAATATTGGGCGCTACATATGTCGATAGAAAACGTGATATGATGGGTGCTCTGACATTCTGGAAACGTGCCATGGAAGATAGGTATTCAGATAGCCGGAGCCCATGTCCAAAGCCAGTCACAACATCGAGAATCTCGGCTTATGAAAACGCTGTTGAGGTAACAAATTCTGAACAGTTAGACGAGTTGATATCGGATCCGGATGACATGAGGATGCAAGCTTTGTTGATTCGAGAGCGAATTCTCGGTCCCGCACATCCCGATACATCATATTACATCCGTTATCGAGGCGCCTTATATGCAGACATGGGAAACTTTGAACGATGCATTGACTTGTGGATGTATGCGCTAGATATGCAGCAGAAAGTATTAGATCCGCTTAGTCCTATGACGCAAAGCAGCTTCTTATCTTTCGCGGAATTGTTCTCATTCATGACAATGGAGTGGAAAAATCGGACAGCATACCCTGTGCAGTTTGACGATGTACGAGTAGTTCTCATCAAAAGTGTTAGTGAGTTTGAGAAGGGCCGCACTATTATCTGCAATACAAGTCTTCAGGAGAGGGATTACGGTAATTACAATCGACTTGTCGTTATTATTATGCATTTCCTCTGTCTTATGTGTCGCATGATGACAACGGTATCGCTAAAACAACAATACGATTTCAAAAAAATTGTATATTGTTTTATAAGTCTGAATCCACGAGGTGCTAACGGAATGACACCGCTTCACTTAGCATGTTCAAAAGACACAACTAACGTGGGTAAATATCCGGTGTGTGCTTTCCCGTCATCTGATGTCATTAGACTGCTATTGGAGGTCGGTTCAGAACCGAATGCATTGGACATTGATCAGAATACACCACTTCATATAGCAGCAGTGAATCGTCCGTGTAAAGCTGATGTTATGAAGGACTTACTGAGGAATGGGGCTCACCTGGACTCTACTAACTGTGATGGTTATACGCCGGTACAGTTAATGAATGGCGTCATCGCGATCACAGATATCGTGTCACCACTTGACTATATCAATCTGCAGTGCTTGGCTGCTCGAACAGTTAAGAAATTTGGGTTGACGTATGCTGATCGAATTCCCAAAAAACTGGAAGCCTTTATTGAGATGCACTGACCGCTGATCAGTCACAATTACATAATATACATGTAAGCATATCAGTGGTGTAATTTAGCGCCTGATACCTCGGTTAGTCAACTTGTTGGGTAACTAGGTTTATAAAGTAACCATAAAAGTACTTACCATGGTGTACAATGTACATGAGAGGTATCGGCCAGGCCAACAGGCATGAGTTTGCTCAGCTCTTAGCTCTTCTGTGCATTGAATTTTGATAAAATTTGTTGTCTTAATTGACAGTGAATGTCTAATGTGACTAATCAGTTTGATATTTCTGGTCAATTGGGGAGAGAATCTCATCATGTGTGCTGAACATGAGATACAAGCGGAACAGGAATAATCTATTAACCAATGAAAATGCACATTGTTAAAATTGCGCCATGAAGCGAAGTCATATGATATTTTGTTAGCTCTGGACAAATAAGTCAATTGATGCAGTAGTTGGACTCAACACTTTAACACTCATATCAGCCAAAAACAGCTTCTGCAGTGGTCTTGGGAAATGTCCATTTGCAGACCAAGAGAAGACTATTTTTGAAAATTTACCACGAATGACTGGCTCGATAATCGAGCCAGTCATTCCAGTGGCAAATTTTCAAAAAAGTCTTCTCTTGGTCTGCAAATGGACATTTTCTGAGAAAATTGAAATTTTCTTGAACAAATTTGAGGATTAAAGGTTTGACTAAGGGTTTATCTCACAGTTTCAAATGCCAAAGCATCTCATGAGCTAAAATTGAAACTTTCTCGTTCCTGTTTGCTCAGCTGATAGCTGCAATCCACAGCAGCCTATAGCTAAATATTAAACAGCTGAGTTTCATCCCAAACTGAAATAGCATAAGCTTTAACCCTTTACCTCCTGAAATCCCTCATATGATCCGTATCTGAAAATAACCATATATACTGCTTTAGTTGTATACTTTGATCTGCATGAGTTACTGCCTTAAATCATTGTAAATATTTTGAAATTAATATGACTAGCAGCCGTTGCTGCCTTAGCCAGCAACAGCATCCAGACAAATTCGTTTCAAAAATATTTTCTTCAGGCAAAGAATATCTTGTGGGTTTTATGTAAACTTGAAAGATATAATTTATAACATCTTGTCTGAAATCATACACTGTTTTATGTTCATGGCATTATGATTAATGAAATTTTTTTAAATGCTGTAATAGTGCCGTGATGAACCAGTTCTGCAACAGCATTTTTGTGCCATGGCAAAATTTTCCGAATTTCAAGGACAGATTTTGGGTGAGCAGATGTGTGTCTTATCATTCGTAGACCTTGAGCAAACATGTTTCTAAATATCTTATAATTATATGTTATGATTTCATGAGCATATAGTTCAATACATATTGTTCAATACGTATTGTCTATCAATAGTACGTCACGATTATATTAGAGCAAGTTGATTGAATATTGTTGCAGAATGTTGCGCAGCAAAATATTTAACTCAAATTGGTCTCATAAGTATCAGTACTACCACTCCCAGTACAAGTGACACTTGCTGAGGATTGCTTGGACAAATTGATTGACAGTTGTTGCTGATCATACATTGGCTAAATGTACCAAATCATGTGACATTGATCATGTTCACACACTCCTAACCCTCGAATTTGTTCAAGAAAATTTGCATTTTCTCAGAAAATGTCCATTTGCAGACCAAGAGACTATTTTTGAAAATTTATGACTGGAATGACTGGCTCGATTATCGAGCCAGTTATTCGTGGTAAATTTAAAAAAAAGTCTTATCTTGGTCTGCAAATGGACATTTCTCAAGACAACTGCAGAAGCAGTTTTTGGTTGATATGAGTGCACTTAATTGTCTGCTTGCTGAAATTCTACAAGACTACATTTCACATGGCATTTAGCACCAGATCTGCTGAATATTTTGAAAACAATTTGACTGAAAGTTGTTGGTGGTAAAATATTCAGTAGGCCCAGTGTGACTGGATATTGGAAATTGTCTGGTCACTTGCGGCAATCAGACAGTTAAAGCTCTCATGAAGTATTATAACCAGCATTGTAATATTCAGTTTATTGAACTTAGGACTATGTTCACACACTTGTTTACTTCTAATCAGTTAATGAACTTAACCCTTTAACACTCATATCAGCCAAAAATGGCTTCTGCAGTGCTCTTGTGAAATGTCGATTTGTGGACCAAGAGAAGACTATTTTTGAAAATTTATCACTGGAGTGACTGGCTCGATAACCGAGCCAGTCATTCCAGTGGTAAATTTTCAAAAATAGTGTTCCCTTGGTCTGCAAATCGACATTTTCTTAGAAAATTTAAATTCTCTTGAATAAATTTGATGGTTAAAGGGTTAATCCAACGTAAAACTGAAGGAATGTGGCAGCATGTCTTAATCGCGCGCAAGCCTATGTCTGGTACATATAAACCAACTAGACAACAAGCGTAATCGTCTTACATATGATCTTCATTAACCCTTTAACAATCATATCAGCCAAAAACGGCTTCTGCCGTGCCAGTGATCTTGAGAAATGTCCATTTACAGACCTAGAGAAGACCGTTTTTGAAAATTTATCACTGGAATGACTGGTTCGATATTTTGAAATGGTAAATTTTCAAAAATAGTGTTCTTGGTCTGCAAATTGACATTTTCTATGAGAAAATTGAAATTTTCATGAACAAATTCGAGGGTTAGGAAGCGCTTTAGTAACTGCAGTGATCTGAAATGTGTGCATGCATATTACATCGGGCCAACAGATTTCTCTGATTTAACTGATCGGACGTACAAATGTATGTTTCAAATACGTATTCAAACTATTATGCCAGCAAACGGAGCTTTTGTTCCGGATTAACCATAAAGTAACACTCAAATTTATTCAGGAATATTTCTATTTTCTCATAGAAAATGTTCATTTACTGACCAAGAGAAGACTATTTTTGAAAATTTATCATTGGAATGACTGGCTTGTGGCTCGGTTATCGAGCCAGTCATTCCAGTAATAAATTTTCAAAAATAGTCATCTTGATCTACTAATGGACATTTCTGAGGACCACTGCAGACACTGTTTTTTGCTGACCATATGAGTGTTAAAGGGTTAACTATCTAGTCTAAGTATAGCATGAGTTGTGATGTATAAAGTCTTCCCACATTGGCAAGACATTAAATTCATTTCTAATCTACTCTAATGCTGAATGGAATTTATATCCAACACAACTGTTTACTGTATTGGCACTCCAATAGATCTATAAACCAATTATGGTATATATGTAATTTACAGAGTTAAAATATGTTTTGAAACCATGATTTTATGTTTGTTGCAAGTGAGATTAACGGAAACCACTCACCTAATTATTTCTGCCATGATTGGTAATGCTAATGTATAGATGATAAATGTATATAACAATAATATATAGAAACATATATTATGTTTGCCATCATAGACTGCCCCCAGCAGAAGTGAGGTGTGTGATAGCAGTTATCGTGACCTTTCTTTCACCCATGGCATTAATAATAATTGTCAGTGGTGTAGACTTGCGCTCTGGCACCTTGAAGACTTGCCCTATAGGAAAAGTATTGTAGCCCATCCCTGTGTTCCCGATACACTTTCGCCTGCTCCGACTCTTCATAATTTGCCAATGCACTACTGATAATTCTACTGAACATTGTCCACCTTACGTGATCAGAATATTGAAATCTGGCAGTGTTGATGAATAAAAAGAACATCGGACAAGTTCAGTTTCATTCAGTTTGTTTAACCATTTAACACTTGTAAGACAAGACAAACTGAACTAGATCTTTCATTGATCTGCAAATGGACGCTTCTCATGAGACCACCTCTCAGCTGTTTTTGGCCGGCATGAGTCCTAGGGAAGTTTTAACTGTCTACCTCAGACGTTCTAGTTACACAGTCATCAGGTTTTTATCGAATACAATTAGTAGAATTCAGTTAAGCCAGCCATATAAATGACTTGGTCATAAAATTCAAATTTGTTTTGTTAAATTTCAGTAATCAGATTCGTGGAGCAGCATCTCCACGAATGAGATTAAATGCTTTTCAACTCTAAATTCCCAGAAATGTATATCACTTGCCCAAATCAAATCCACCTGTCATAAAGATTATACTGTTACAGCATACTACTGTATGTTCAGTTGACTGTGCAGCTAGTGTTGTTCTAATTAATCGATTTGATTGATGATTGATTGGTTTGCTTGTTCAACAAACCAATCGATCATGATTTCAGAAATCGATTTTGGTTGTTTATAAATTGGCATTATTAATATATTTTAACTGGTCAAGCTAGAAAACGAATACTTTTTGGAAAATCATTTAAATTTAAGTATTGCAACTATCTAGTATTGCTCCTTATTCTAAGACATTAATTCTTTCAGCACTAAAATAGCAGCAACAGACTCCAATCAAATTAGTTTCAAATTATTCAACAGATTATTTCTTCAATTATTAAGAATCTGTCATACCTGCGACTTGGTTTGAAATGGGTAATTATCCTTGAACATGCTATAATTACTGCATTCAAAATGGGTAAAAAAAATGAGAACCTGTTATGATCAATCATTAATTGATCATCGGTTAGTATATAAAATCAATCGTCGATCACAAAAATAGTACCAATTCCCAACACTATCTGCGGCTCAAACTACACAACTTAATAGTCATAATAATGACTCAACAAAGATACATTTGAAGGCCGAGAGGACTGGGTTTTTTTCTGAAAATTTACCACTGGACTTTCTTGATAAGAGCTAATCAGCCCAGTGGCAGTGGTAAATTTTCAGAAATAATCTTGCCTTGAACATGTTGGATGATGTCAGAGGCTAGTTTTGATCAACTCGACTAGTAAAATGTTAATGTCGTTTCAGATTTTACCTATTTTGGGCAAGTTCGACTCGCTAACTATAGTCAGTTTGCTGGTTTACTGATCATGCGCAGTTGGTATGCCCAGTCGAACGTGATCGTAGTCGACTATAGTTCGTTGGTACCCGGTTCCCTATTGAATTACTATTGCAGAAAATTTGGAGCCAGGTACCAGTCTCCATTAACCATTTCTGTCATCTGTTTTGATGACCTACGAAAATGGGTTATTTTTGTCCGCTAAGATGGCAAAAAGCGTCCATATGGCATAAAGTGGGAAGGAATATGGGCTTGGGAACATTGACATACAAGGGAAAAGCATAATTTCATCAAACCTAAGTTATTTAGTGAAATATTTACACATTTATATGAATTTATTCGTGGCAAGCGATCCGTGTCCGCCATTTTGAAATTTACGCAAATATCGGACTAACCATCTGAACCGAGGTCGGGTGCTCGGTTGACTCTAGTTGACTAGCTAGTTAACTATTTGAAGTTCGACTGGTATTCTAGTTAGCTATAGCTAACTATGGTTAGGAGTTGAACGTGACCCTAATGTGGCATTCCTTTAATCTTGTCATTAACAGGTTTCCAAAACAAAATAAAACATACTGTTGAATATTTTGGAGTTAATCTGATTGGAGGCCATTGCTGTCTAAGGCAGCAGTCTCTTCCAATCAAATTAACTCTCAAGTATTCAACAGAATATTTCTGACACTGTGTGTTCAAAATTGTACTAACTAACATGTTTCTGTTTTGGAAACATGTTACGTTATTTATGAACTGCACGTAGAAATCATACTTTAGACACCACAATGGACCTTTCCAGTTTTAGCTATGCCCCGTCCATTTTTATCTAATCTCAACCCACACCTCACTCGTGTTGGGATCGATTGAGCTCTGAACTACCTGACTATCAGTTTCCAGAAAAGTATACAGGTAAGCTGTTGAATATTTTGAAACTAACTTGACTGGGCGTAGACAGCAAAAGCGCCCAGTCAAATTAATTTCAAAATATTCAACAGAATGCTTGTTAAATGGCAGGGACATACAATTTGTACGTGTCGGACTATTAAGCATTAAAGACGGACTGTATTGAGTCATTCCTGACATGACGTCTGCCTACACGTCTCGTAGTTGCTTACGATGTCATATGATTGAGTGAGGAAATGGATTTATGAATAGGATGGGATAAACTTTGTACCCTTGTAACGCCAGTGTCTCAATTTCAAGACAAATGTACAAGAACGTGGCTGAATATTTTGAAACTAGTTTCACTGGAACCTGGTGCAATTAAGTTAGCTTCAGGATATTCTGTACATCATAACAGATTTGTCGTTTCTGGCCTGTGAATGTGACGGGCTTGAGTGGGATAGTCCATGTCTTTTCGCATGATGTCCACAAATGACATACAGGATACTTTTAATTTAATGCATGTTTTTAGTCTGCGACGCAGAAAGCAAGACATAGGAATCACTTATGCCGACAGTGGCATCAATGTTAAGTTTCTGCAATTAGAAAAGCATCTTTGCCTATATTTTAGGATTGCTTAATCATACTGCAAACGAACTTGGACGCATTGTGGCCTATACCATAAGGAGCCTGCATGATGATAGTGAGGTCACTAGGTCAAAGATAAAGGTGATATTTGACTTCTGCTTTTCCAGCATTAGGTTTTTGCATTTAGTCAATCATTTACATTGATATTTAAGATTTGCTTAATTCTATTGGAGCTAAACTTGGTACATGGTTACCGATAATGTTAGGAAGCAGCCCGATAAGATTGAGGTCACAAGGTCAAAGGTCAAAAGCACTAACAAAGAAGACAGACGAGACATTTAATTCTGCAGAATTCTTGTTCTGAATTTAAAATTTGAGTGTTGAACTGCTCATATTAGTTGTGCATGGTTTAGGTTCATACCCCATCTCAATGTAGGTATTACCATAAAACTAATTGAGCTAAATATGCAAATTGTTGAATAGTTTGATAGTAATGAGGCAGAAACTAACATTGACTTTCGCTTAATTTGTTTTTGATATATTATACAGATAATCAGATGAATCTTGGATTGTAAACGTCTCATTTTGTTCAATATTATTGCCACAATGGAGAGATCTGATCTGTCACTCAAGCATATAATGTCATACTAAATTACATCATATGTAGACTGCCATCACAATACATTAACACAGTGATGTGTCAAGTGTAGGAAGTTTGTCTTTACTGTTTAATAGAGGCACCAACAGCACCCAGTCAAATTAGTTTCGAAATCTTAACCTGTCACACGCCTGAAAATAAGTGCCTGACATTGTCAGGCACAAAACAAGCGAATGCCAGACACAGACACTCCAGTACCTGACATTTTGTCAAGGACAGATTATATAGCCACAGTTAGTTCCAATGTGCAGCCAAACAGCTGACATACAAAGTGACATAACAAGCAAAGTGACATAACATTCAGCAAGCAGATGTGTAGTACAATCATTATGAGCTTGATTTACCTATTTTCAGCTTCTAGTAAAGCCGGAAGTGGAAATGCATTGACAGGCAGTGAATTGTGAATGTCAGGGACAAGGTAGTAGGTGCCTGACAAAGTGTCAGATACCATTGAAATAGTTGTTTTCAGGCTTGTGTGTACATTTAGTTACCGTGAAGTTGAGATTCTGGGAATTTAGGATTTAAAGTAAAATTGATTCCAACACACACAGGAAAAAGTGGGCGGAGCTTAGCTAGAAATTGGCATGGCATAGCTAGAAATTGGCATGGCATAGCTAGAAATTGCTCCCTCAATGATGTGTTACTTTGCATGCTGGTTTGTGTGCTATGTATGGGCAATGCAGGAATCCAGTTTATCCATCAATCATATGATGTCATAATCAACTATGTGACATGGAGGATGATGCCGTCATGAATGACGTAGATATGCTTGTCACAAATGCTTAATTGATGACAGACTAAATGTTGTTCTATGAATTGTATCTTTACTATTTAATAAAGATGCTGTTGGATATTTTGAAACTAATTTGACTGGGTGCTGTTGCTGCAATAGGGGCATAGCTAAGCCTGGATTCCTCCACTGCTGTTTACAACAGATATTGATACTAAAAAGCATTACATGTGATAGGTGTGTCTTGGTATTATTTTCTGAATGACTGATTGTTAATATAAATATATATATATATATATATATATATATATTATATATGCGTGTACTGTTGTTATCACTGCTTATGCCGAGGACTGTTTAAGATATATATTTATATTGCTTTCGTACCTTCCAGGTAGTAGTATAATATAAAGTAAATATTTGTACAAGCGTGTTTATTGTTGCTATGATCCCCATCTCTACCCTTGTTATCTGTGCTGATGAATGACACTGATGTTATCAGGGTTTGTGTACTGGTCATGGAAAGTCATGGAATTTGAGGATTTAAATTCCAGGTCTGAAAAGTCATGGAAAATCATTGTTTTTCATCATAGGTCATGGAAAATTGTAATAATCTGTTGGCATAAATCACCTCTATGCAATAAAAATTATTGCAACAACTTATCAAAATAAGGCTGTCGCAAGAGGCAATATTCAGACATTTTGCAGAATAACTCAGATCTTATTTTTAGAGCTATGTCATAAACACAATTCTCCTTCGATCAATACTCACCATTCTGTTACTTTCTGATACACAGCTGGCCCTGACAGCTGGCTCTAGGACTATAGACTTAGAAAGCTTTACCGACTCCTTGGAACCGGGTACTCGGCTCCCAACTGCCGAGTACCCGTCTACCATAGAGCTCATTCTTGTTTGCATAGCAACAAGAGCTGTCCACGCTTTTTGCAGGGAGAGATTTAAAGTTTTTTGAAAAGAAATCTAAGTCTTTTATCTGTGATTTGATAGTTTGTGCGTTCTTGAAAGGATATAACTGGGTAAAATGGAGACTACCGCCGATGATAACCAGGTTGTATAATTCCTTATTATCCATAGTTAAAAGACTTAGGTCTCTAAATTTCGTTGTGTCGCATGTTCCAATTTCTGACCATAGAATCTGGGACGTGTGCTAACAACGAGATATGCCAGACGATCGCCTTCTTTAAACCCCAACAGACGATCGGCAGATATGAAAATAGGTGTTTGCTACGGTATTTCTAACACGAATATCGGCTGACGTCGTTCTCCGTAGGGTCCGAGCGGGTGATGTCACACCCGTGATGCTCGAATGTTTATGTGAAGAAAATTTTTCATTAATTCGCGCATCTTGTTCTGGGTGCTGCGTACTAAAAATGGTACCAGAAAACTTTGGAATGGTCAAGTTTACGTGTGATCACGATCGGTTTGCAATGATCGGTGGTGTCAAAATTCTTGAGAGATGCGTGGTCTGCGGTTTTACCGTGTGCTACAGCAGTTTGTTTACATTTTGTTGTTTCTTCATGTATCGTTTTGGCTTTCGTTAAGAGTATAATTTATATTAATTGGTAAATATACCCCGAATGCTATGCGATATGATTCCTGGTTCCGTTATACATCCTGGAGGATCAATTATGGGTGTATTTATGCCCGCTTCGTTCTTGTCGTTATAGTCAATGCGATCTTTGTTGCAACGTTGCGGGGTGGGGTGCGGGAGGGTTTGCAGTTAATTTATGGTCAAAGTATTTGAAAATTAATTGTCTGCCTTCCATTTTTGTTTCGTTCCGCTGGCTTATTGTAGGTTTGGCTTATAGGCCAAGCCATCCCAGCCATCATGTGTCGAGTGCCACATATCGTACGGGTTCTATACAAGGACCATGTCTGTTTCCACTGTACTAAGTGTAGTCTTGACAGTAGGTGTAACGTTTGCGCTGTGTGGTCGGTCGATATGATGCTTAAGTTCCTTGCCAGAAGGACTTGGCAGGGTCTGACGCGGGGTCAGATGGTCCGAATGTAAATCGTGGAGCGTCCGTTTCGGCCCGTGGGGGCGTTCCACGTCTGCAACCGGAGGTGGTGGAGATGGCACCGCCGGCGTGGTTTGGTCCGGCTAGGCAAGGTGTCTTGCATAGCGTTCTGCCCACGCTGGTGTCGTCCCTGCTGCCAAAAGTTGTAGGGCAGTCTCTCCCCATGTTTGATTCGAACCCTGTCCTTGGACAGGGTTCTGAACTGGACACCGAGGGAGCCATTTCGTATGGCCCCCTGGCAGTCCCGTCGGACTCCGGCCTGATGGGTTCTGTCTCTCTGCGGCCACCTCCGGGTGGTCCAGTAGCGGTGGCCGGTTCGTCAGGCATGGGAGCCGTCTGCTAGGACGGCTCCACAGTTTTCCGTGTCTAGTGACGACTCTTAGGGGTCTGAAGATGAGGAGGCCGAGGAGGAGAGTGTGCTGCGGCCTGTGAGGCCGCGGGTGGAGAGCATGGAGGTTGATTCCATCCTGATGGAACCTGACCTCCAGCTGTCTGGCCTGGCGCAAGCCAGGGCAGCGGTTCCGCCCGTGGTTGAGGCCACTCCGGTACCGGGCACCGGTCCCGTGATGGTTGGTTTGCTGCCAACCGCCACGGTGACGGGTGTGGCCGGCCAGGCATGGTACTCACCTATCTCGCCTGGTCCGGCGGTCAGACATGGGGTGCCATTGGCGCCCGTGTTTGGCCACAGTTCCTCAACCGCTATGGGTCCGCACGGTTTTCCGTGCAGGCCTACTCCATGGACTGGTGTGTTCTATGGGGTGGGGGCGCAACTGTACGGTGCCGGAGTTCCTGGCATATCAGCAATGGCTCCTAGCCAGGAGGCCGTTGCTGGTAGGGCCGTGAACATGTCAACGGGTGACGTGTTCACGGGAGTGTCCTCCTCGGAGACGGATTGGTCTGAGGCTCTGGCTTGGCTAGCCAGGGTGGACCTGTCTGTGGATCCGACCACTGCCGAGGAGGATGTACCCCGTCCATCGGTGCATCGATTAGGACGGGGATCTTTCCCGCAGCCCTGATCCAGTCTGTTGGACTGGATCCATGGTTTATGGTGTTGCTTGATACTATGTATAGCAAACAACGCATGAACAAGGGCCAGCTTCTTGCGGCCTCCATGGAGGTGCGGGCGAGAGGTCGTATTCCACTGGGGGTGGGGGGAATACGACAGGTATGGTGTTGTCCCGTCGGTCACCGAGAATGACCGCTGGGTACTGGGTGTTCAGAGTGCTGGAGCGCGTGGCCCCGGTCCGGCACTTGTGGACAAGTCCCAGGCACACCAGGATGAAGTCCTGTCCCTATGCGATGAGGGTGTGAGGGCAGCTATGAGTGCTGTCAACCATTCGTATCGCCTTCTTCAGTCGGTGTGGGCTGAAGCGGGGGCAGGCCACCCTGTGCCACCTGTGGCGCTTTCGTGCGTCAATGATGGTTTGGTGCTGTCTATGGACGCACTGGCAAGGGTGCAGGCACGTGTGACAAAGTCCAGGAGGCAAATGGTTCTTGACCATATGCATCCGGCTACGCCAGTCAGGGAGCGTCTTCTTGGGACACCCCTGACAGGGCCTAGCATCTTCGGTGGCCAGGCGCGGGCCATCCTAGAGGACACTGCCAGCATTGCGCAGAATCGGTTGGCGGTAAGCCTACAGCTGGAGCGAGTGCGTGCTTGCCGCACTAGGGGGTGTAGGGAAACCGTTATCTGTCCAACTTTCAAAGACGCAGAAGAAGCAGGAAGGCAAGGCGAAAGCTAAGCCTACTGCGACTTCTGCTTCATCTGGATTTTCTCAGCCGCTGTCAGCTAAGAAAGCCAGGAAGGTTGTGGAGGCCCCTACCTTCCCCAATGTTGCTCATGATCGCCCTAGAGGCGGGAAGGGCAGGGGGAGGGGTAAGGGTAAGGGCGGAAAGAAGGGAGCGGATCGTACCTGAGGGTACGAGAGCTCCCTTCATATCCGCCTGGACTGCACCTGTGCGACAGGAACAGAGGTACCAGTTATACCTGCCGAGCCAAGACTGAAATGGGTCTCTCTCGTTAAGAAAGGGGGGGAGCGGACCACGAGCCGGACAACCCCGTTATACGTCGAGGCATCTATGGTGGGTGGAAGGCTCATGCGTTTCGTCGAGGCCTGGCGAGGTGTGACGTCAGACAGTCTGAGATGGTTATCCCAGGGGTACATGCCGGAGTGGTGGGACTTTCCACCGCAGAATCTGTCTTTGGCACCTGTCTGGACACCCGTACCACAGGACCCAGACAAGTTAGAAGCCGTTCAAACCGAAGTGTCGGGTTTGCTTCTGAAGGGAGCAATAAACCCAGTGAACTAGAACACTCCGGGCTTCTATTCAAATATGTTCCTTGTCCCCAAGAGCACGGGGGGATGGAGACCCATACTCATTCTCCTTCGATCAATACTCACCATTCTGTTACTTCTGATATACAGCTGGCCCTGACAGCGTCTCTAGGATTATAGACTTAGAAAGCTTTACCGACTCCTGGGAACCGGGTACTCGGCTCCCAACTGCCGAGTACCCGTTTACCATAGAGCTCATTCTTGTTTGCATAGCAACAAGAGCAATACATGCTTTCTGCATTGAGGATTTTAGTGTTTTTTGTGAAAGAAAATCTAAGTCTTTAATCTGTGATAGTTTGTGTGTTCGTGAAAGGATTAACTAAAGGATACTATGGAGAATACCGCCGAAGATAACCAGGTTGTATCATTCTTTATTAACCATAGGAAAAAACACTTAGGTCTCTAAATTTCGCTGTGTCGCATGTTCCAATTTCTGACCCCATAGAATCTGGGACGTGTGCTAACAACAATATATGCCAGACGATCGCCTTCTTTAACCCCCAACAGGCGATCGGCAGATATGAAAATAGGTGTTATGCTACGGTATTTCTAACACGAATATCGGCTGACGTCGTTCTCCGTAGGATCCGAGCGGGTGACGTCACACCCGGTCGCTCGGATGTTTATGTGAAGAAAAATTTTTTCATTAATTCGCGCATCTTGTTCTGGGTGCTGCGTACTAAAAATGGTACCGGAAACTTTAGAATGATCAAGTTTACGTGCGATCACGATCGGTTTGCAATGATCGGTGGTTTCAAAATTCTTGAGTAGATGCGTGGTCTGCGGTTTTACCGTGTGATACAGCAGTTTGTTATACATTTTGTTGTTTTCTTCACATATCGTGCTGCTTTCGTTAGGAGTATAATTTATATTGATTAGTAAATATACCCCGAATGCTATGTGATATGATTCCTGGAGCCGTTACACATCCTGGAGGATCTATTATGGGTGTGTTTAATGCCCGCCTCGTTCTTGTCGTCATAATCAATGCGATCGTTGTTGTAACGTGGCGGGGTGGGGTGCGGGAGGGTTACAGTTAATTTATGAGTCAAATTATTTGAAAATTAATTGTCTGCCTTCCATCCGGGTCTCATTCCGCTTGTTTATTGTAGGTTAGTGCTTATGTTATAGGCCAAGCCAGCCCCGCCATCATGTGATGAATGCCATAAGTTTGTCCGTGTCGTGTTCAAGGACCATGTCTGTTTTAGGTGTTCCCTGTGTAATATTGATCATAGGTGTAATGTTTGTGCAGTGTGGTCCGTTGAGATGATGGTTAAGTTCCTTGCCAGAAGGACTTGGCTGGGTCTGACGCGGGGTCAGGCGGTCCGAGAGTAAATCGTGGAGCGCCCGGTTCGGCCGGTGGGGGTGCTCCACGTCCCCAGCTGGAGGTGGCGGAGATGGCACCGCCGGCGTGGTTTGGTCCGGCTGTGCAGGGTTTTTTCTGCATAGCGTTCTGCCCACGCTGGTGTCGTCCCTGCTACCAAAGGTTGGGGGGCAGTTTCTCCCAATGCCTGGTACGGATCCTGTCCTCGGACAGGATTCTGGACTGGTTACCGAGGGGGCCGTCTTGTACAGGGTATCTGTTTCTCTGCGGCCACCTCCGGGTGGTCCAGTAGCGGTGGCCGGTCCGTCAGGTGTGGGAGCCGTCCGCCAGGACGGTTCCACGGTTGACTCGTCTAGTGACGACACGGAACCGGCCTCCATTTGTCTGGTTTGGCGCAAGCCAGGTCAGCGGCTGTGGCTGAGGCAAATCCGTTACCGTGCACCGGTTCCGTGCGGCCTGGTTTGGCACCAGCCGTCACGGGAACGGGTGTGCCGGGCCGGGCGTGGTACTCACCTATCTCGCCTGGTCCGGCAGTCGGACGTGGGGTGCCGTTGGCGCCCGTGTCCGGCTATGGTTCCGCGACTGCTATGGGTCCGTACGGTTTTCCGTGCGGACCTACCCCATGGACCGGAGTGTTTCATGGGGTGGCGGCGGAACCGTGTGGTACCGGAGTGCCTGGCGTGTCAGCCGTGGCTCCTTGCCGGGAGGCCGTGGCTGGCAGACCCGTGAGCACGTCAACGGGTGACGTGTTTGCGGGGGTGTCTTCATCGGAGGTAGATTGGTCAGATGCTCTGGCGTGGCTAGCCAGGGTTGACCCGTCTGTGGTTTCGGCCACGGCCGATGAAGATGCGCCCCGTCCGTCGGTTGCGTCGATCAGGACGGGGATTTTGCCTGCGGCCCGGATCCAGTCAGTGGGACTGGATCCACGGTTCATAGAATTGTTGGATGCTATTTATAGCAAACAACTGATGACCAAGTGTCAGCTCCCTGCGGCCTCCAGGGAGGTGCGGGCAAGATGTCGTATTCCGCGGGGGGAATACGACAGGTATGGTGTAGTCCCGTCGGTCACGGAGGATGACCGATGGGTACTGGGCGTCCAGTGCTGTGGCGGGTCGCCCCGGTCCGGCACTTGTGGACAAGTCTCAGGTACACCAGGAAGAAAGAAGTCCTGTCCCTATGCGATGAGGGTGTGAGGGCAGCGATGAGCGCTGTCAACCACTCTTATCGTCTCCTTCAGTCGGTGTGGGCTGAAGCGGGGGCAGGCCACCCTGTGCCACCTGTGGCGCTTTCATGTGTCAATGACGGCCTGGTGCTGTCGATGGACGCATTGGCAAGGGTGCAAGCGCGTGTGACGAAATCCAGGAGGCAAATGGTCATTGACCATATGAGTCCGGCTACGGCAGTCAGGGAGCGTCTTCTTGGGATGCCCCTGACAGGGCCTAGCATCTTCGGTGGCCAAGCGCGGGCCATCTTAGAGGATACCGCCAGTATCGCGCAGAATCGGTTAGCGGTAAATCTACAGCTAGAGCTAGTGCGGCAAGCGCACGCACTAGGGGCTGTGGGCAAACCGCTAACGGGACAGCCTTCAAAGAAACAGAAAAAGCATAAGAGCAAGGCGAAAGCCAGGCCTATTGCGACGTCTGTTTCGGCTGGGTTCTCGGAGCCGGCGCCGGCGAAGAAACCCAGGAAGGTTGTAGAGGCGCCTACCCTCCCCAATGTTGCTCCTGACCGCCCTAGAGGTGGGAAGGGGAAGGGTAAGGGTAAGGCCTCAAAGGGCGGACAGAATGGGCCGAAGCGTACCTGAGGGTACGCAAGCTCCCTTCATATCCGCCTGGACCGCACCTGTGCGACAGGAACAGCGGTGCCAGTTATACCCGTCGTGCCTAGAACGAAATGGTTCTCTCTCTATCTCGTTAAGAAAGGGGGGGGGAGGGGGCGGACTGCGAGCCGGACAACCCCGTTAGACGTCGAGGCGTCTATGGTGGGTGGAAGGCTCATGCGTTTCGTCGAGGCTTGGCGAGGTGTGACGTCAGACAGTCTGGTCCTGGGATGGTTATCCCAGGGTTACATGCCGGAGTGGTGGGACTTTCCAGCACAAAATCTGTCTTTGGCACCTGTCTGGACACCCGTACCAAGGGAGCCAGACAAGTTAGAAGCCGTTCAAAAGGAAGTGTCGGGTTTGCTTCTGAAGGGAGCAATAAAACCAGCAAACCGGAACACTCCAGGCTTCTATTCAAACATGTTCCTTGTCCCCAAGAGCACAGGGGGATGGAGACCCATACTCAATCTCAGGCCATTAAATTGGTTTATCCATACGCCTCGGTTCCAGATGGAAACGCCGAGGTCGGTAATGGCGGGATTGAGGAAAGGAATGTGGTGTGTATCGATCGATCTGAAAGATGCATATATCCACATTCCGATGAATCGGAGTTGGCACAGGTTTCTGAGATTTGCGTTTCAGAATCAAGTATGGGAGTTTACAGTTCTCCCATTTGGCCTGTCGACAGCTCCGAGGGTTTTCACAAGAGTGGTCCTTGCGGTGACAGCGTTTCTCAGAAAAGAGAACGTGGCGCTACACACCTACATAGACGACTGGCTGCTCAAGGCAGACTCGGCAGCCAGGTTGAACGTGGATACTGCTCTGACTCTGAAGTTACTTTCAGATCTAGGCTGGATAGTCAACGAGGAGAAATCCGAGTTGACGCCCACTCAACATTTCGTTTATTTGGGGATGCGATTCGACCTCGAGGAGGGCAGGGTTTACCCATCAGAGCCCAGAGTGGTGTCTCTGTTAGCTATCCTCAGGAGTTTTCGAGTGGGAAACCACATTCAGGCGAGGCGGTTCCTTCAGATGCTGGGCATGATGGTCTCCATGGAGCAGGTTATCCCGTACGCTGCTCTAATGCGAAGACCTATCCAGTTGTATCTGATGTCTCTGTGGAAACAGAGATCAGAACCCCTGTCAAAACTGGTGCCAGTTTTGGAGCCGATAATATCGCATCTTCTATGGTGGAAACAGCGTCAGAATCTCCTAATAGGGGTTTCGCTGCACCTACCTCACCCCCAGCTGTCCGTTTACACGGATGCATCGCTGGAAGGGTGGGGTGCCTGCCTGGGAGAACACCAGGTCTCGGGCACATGGACTCTCCCGGAGAGTCAGCTGCATATCAATCTGTTGGAAATGATGGCAGTGGAACTGGCGTTGGAAGAGTTCCTTCCGATGATCAGGGGCAAGGTGATATTGATACGGTCGGACAATTCGACAGTAGTATCATATATAAATCGCCAAGGAGGGACCAGGTCGCCCACCCTGTAAATCAGGGTGTGGCACTTGATTCAATGGTGCAGGAATTACTCGGTTGTTTTGAAAGCAGCTCATATTCCTGGCCGATTGAACATTCTGGTGGATGCTTTGTCTCGCAGACAGAGAATCTTGCCAACAGAATGGTCCCTCAACCCTCCAGTTCTACGACGGATCTTCGAGCATTGGGGCAAACCCAACGTGGACTTGTTCGCCACAAAGGAAAATGCTCAAATCATGACATATGTCTCGCCGATTCCAGATCCAAATGCCGTCGATACAGACGCTCTGGCGATAAGCTGGAGAGGGATGCACGCGTACGCGTACCCACCCACCATTCTTCTTCCGAAGGTATTGGTGAAGGTCAGGGAGGAGCCGTGTCTGGTCCTGCTAATAGCGCCGTATTGGCCGAGCAGGGCGTGGTTCACGGATCTTCTGGATCTGCTGGTGGAAAATCCTGTGCAGTTGCCCGAGATTCCGAACATAATCTCCCAGGCCAAGGGACGCTTCCTACACGAGCGTCCCGAAATGTTCAAATTGACTGCGTGGATGTTATCAAACAACGTTCCACGTCGGAAGGCTTTTCTCGACAGGCTGCTGATTTCATCGCGGCTGCGAGAAGGAGGTCAACCTTCAAGTCATATAACAACAAGGTTAACAGATTTGCAGACTGGTGTGAAGAAAAGGGTATTGATACCTTTCAATCCACTATCAGCAAATAGCAGACTTTCTCTGTGAGCTGTTCTTTTGAGGACTAGCTCCCGTCACAGTTGCTGGATACAAGTCAGCTTTGGCATCAGTTATCCCTTGTCTAGCCAACAGGGATAGTCCAGAGGTGGCCCAGTTAAACGTGATGTTGAAGGGAATGAGCAATCTCCGCCCGAGACAACCGGTAGTCATTCCAGCCTGGAGTCTATCTTTAGTGCTTAATGTACTGGCCAAGCACCCATTCGAACCGTTGCGTTCGGCTAGTCTAAAGCATTTGACTCTAAAGGCGGTCTTTCTATTGGCAGCTTCCTCAGCTAGAAGGCGCAGTGAGATCCATGCGCTTTCGGCAGAGAGGAACCGATTTATTGTTTCTGGAGAAGGTCTGCGTCTTCTGCCAAGAGCAGAATTTATGTCAAAGAACCAATCTTTGAGATATCCCGGCAAACCGATCATTATACCGAAGTTAACCAGGTTTGATCGTGATGCCAGTGTCTGGTGCCCGGTCCGTGCTTTGACTAAGTACAAGAAACGGACTGACTCGTTACGGTCGAACGATAGACATCTGTGGATCTGCCATAAAAAGCCTTATGGCGCCGCATCCATGGATACTATCTCTCGTTGGGTGGTCGAATGCATTCAGACTACTCATGAGATGACGACTGGGCACCAGGTGCAGGGCGTAAGGGCACACGATGTTAGAGGAATAGCCGCCTCGACCGCCCTTTACAATGGTGTTCCGTTAGAGGACATCATGGCCGTTGCACAATGGCACTGTGAGTCCTCATTTACGGATTACTATATGAGGGATGTGTCAGACTCAGCCAATCCACTCGCTTTAGCTGTTTTGAAACGATAGTTAGTGACCACACTGCTTTTCCCCTTTTTTCACTTTGGTAAGAAAAGAACCTAAAGCAGGCATGGTCAAGCGAGAGGATGTCAACCAGATTGTGTCACTGATGGCCGAACCGGTGAATGGTTGTAGGCGGTACGTCTGAAGTTCTGTTATCATAAGGTAATTCAACAAGTGAGAGTTTTTTGTATCATGTATATGTATCATGTTCATTCATCTTATATATTCATGCTCATTCCCAGGCTAATACAAGCGATATGCAGGGAGTAGTTAACCCTCTTGGCATATTGGTGTTTCAGGCGAGATACATGTTCATTAGTTCTCTCCCTTTTCTTAGGAGGGAAAAGGGGGGGGGGGGCTGTGACGCGAATGTGATTCAGTTCCGTAAACTTGACGGTCCTTTTAGGTCTCCGTTAGTCAAGTTTGAAGTCTAAAATCTTTCTCCAAGGGGCAAAATTAGCATGTATGGCTTGCCCCTTCCCATCAGGTTACTGATCAAATCTGGTGTATATCAGAAGTAACAGAATGGTGAGTATTGATCGAAGGAGAATGCAGGAAATGTCAATTTCCCTTTCTCCGAGATCTAACAATACTCACCATTCTGTTACGGACCCAGCCTCCCAGCCCCACGGAGGCAAGCCATAGTTTTCTCTTGTTTGGTGGCTATGCAAACAATATGAGCTCTATGGTAAACGGGTACTCGGCAGTTGGGATCCGAGTACCCGGTTCCCAGGAGTCGGTAAAGCTTTCTAAGTCTATAATCCTAGAGCCGCTGTCAGGGCCAGCTGTATATCAGAAGTAACAGAATGGTGAGTATTGTTAGATCTCGGAGAAAGGGAAATTGACATTTCCTGCAATCTCAGGCCATTAAATTGGTTTATCCATACGCCTCGGTTCCAGATGGAAAAACCGAGGTCGGTAATGGCAGGATTGAGGAAGGGAATGTGGTGTGTCGATCGATCTGAAAGATGCATATTTCCACATTCCTATGAACCGCAGTTGGCACAGGTTTCTGAGATTTGCGTTTCAGAATCCAGTATGGGAGTTTGCTGTTCTCCCGTTTGGCCTGTCGACAGCTCCGAGGGTTTTCACAACAGTGGTCCTTGCGGTGATAGCATTTCTCAGAAAAGAGAACGTGGCGCTACACACCTATATAGACGACTGGCTGCTCAAGGCAGACTCGGCAGCCAGGTTGAACGTGGATACTGCTCTGACTCTGAAGTTACTTTCAGATCTAGGCTGGATAGTCAACGAGGAGAAATCCGTGTTGACACCCACTCAACATTTCGTTTATTTGGGGATGCGATTCGATCTCGAGGAGGGCAGGGTTTACCCGTCAAGAGGCCAGAGTGGTGTCTCTGTTAGCCATTCTCGAGAGTTTTCGAGTGGGAAACCACATTCAGGCGAGGCGATTTCTTCAGATGCTGGGCATGATGGTCTCCATGGAGCAAGTGATCCCGTTCGCTGCTCTAGTGAGAAGACCTATCCAGTTGTATCTGATGTCTGTGGAAACAGTGAACAGAACCCCTGTCAAAACTGGTGCCAGTTTTGGAGCCGATAATATCGCATCTTGTATGGTGGACACAGCGTCAGAATCTCCTAGTAGGGGTTTTGCTGCACCTACCTCACCCCCAGCTGTCCGTGTACACGGATGCGTCGCTGGAAGGGTGGGGTGCCTGCCTGGGAGAACACCAGGTCTCGGGCACATGGACTCTCCTGGAGAGTCAGCTGCATATCAATCTGTTGGAAATTATGGCAGTGGAACTGGTATTGGAAGAGTTTCTTCCAATGATCAGGGGCAAGGTGATATTGATACGGTCGGACAATTCGACGGTAGCATCATACATAAATCGCCAAGGCGGGACCAGGTCACCCACACTTTGTATCAAAGTGTGGCACTTGATTCAATGATGCAGGAATTACTCGGTTGTTTTGAAAGCAGCTCACATTCCTGGCCAATTGAACATTCTGGCGGATGCTTTGTCTCGCAGACAGAATTCTGCCAACAGAATGGTCCCTCAACCCTCCAGTTCTACGAAGGATCTTCGAGCATTGGGGCAAACCCAACGTGGACTTGTTCGCCACAAGGGAAAATGCCCAAATCATGACTTATGTCTCGATTCCAGATCCAAATGCCGTCGATACAGACGCTCTGGCGATAAGCTGGAGGGGGATGCACGCTTACGCGTACCCACCAACTATCCTTCTGCCGAAGGTATTGGTGAAGATCAGGGAGGAACCGTGTCTGGTCCTGCTAATAGCGCCGTATTGGCCAAGCAGGGCGTGGTTCACGGATCGGCTGGTGGAAAACCCAGTGCAGTTGCCCGAGATTCCGAACATAATCTCCCAGGCCAAGGGACGCTTCCTACACGAGCGTCCCGAAATGTTATTGACTGCGTGGTTGTTGTCAAACAACGTTCCAAGTCGGGAGGCTTTTCTCGACAGGCTGCTGATTTCATCGCGGCTGCGAGAAGGAGGCCAACCTTCAAGTCATATAACGACAAGGTTAACGGATTTGCAGACTGGTGTGAGGAAAGGGGTATTGTTACCTTTCATTCCACTATTCAGCAAATAGCAGACTGTGAGCTGTTCTTTTCAGGACTAGCTCCTGTCACAATTGCTGGATACAAGTCAGCTTTGGCATCAGTTATCCCTTGTCTAGCCAACAGGGATAGTCCAGAGGTGGCCCAGTGGAGTGTGATGGTGAAGGGAATGAGCAATCTCCGACCGAGACAACCGGTAGTCATTCCAGCCTGGAGTCTATCTTTAGTGCTTAATGTACTGGCCAAGCACCCTTTCGAACCGTTGCGTTCGGCTAGTCTAAAGCATTTGACTCTAAAGGCGGTCTTTCTATTGGCAGCTTCCTCAGCTGGAAGGCGCAGTGTGATCCATGCACTTTCAGCAGAGAGGGACCGATTATTGTCTCCAGAGAGGGTCTGCGTCTACTGCCAAGAGCAGAGTTTATGTCAAAGATCTCGGTCTTTGAGATATCCCGGCAAACCAATCGTTATACCGAAACTAAGTAGGTTAGATCATGATGCCAGTGTCTGGTGCCCAGTCCGTGCTTTGACTAAGTACAAAACGGACAGACTCGTTACGGTCGAATGGTAGACATCTGTGGATCTGCCATATGGAGCCATATGGCGCCGCATCCATGGATTCTATCTCTCGTTGGGTAGTCGAATGCATTCAGATTACCCGTGAGATTACGACTGGGCACCAAGTGCAAGGCGCAAGGGCACGTTGTTAGAGGAATAGCCGCCTCTTCCGCCCTTGACAATGGTGTTCCGTTTAAGGACATCATGGCTGTCGCACAAGGGCACTGTGAGTCCTCTTTCATGGATTACTATATGAGGGATGTGTCAGACTTCACCATTCCACTCGCTTTAGCTATTTTGAGACGATAGCTATATGACCGCACTGCTCTTCTTCCTTTTTTGGCATTTGTAAGACAGAATTTAGAAGCAGGCTTGGTCGAGCGAGAGGATATCAACCAGTTGTGTCACTGAGGCCGGACAAGTGAATGGTTGGAGGCTCCAGGTCTGAATTCCAAATATCATGAGGTAATTCACGGTTGAGAGTGTTTTGTATCATGTCTATATATCATGATCATTCATCTTATATATTCATGCTCATTCCCAGGCTAATATATGCAAAGAGCAGTTAACCCTCTTGGCATATTTGTGTTTCAGGCGAGATACATGTTCGTGAGTTCTCTCCCTTTTCTTAGGAGAAAAAGGGGGGGGGGGGCAGTGATGCAAATGTGATTCGGTTCCGATAACTTGACGGTCCTTTTAGGTCTCCGTTAGTCAAGTTGTTGAGTCTAAATCTTTCTCCAAGGGGCAAAAGTAGCATTTATGGCTTGCCCCTTCCCACCAGGTTACTGAACAAATCTGGTGTATATCAGAAAGTAACAGAATGGTGAGTATTGATCGAAAGAGAATGCAGGAAATTTCAATTTCCCTTTCTCCGAGATCTAACAATACACACCATTCTGTTACGGACCCAGCCTCCCAGCCCCACGGAGGCAAGCCATGGATTTCTATTGTTTGGTGGCTATGCAAACAATATGAGCTCTATGGTAGACGGGTACTCGGCAGTTGGAAGCCGAGTACCCGGTTCCAAGGAGTCGGTAAAGCTTTCTACGTCTATAGTCCTAGAGCCAGCTGTCAGGGCCAGCTGTGTATTAGAAAGTAACAGAACGGTGAGTATTGTTAGATCTCGGAGAAAGGGAAATTGAAATTTCCTGCAATCTCCTAGATATTAGTTCTTGGAGGTCATGGAATTCTTTAATTTTGGTCATGAAGTCATGGAATTTCAAACACAGAAAGGTGTACGAACCCTGTTTTATGATGTGCTGATTAATGACACTGATGTTATGATGTGGTGATGAATGGCACTGATGTTATGATGTGCTGATGAATGACACTGATGTTATGATGTGGTGATGAATGACACTGATGTTATGATGTGGTGATGAATGACACTGATGTTATGATGTGCTGATGAATGACACTGATGTTATGATGTGGTGATGAATGACACTGATGTGCTGATGAATGACACTGATGTTATGATGTGGTACTGAATGACACTGATGTTATGATGTGGTACTGAATGACACTGATGTTATGATGTGGTGATGGATGACACCGACGTTATGATGTGCTGATGAATGGCACTGATGTGGTGATGAATGACACTGATGTTATGATGTGCTGATTAATGACACTGATGTTATGATGTGCTGATTAATGACACCGACGTTTTGATGTGGTGATGAATGACACCGACGTTATGATGTGCTGATTAATGACACTGATGTTATGATGTGCTGATGAATGACACTGGTGTTATGATTAATGACACTGATGTGGTGATGAATGACACTGACGTTATGATGTGGTGATGAATGACACTGATGTTATGATGTGGTGATGAATGACACTGATGTGGTGATGAATGACACTGACGTTATGATGTGCTGATGAATGACACTGATGTGGTGATGCATGACACTGATGTTATGATGTGCTGATGAATGACACTGATGTTATGATGTGCTGATGAATGACACTGACGTTATGATGTGCTGATGAATGGCACTGACGTTATGATGTGCTGATGAATGACACTGACGTTATGATGTGCTGATGAATGACACTGATGTGGTGATGAATGACACTGATGTTATGATGTGGTGATGAATGACACTGACGTTATGATGTGCTGATGAATGACACTGATGTGGTGATGAATGACACTGATGTGGTGATGAATGACACTGATGTTATGATGTGCTGATGAATGACACTGAGATTATGACATCACCGTGTGTGTGTGTGTGTGTGTGTGTGTGTGTGTGCGTGCGTGCACGTGTGTGTGTGCGTGCATGTGTTTCGTTGTCCATGAATAATTTACATTAACATCATAACGCTTATGTCCCTGGTGTCAGAAGTCCAGATTATAGATCACCTGGCCAGACAGGCCAAGTGAGCTTACACCATGGTGACCATCCATCCGTATATCATCTGCCAGCTTTTGTTTTAAATGACTTCTAAGAACCACTGGGCTGATTTCAATTTTATATGTCAGGAAACATCCTTAGAACATAGAGATCCAAGTTTGTTAAAACAAATCAGATTCGCCGATTTGGCCAGTGGCCATCTTGGATATTCTGAAAATTTTCCAGAACCTTTTAAAAACGCTACTCCTTAATTTCAACGAAACTTGGGTGGAATGACAAGGCTATTTTTGTAAACTTCAACATATCAAACAGGAATTTAATTGATCAATTCTTTTGGTAGCCATCTTGGGTTTTGTCCATCCATCTGTCACCTTTCTCCTTAAGCGACTTTTAAAGAATCAGTGAGCATACTTCAACCACATTTGGAAAGCAGCATCTTTGGCTCATATAGATCTGACTTTGTTCAAATGGAGCTGATGGCCATGATAGGACATCTTGGATTTTTCAGCCATTTAGGTACAAATTTAGTATGACCTGTTCTCACCAACCACTAGGTCAAATTCAAACAGCTTTTTCATGAAGCATCCTTAGGTCATAGAGATCCAGCATTGTTCAAATAAATCTAATTGGCCAATTTGGGTGGCAACCATCTTGGATTTTACACCTTTTTAGAAGCACATTTAAAAATTTGTGAAAACCGCTTGTTTGGCTGATTGATTTGAAACTCGGGGAAACTCGGGACACTTCATCTAAGGCACGGCGCATCCTAAACCATAATTGGTGATTTGTCTCGTGGACATCTTGGATGACCTGGTTTTTTCAAAAACAACTTTTCCAGAACTGCTTAACGGATTGGGCCGCAATTTGGGAAATATGATTACGGTCTAAGGGCTATTAAGTTTGTCCATGGGAAGTTGATACCTAAAACATGGCTGCCATGGACCGACCAATTAAAATACTTTTAAAAGTTAAATTTCTGAAAAAATCTCTAGTGCTTTACATGGAGAACATGACCTTTCTACTTGAAATGCCAATGTTCCAGACGAGCGATTCAAGTTCTTTTGGCCTCTTGCTGCTACTTGTAACATGGATAGCTTGTGTATATCTGAAGTGTTTTTAGATATCTGGCAAAGCCGCTCTTGCCAGAACTATAGCTTGTTGCGCTTGTGAAGGTAACGTTAAAGCCATAGAGGAGAGGTTGGAATACATTTTGGAAGCAATGTTACTGCAAGTTTTGCTGTCTGAAAACATTACCAGCTTACAGCAACATTGCTTAGAAAATGAGCATCAGTTAATGTCATGTAAAGGAGGATAGATTGCCATGTTTAGTACAGAATGTTCATGTTCCTGGTTCAAAAACTGATGTTGCAGCTGACTAATACAGGCCACTTGGGAGCAATACAAGACCCTTGGGAGCGATATGGACTTGTTGTTAGAGATACAGGCCCCTTGGGAGTGATAGACCCTTTGGGAGCGATACAGACCCCCTTGGAGTGATACAGACCCCTTGGAGTGATACAGGTCCATTGGGAGTGATACAGGTCCATTGGGAGTGATACAGGTCCATTGGGAGTGATACAGGTCCATTGGGAGTGATACAGGTCCATTGGGAGTGATACAGGTCCATTGGGAGTGATACAGGTCCATTGGGAGCTATAGAGACCCTTGTTGTAATGTACCAGTGTGGTTAATTCCCAATACAAACAGACCAGCTCTATCTAGACACTCAGTTAACCCTTTCACTGATGAATTCCCCATATCTGATTTTCAAGGAACCCATACAGGAAAACTTGGAAGATTTTGAAATTAATTTGACTAGAAGTCATTGCTGCCTTCAAAAAATATTAGACGGAATAAGTTTTATGTCATAAAGAACTTTTTAGCCCTCAAATTTGTTCAAGAAAATTTAAATTTTCTCAGAAAATGGCAACATAATTTGCTGTTATCGAGCCAGTCATTCCAGTGGTAAATATTCAAAAATAGTCTTCTTGGTCTGCAAACGGATATTTCTCAACACCAGTGCAGATGACATTTTTGGCTGATATGAGGGTTAACCCTTCGCACTCTGATGTCAAAATTTTAAATATTCAAATTAAATTAAAAGATAAACTGTTGTTCAATTTTCAACAAACTTAGTGGAAGATGTTGCTGTTGTAGAGAGCAACATCATCCACCAAAATTGTTGAAATATGTACAGCAGTTTCTTTGCTATTGATACAGTAAAAGATAGAATATTGACATCAGAGTGCGAAGGGTTAAAGGATTAATCTCAATCTACTGATGAGGATTGGAAAACATCAGTTTTAACTACAATACATGGACTCATATTTTCACTATACAGTCTGCCTCTATATGAGTTCTCGATATTACAACCCTAGATGCCGAGAACTTTGCACATTTTCATGCAGGCCAATGTTCATATAAATCTTGGCTTAGATTGTTTAAAATCAACTTTTAGGTCACAACTTGAGAGCATAAATTATTGAAGGTTAAAACAAATCAACATAGATTTAAATCCAGCTTTTTGAAAATTCAGAATGGATTTGTGAGAAGAAAGTTCTCTAAAGATAATATGGGAAATTCCCTTCTCATTCTCCAGGATTGCTTAATTTCAGAGTTTCTACTTTAACCCTTTACTGGTCAAATTTGGTCAAGAAAATCAAAATATTTCTGTACTGAACGTCCATCTGGGTTAAGAGAAATGTATTTTTGAAAATTTACCAATGGAATGACTGGCTCGATTATCAAGCCAATCATTCCAGTGGTAAATTTTCACAAATACTTCTCATTACCTGCAAATGGACGTTCCTCAAGACTACTGCGGACCTTTCTTGGCCGGCTTGACCATTAAATAGTTAATATGCAAGATGTGGCATACTTATTATATATAGCCTGTAAGGGTAAAGATCACCAAACATATCATTTTCTCTTAGCCTACAAATGGACATTTCACCTGACCACTGCATGAACCTATTTTCAGTTTCAGTTCTCATGACACATTCTAACCATATTAAATGACCAGATGATTTAATTTATTACGCTCTTGACTATACACTAGTTACAATCTGTTATCTAGTTCCTGATAACTCTAGTTTATAGATAGTTATACGTCCAAATAAATCTGTGCTCGTGTTGAACACAATCTTCACACTGGTACACTGTGGCTTCTCTTCTATTATGAATCTGTACACTGTGGTTAAGGACAATGCTTGGTTGCATTCATTTTCCACTCTGTACAGTATATCATATATGAATATGTAGTTAGCCCTTTACTTGCTAAATTTGGTCAAAGAAAACCTAAATATTTCCTTTATTGAATGTCAATTTGCAAGCCAAAAGAAGACTATTTTTGAGAAAATTTCCACTGGAATGTCTGGCTCGGTTATCAAGCCAGTCATGCCAGTGGTAAATTTAAAAAAATTGTATTCTCTTGATCTGCAAATGGAAATTGCTCACGATCATTGCAGAGACTGGTTTCAGCTGTCATCACCATGAAAGTTCTTTGAGGGTCAGGCTGGATTCTCAATGAACTGATTTGTGTCTGTTTATCCTCCTGGGTGTGGGATGTCTTGCTAGATATTGGAGGCCATCAGCATGTGATGGTTCTTGCTATGGTGTGTCTGGGACTGGGAGATTGGTGACGCGGTCTTGTACTAGCCAGAAGGCTATCAGAACCACGTAGGTTAGACTATTTACTTGAGTTACAAAATATCTTTGGGTGCTTCTTAATGTGCTGTGTAGGGTTAACTGTGTGGGACTACTGCGAACACATAACCTTAATGTGCTGTGTAGGGTTAACTGTGTGGGACTACTGCGAACACATAACCTTAATGTGCTGTGTAGGGTTAACTGTGTGGGACTACTGCGAACACATAACCTTAATGTGCTGTGTAGAGTTAACTGTGCGGGACTACTGCGAACACATAACCTTAATGTGCTGTGTAGGGTTAACTGTGTGGGACTACTGTGAACACATAACCTTAATGTGCTGTGTAGGGTTAACTGTGTGGGACTACTGCGAACACATAACCGTAATGTGCTGTGTAGAGTTAACTGTGTGGCACTACTGCGAACACATAACCTTAATGTGCTGTGTAGGGTTAACTGTGCGGGACTACTGCGAACACATAACCTTAATGTGCTGTGTAGAGTTAACTGTGTGGCACTACTGCGAACACATAACCTTAATGTGCTGTGTAGGGTTAACTGTGTGGCACTACTGCGAACACATAACCTTAATGTGCTGTGTAGGGTTAACTGTGTGGCACTACTGCGAACACATAACCTTAATGTGCTGTGTAGGGTTAACTGTGTGGGACTACGGCGAACACATAACCTTTTAATGGTCAGGGTGGCTAAAACTTGCCTCTGCAGTGGTGTTGAGGGAAGTCCATTTGCACGCCAAGAGGAGATTCTTTGAAAGTTTACCACTGGAATGACTGGCTCGATAACCACGCCAGTCATTTTACTGGTATATTTTCAAAAATAGCCTCTTGCAGATGGACATTCACTGAGAAAAGATTTAGCTTCTCTAGCCCAAATCTTGACAATTGAGGAATCCAGTTTCTCAGTCCATCATATGACATCATAATAAATTATGTCACATATAGGCTTATGTCATAATCAATTATGTCACATATAGGCTGATGTCATAATCAATTATGGCACATATAGGCTGACGTCATAATCAATTATGTCACATATAGGCTGACGTCATAAGCAATTATGTCACATATAGGCTGTCATAATCAATTATGTCACATATAGGCTGATGTCATAAGCAATTATGTCACATATAGGCTGACGTCATAATCAATTATGTCACATATAGGCTGATGTCATAATCAATTATGTCACATATAGGCTGATGTCATAATCAATTATGTCACACATAGGCTGATGTCATAAGCAATTACAACCCATCACAAACTCTTAATAATCTGTCAAGTTGTACGAATTGTATCTCTTCACTATTTAATAAACATTATGTTGAATATTTTGAAACTATAGGCAGCAACAGCACCCAGTCACATTAGTTTCAAAATATTCAACAGCTTACCTGTTTATTTTTCTGGAAATTGAGATTCGAGAGTGCAGGGATCGATTGATTCCATCACGGGCAAAGCGTGGGTGGAGCTTAGCTAGAGATGGGAGGGACATAGCTAAAACTGGATTCCTCAATTACCACACATCATTCAAATGAGGCTGAGGTGGCTCTCAGAAGGAGGTACGAGGATACACTCACTCAAAAGAGCCTCATTTGAATGATTTGTGGTAATTGCCGAATCCAGTTTTATCTAGGCCCCACTCATCTCTAGCTAAGCTCCACCCACGCGCTGCCTGTGTTGGAATCAATCGATCCCTGCTCTCTGAATCTCAAGTTCCAGAAAACTAAAGGTAAGCTGTTGAATATTTTAAAACTAATTTGACTGGCTGCTGTTGCTATCGATTGCAAGGAATATAAGTACATGTCTCATAGGGAGACAGCGGCTCTATAGGAATATAGGTACATAATGTCTTATAGGGAGAGAGTGGCTAGGCAGGAATATAAGTACCGCACATAATGTCTCATAGGGAGACAGTGGCTCTGCAGGAATATAAGTACATAATGTCTCATAGGGAGACAGTGGCTAAGCAGGAATATAAGTACATAATGTCTCATAAGAGGAGTGGCTCTGCAGAAATATAAGTACATAATGCCTCATGGAGACAGTGGCTCTGCAGGAATATAAGTACATAATGTCTCATAGGGAGACAGTGGCTCTGCAGGAATATAAGTACATAATGTCTCATAGGGAGACAGTGGCTCTGCAGGAATATAAGTACATAATGTCTCATAGGGAGACAGTGGCTCTGCAGGAATATAAGTACATAATGTATCATAGGAAGACAGTGACTCTGCAGGAATATAAATACATAATGTCTCATAGGGAGACAGTGGCTCTGCAGAATATAAGTACATAATGTCTCATAGGGAGACAGTGGCTAAGCAGGAATATAAGTACATAATGTCTCCTAAGGAGAGTGGCTCTGCAGAAATATAAGTACATAATGTCCTGGAGACAGTGGCCCTGCAGGAATATAAGTACATGTCTCATAGGGAGAGAGTGGCTATATAGGAATATAAGTACATAATGTCTCATAGGGAGACAGTGGCTCTGCAGGAATATTTATAGTATATGTATAATAGGGAGACAGTGGCTCTGCAGGAATATAAGTACATAATGTCCTGGAGACAGTGGCCCTGCAGGAATATAAGTACATGTCTCATAGGGAGAGAGTGGCTATATAGGAATATAAGTACATAATGTCTCATAGGGAGACAGTGGCTCTGCGGGAATATTTATAGTATATGTATAATAGGGAGACAGTGGCTCTAAAGGAATATAAGTACATATCTCATAGGGAAACAGTGGCTCTGCGGGAATATAAGTACATAATGTCTCATAGGGAGACAGCGGCTCTGCAGGAATATAAGTACATAATGTCTCATAGGAAGACAGTGACTCTGCAGGAATATAAATACATAATGTCTCATAGGGAGACAGTGGCTCTGCAGGAATATAAGTACATAATGTCTCATAGGGAGACAGTGGCTAAGCAGGAATATAAGTACATAATGTCTCATAAGGAGAGTGGCTCTGCAGAAATGTAAGTACATAATGTCTCATGGAGACAGTGGCTCTGCAGGAATATAAGTACATAATGTCCTGGAGACAGTGGCCCTACAGGAATATATGTACATATCTCATAGGGAAAGAGTGGCTCTATAGGAATATAAGTACATACCGGTAATGTCTCATAGGGAGACAGTGGCTCTGCGGGAATATTTATAGTATATGTCTAATAGGGAGACAGTGGCTCTAAAGGAATATAAGTACATATCTCATAGGGAAACAGTGGCTCTGCGGGAAAATAAGTACATAATGTCTCATAGGGAGACAGCGGCTCTGCAGGAATATAAGTACATAATGTCATATAGGAAGATAATGGCTTTGCAGATAAGTGGCGTCAAAGGAATGTATGTACAGCTCAGTATCGACCGTGATGCACTCATTGTAAACATCTAGGCAGTTTTCTTCACTTCTTGCTGACTCTCCACCAAAGCATGTAAATTGTTACCAGGGTAAGATTGGCCTACAATAGCTGAAGTTGACATCCTGTCCATGGGAATTAGAATTAATCTCTGCTGCTTAATATCACCGAAACCTTGAAGCTGTTGAGCATATATGCTTCAATAATATGCATGCAGGCAATACTACAACACGATGTCCTAAATATATACCTATATATATTGGATCAAATTTTATAATTTCACGAATGAAATCCTGACACACAAATCTCAAAACAACCATATGCAAAAGCTGTTGATTATTTTGAAAATAACTTGACTGGAACCCATTGTTGCCTTATGCAGCAATGACTTCCAGTCAAAGTAATTTTTAAAAATTCAGCAGATTTCTTGCATACTTCCTTAAATATTGACATATAAATGGTTGCATCAGTGAAAGGGTTAAAAATGGATTAAAATTGTAGTTTTTCAAAGGATATCTGTACAGAATTGATATCTTCAGGAAAGAATGGAATCTTTTGAGACATGCTTTCACCCTGTCCTCTAGTGGCATAAGTTTCGATCCAGCATTCCTTGCCAGCAAAGCCACCCTGGAACTGGATGCCGACCTCCTCTATGGAGACCACTGATGGAAACCCGATGCGAATGAACTGTGGTGATCCCTGGAGAAATACAACAATTATTTAACAATCTTGAGCAATCAGAGATTGCAGACCCTCGCCCTCATCACATTGTAAAATGTTTGGATTTTCCCCTTTTTTTTTGATTTTCCAGTTTCTTTTACCCTGATCATGGCCAAAGTGGGGAGATCCTCTGGCCAAAATAAAAAATAGTTTCATTTCCCGTAAACCTCCCGGGTGAAATTTGTCTTTGTTTTCACCCGGCCGGGAATAAAATAATTTTTTTTTCTACCCAGCATAAATGTTAAAACATGCATGCATTTGTCAAACTATACAAATTAAAATGTTTTAATGCCATTTGTATGCAATGTGAATCCCTTTTGCTAATTGTGACATGAAAAACATGACAAATTTGGCAATTATAACCATATTAATGGATATCTGGTCAAATATGTGGAAAACAAATATTTAATACCCTTTAAAATAAATTAATAATTGAAAAAAAATTGTATTTCCTCCCTCCATACTGAGATCCTTTTTCCCCACCCAGTTTGCAGGAAACAAAATCTTTTTCATGGATCGCCTCTTACACTGCAAGTTCATTCGTTGTATTAAAATTTGAGCCAAATCGGATCAGCAGTTTTAGAGATACAGCTGTGGACACACTGATACTGATACACACGCTCGCATGCACACACAAGTATTATGGTATTTCCAATCAAAATCAATACTAACCTAATACTCATGTCCAGAACAGAGAGATTTGAACTCTCAAGTAAGTTACCCCCCCCCCCCCCGAACCATTGATGTAATTGTGAATGATTGACTGTTATTTTGGTTAACAAAACATTCTCATGAAAGAGCTATATATTTAAGTCAATATTCACCCATTATAAGAGGTGAAATAAGAATGTTGAAAGCAAAAATTAATTTTCTTGTTTTATATTAATTCTTACCTGATCTGAATTCCAACAAGTGTCATCATCTTGGTCAGTTAAGTGCTTCTTACCAAACTGTTTGTTATCTTTGTTTAAGACAGAACTCACTCTGTAATGTAAAATAAGTGATAACAGAATACAGAGTAATATCACTGTGAATTTAACAAGATCCTACTGAATGATACGCTCCCTCCCGCAAACTTCCATGAAAATAAACCTCATCATTGGCAGGACAAGTCATTGTTTACATGATCTATAGGAATTTTCGGACAGTCTTAGATGAACACCATGATGAGATCGATCAGACTTCTTTAGAAAAGATTGGATGCCTATCGTTGCAGACAAATTTGTTTCAAGTTCAGAGTCAGTGAATGAAAAATATGGGAATAGTGCTCAGTAGACAGCTCATATAAGAGACTAGATGTAGATCTATGTACGTTCGCACAACAGTTGCAAACTTGGATAGATTCTTTCACTCGTTCTTTCTTTCCACCAAGGAGTATGACGAGCACTGCCTAGCAGGGACATTATACAGCCATCTAGGGTAATTTTTCTGCGCCATACATGATGTGACCTCTACCATCAATGTAATCTTGACCTTTGATACAGCTATGATAATTGTACAGGAGATATCGTTTTAAGGTAAGGAAGATATGTATAAATCATCATTCAAATATACCTGCTGATTCAAAAGTTGTATCCGGGCATATCAGACACAGGGGATAACTCTGGCAATTATGGATGGTTCTCGCCGAAAAGAAATTATAACACTTTGTCTCCACCTTGTGTCCACTGAGAAATTTTCAAATGTAGATTCAAAACTTGTGGTACGGACAAGAAATTTTACATGAATCTTAGATTTTTCAGTGGGATAACTTTGGTACACATGTACATATGGATGGATCTTGACGAAAGAAAAGCATGACACTTCGTCTCTACATATGTCCGTCCACTGAATAAAAAGCTTAGTTTGAAGCTTTTCATAGGGAATAACTCTGGCAAAGACAGACAGATGGATGGTTCAAAGATGTATATATGTACACTTGTAAACTGTACATACCACAGTAACCCTATAACACACTGAAAGAAAGCGGAAAAAAAGAAGAAATATCAACCATTATCCGCACATTGCCCAACCAACCGCAGTAATGTGAGAAGAATTTAGATTGCCAATAGGCCCAGCAGGGCCTCCAATGTCGCAACCGATGATGATGATGATGATATGTCACATGTACTCAGATAATTGGGCACTCTACATTCTCCTCCTCCTCTTCATCATCATCATCATTATTTACGAGGCATATGCTATTCGCTTGTTATCATTGCCTTGGTGGTTTAGAGTTAGAGTTACTTTAATGGACAAAGTAAAGTTAGGCTTTTGCCTATTTACATGTCCATGGCTTTATTATGTGTGGATAGAGTATTGTTTGTTTCTAATGTCTGTCTAGTGCATTCTTAAATGTGTTTACAGTTTTCGCACTGATAACACTTTTCAGTAGGCTGTTGTATGTGTTCACTAGCCTACTATGAAAAGGTTTTGTCTAACTAGTGTTCTGTACTTGTTCTTAAACAGTTTAAACTTGTGACCTCTTCACTCAGAAATATACTCCTTAAGAAGGGTTGCAGACTGGACATCAAGAAGTACTCATTCAACAGCAGAGTAGTGGACGAAGCCTACAGGAAGCTGTAGTAAACTCTAAAACAGTTTTTTTCTGTTTGCGGTAGTGATAGACAGATTTTGGGAAAAGCTGGAAGTAAAGTACGACTTTACAGCGGAAATCACATCGCCAGGAAGTCACTAAGTTACTTAGTGAGGTCCGTTTAGCCATATTTGAACGAGATTCTCAATCCTGTCATATGACAGCCATACAAAAATGGGTAACAACCTATACAAAGACTGGGATATTTTTATGTCATACTCATAGACTTACCTGTCGACCTGGAATACAAATATTTTTGGCCATTGATTTAATCTGCAAACACCTGGTTGGTATACTGTTATTTTCACAGTATTTGCTGCCTTTAATTTTTCAGTGAAGCCATCAACAACCAATATAACTGGCACTATCTCGAGCTAATGCAGAGACAGAATAAAGTGTACTGCAGATTGCAATACACTTACCCCAGTTAACGCCTATCTCCCGTAACCCGTGTAAACCCCTACCGCAATTCACGGAAATCGAAAACATCAAATATGTAAATAACTAAATCAATTTACCTGATTTTCGTATCGCTCTCAATTAGCGAAAGATTCATATTTAACGTTTGTCCCTATCAGTCAATATCAAGATTATCAACTACTGCCGATTGCGACGGTTTTAATTTAAATAAAAATCTTGTAGGAATTCAACCTAATATTACAAAAATGATATTTAAGTGGCGTTAAAATAATTGTACCGTAGTAAAAAAAGAAGTAATTTCTAATGTTATTAGACTTGCACATATCCACTTATTAAAGATAAACTTGAAATATTTGTATTTTTATGATCACGAAAACTGGTATTTTAGAGATTTAGTAGTTACCTCGAGATTATGATACTGTGTAATTTAGGGTATATCATGTGTATGAATATATGCGGTTGATGCAGCTTTGGTTCAGATGTTTCATAAGTTCCAAAAAGGCAACCCCTTGGTCGTTTCGCCTCGATTCCCATTCGCACCCGAGTCGTTCCGAAACCTTTGCCTGTTCACCCAGGGCTGTTTCTCCCACATTCCTGTTCAGCCTGGGTTGTTTCACACCTATAGATACAGGAGAAGAGTGGGTGTCGGAGGGCTAGGTAATTGTTGTTGTTGGTGGTGATGAAGGTGGTCAGCTGACGAGTTAGCGGCATCGCTTTGCGTACAGCAGTATGTGGGGACAGTAGAATAAACTGTTTGATTCAAAGCGTGCTGATTAATCCATTGTTTTGTAATTACCCATAATATTTACTCAAGGGTCAAATTAGTGAGGCAGATAATAACTCAAGGATCAAAGTGATTAATGGGGAGAATTTTTAATAAAATATCAAAGGAAGTGACTTTATCTTGAGTATTATTAATGTATAATTACACTACATTCATTAACCCTCAAAGAAAATTTCAATTGTCTGCTACAAAATGTCAATTTGCAGACAGAGACAATTTAAGTTTCCTTCTTATCGAGATCGCCAGTCATTCCAGTGTTAGATTTTCCAGAATAGTCTTGGTCTGCAAATGGACAGTTCTCAAGACCACCGTAGAAGCTGAATTTGGCCAGACTGAGTGTTAAATGGTTAATTTAAACCATAGACTCGCTTGCACATTTATTAATTATTTTGAAAATACTTCAAAGTTGGATTCAAACAAGAGGCCCAATGGGCCTGTGTCGCTCCCCTGGAGCACTGCATTTTTGTCAAAATTGTTGGTGGGTGGTTTAGGAGTAGTCTTTTAAATGATCTTGTGGACATTTTTGCATGGCCAAACATGCTACATTTTGATTGGTCCACTTCTGCCACGTTTCTGACTAAGCTCCTTCCCTTGAACACACTTTAATGGCACTCAGTGCCTAATCATACTCCTAAATTTTGGCCCAATCTGCTCAGTGGTTCTGGAGTTGTTTTGGCAAAAAATAGGTTATCCAAGATGGCCGCCAAACCATTTGGCCAATCAAATCCCCTTGAACAAACTTGGTGCAGCTCTTGTCCTAGATGATATTTCATGCGTTTTGAATTGATCCCCAAACGGTTTTAGAGAAGATTTCTAAAAATCGACCAAAATCCAAGATGTTTGAGCATGGGAGATTTTGGTGGGTAAATGATCCAAGATGGCCGCTAAACCGTTTATCCGACAGTCTCGGAAATGGTAAATTTGAAATCACAATACGCACAAAAAGACAAAAGCAATTTTTGCCTCAAAATCAATCAAATAAAAAGATACAATATGACCGCAAACACGCTATATATTGATAGGCCCATAGCAGCCATTTCTTTTTATGGATCAACTTTTCTTGAACAAACTTTAATGGCCCTTAGTCCCTAATCATATGTCACAAATTTCCGCTTAATCGCTTCAGTGGTTCTGGGGAAGAAATTGGTTTTGTGAAAACGAGGTCATCCAAGATGTCCGCTGAACCATTTGGTCAATCAGTTCCCTTCAACAAACTTGAGTGAGCTCTTGCCCTAGATCATATTACATGGGGTCTGAATTGATCCCTCAAACGGTTTTAAAGAAGATTTTTAAAGACATTTCTAAAAATCGGCCGAAATCCAAGATAGCCACCGGCCAAATTGGCCGATCAGCTTCGTTTGAACAAAATGAAATCTCTATGCCATAAGGATGCTTCCTGCCAAATATAATTGAAATCGGCCCAGCAGTTCTCGAGAAGACATTTTTAATTTCCCATTGCTTTAGCATGGGAGCTTTTGGCGGGAAAACGATCCAAGATGGCCACCAAACCGTTTATCCTACAGTTTCGAAAATTGGAAATTTGAGTTCAAGAATACCCCAAAACACATAAAACCAATTTCGGCCTCAAGATCCTTCAAATAAAAATATCCAATATGACCGCCAAATATGCTATATTTTGATTGGCCCAGGGCAGCCATGTTTTTTGACTGATCAACTTCCCTTGCACAAACCTTAATGGCCCTTAGTTCATAATACTGTCTGCTAAATTTCGGCCCGATCCCTTCAGTGGTTCTGGAGAAGTCGTTTTCGCTAAAACTAGGTCAACCAAGATGGCCGCCGAACCATTTGACCAATCAAGTTCCCTTGAACAAACTTGGTTCAACTCTTGCCCTAGATCATATTTCATGAGGTTTGCATCAATCCCTCAAGTGGTGTCGGAGAAGATTTTTAAAGACGTTTCTAAAAATCGGGCAAAATCCACAATGGCCGCTGGCCCAATTGGCCGATCGGCTTCGTTTGAACAAACTTTAATCTCTATGCCCGATGGATGCTTCCTGGCAAATATAATTGAAATCTGCCACAGTAGTTCTCGAGAAAACATTTTACATTTCCCATTGCTTTAGTATGGGAGCTTTTGGCGGGAAAATGATCCAAGACGGCCGCCAAACCGTTCATCCGACAGTTTCGAAAATTGCAAATTTGAGATCAGAATACCCAAAAAGTCATATAAAACCAATTTTGGCCTCAAAATCTGTCAAATAAAAAAATCCAATATGGCCGCCAAGCACTATATTTTGATTGGCCCAAGGCGGCCATGTTTTTTGACGGATCAACTTCCCTTGAACAAACTTTAATGGCCCTTAGTCCCTAATCATATCTGCCAAATTTTGGCCCGTTCCCTTCAGTTGTTCTGGAGAAGTCATTTTCGCTAAAACTAGGTCAACCAAGATGGCCGCTGAACCATTTGACCAATCAAGCTCCCTTGAAAAAACTTGCTTCAGCTCTTGACCTAGACCCTATTTCATGAGCTTTGTATCAATCCCCCAGGCAGTTTCGGAGAAGATTTTTAGATGTTTCTAGAAATTGGCCGAAATCCGAGATGGCCACCGGCCCAATTGGGCAATCAGCATCATTTGAACAATCCCCATACACTAAGGATGCTTTCTGCCAAATATAATTGAAATTCGCCAAGCGGTTCTTGAGAAGAAGTTTAAAGGAAAAGTTGATGGACGATGGACGGACAGACACGACGGACGGTCGCCACGGCATAAGCTCACTTGGTCTTTCAGCCCAGGTGAGCTAACAATGGCATCAGCAACAATCTTTGATGGGTGTAGTTAAAAATAAAGGATGTTAGGTAACACAAATATTTATACAAATATGCATTTATGATACACCTAAATTTGTCCTTAAATAACAGCAATTGATGAAACGGAAGGCCAAAGCACAAATACAGCACATGAACCATAGCCTCCCACTGTACTACTCGTGGCCTATAGTCAAAAACCTATAGGCATGAGACGACTCACCCTAATCAGCCTGTTTTGACCCAGAGCGAACAGACCAAAGGCGAAATAACCTGTTACCTGCAAAAAGCTACTTTTGGCATGACTATGATAAGCAGCCTATCACCCGACACTGTAAAGACAAACCATTGCCACTGGTGAAAATAATTTCCTTTGGATGTTTCACCACAACTAATCAAGACGACAAAAAAACATTGGGGATATTGTAATCACCTCCATCTGTCTAACTGTCTGTCCATCCGTCAAGCTATCTCCCAAACCATTGGGTGGAATTCAACCAAATTTGGTATGTAGGTTACCCATATGATTGCGCTTTGCAAGACAATATTTATAATAGGCTCAGCCCTCACGGGGTGGGGGTAGGGTAGGGTTGCATGATTATTCAATTTTCATAATTGCGATCATTTAAAAAAAATAATCGCGATCATACGATTAATCATGAACTATATTAACTACGTCAATGCTGCTTTGAGGACGTTATTATGCTACTACAGATTGTAAGATTATGGGTTAGGTACTTGGGTATACATACATGGACAGAATACGCCAGTTGCTGATTGCAAACAAAGGAATGTATCAAGATTTTTTCTAGACAGAAAACGGAAGGTACCGTATTTCGCTTAATTTGTAGGCTATGCTCTAATAGAAGCCCACCCCCTAACTTTGACATATGAGCCCCAATGATTTCTTAGCAGTTTCAAAAAGGTTTCTAACTATGCAGATTGTATAGGAAATTTTGTAAGAATAGCGTGTATAATAATAACAATCGCGTCACAGGGTGTGTCTACTTCAGACCGATCTCTGCCCTGATACATTCCCTCCCACCACACCACTCACGGCCTATAGCGAAAAACCTATAGGCGCGAGACGACCCACTCTAATCAGCAGCTCGGTGTGAAAAGACCCAGTCCAGGGGGCAGAGGGAGGGGTCAAAGGGTCAAATTTTAGTGTGCGGAAATTGATTGTAATGCAACTCCTCCGAAACCATTGGACAGAATTCAACCAAATTTGGTACATGTATGTAAGTTACCCATATCAATGTGGAGTGCATGAGCACATTTATTTTGGCTCCGCCACCAGGGGGAAGGGCAGGTGTCAAAAGGTGAAATCGATTGTAACACAACTTCTCCAAAATCGTTAGACGGAATTCAACCAAATTCGAAAAATTTGAAATGTGAGTTACCCATATGATTGCAGAGTCCAAGAGGCCATGTACATTGGGCTCCGCCCCCAGGGCAACTCCTCCGAAACCGTTGGACAGAATTCAACCAAATTTGTTATGTAATTTACCCATATCAATGTGGCGTGGAAGAGCAAATATACATTTGGCCCCGCCCCTTGGGGGATAGGGTCAAAAGTTCATGAATTTGATTGTAATGCAACTCCTCTGACAGTTGGATGAAATTGAAACAAATTTGGTATGTGAGTTACCCATATCATTGCAGGGTGCAAGAGAATTTTTACATTTGGTTCTTCCCCCGGGGGTGGCTTGTGCGGGGCCAATAGTTCAAGGCGGTGAATGTGGGGATTTGCTATGACATGTCATCGACCGAGCAATCTAGTTATTTTTTATGATTATCGGAATCAAACCTCACTGCATTGCCACTGAAGAAATAGTCCGGGAGCCCAGAGCAATTTGTTCTCAAACTTGAGCACAAAAATTTTTCAGTGCGGGTCCTGTAGTGTCCACAGGTGACCTTAGAATGGGCATTCTTAAGTTTCCCTGGTGGTGCGTCTGGCAGGGGACGCCTCTCAAAGTACCCAAAATTTTGGAGTGATCTCAAATTCGAGCAGAGCAACAAAACTGGTTTAAAAACCTAGCCACGGGTCCACTAATGTCAGAGCACTTACTTAAGAATGAATTTTTTGGTACGTTCTCTACTCAAGAACAGGTCAATGATTACAGGCGGACAAATGTACATGCTGATCACTATATATCCCAGCATTTCATGGCATGGTGTATAGAAAGAAACAAAATGTCCACAACAACTAGAACATGAGTAAGATTTAGAGATCCATTCCAGATCTTTACGTCATAAATGCTCTGAAATTTACATTTTTTTAAACCCTTTAACTCTCAAATTTGTTACAAAAAATTTTAATTTTCTCAGAAAACGTCCATATGCAGACCAAGAAGACTATTAAGTCCGTCATTTCAGTGATACAATTTCAAAGTCCTCTCTTAACCTTAAGTTTATCATTTGGAATGTAGGAAATAGCTTCTCAGATCATCCAATCCACCCACCACCACCACCCCACCCCCCTCCACCCCACCCCATCCCTTCAGTTCTGGGTTCCTGATCCTCGGCACTGAAAATAATATGTATATTGTGTCTGATTTGTGCGTAACATAAGGTAATTGGCTATTGTTTATATTCAGCCCTCTTCAAATTATTTTGTGAAATTTAGTTTCAGATGCTCAGAACACGACTTTCGACAATATGCAGAAATGATACAGCATTCAGACTGGTTATCAGTCCAACGTTCAACAAATTGTATTCGAATAAGATGCCAAAGAAGACAGAAAAGAGCAAAAAACATTCTGCGGTAAAGGTAGTTATTTTAAAGGCATTATGATTCAATATATTATGTGTCTCATGTGAAATTATCTTGATACAATGGTGTCAGATGTGGAGTATTTAGCCTATTCATTTAACTATTTTATGGTCTCGATTAGTAAAGAGCATTGAAATATTTGCTCAGTGAATGTCCATTTGCAGGCCAGCAGAGTATTTTGGAAAATTTACCACTGAAATGACTGGCTTCTTTATCTTAACCAGTAATTACAGTGGTAAAATTTCAAAAATTCTTTTTTCTTGGTTTGCAAATAGACATTTTGAATAAAATGAATTGAGTTTCTTGAACAATTGTTAGGGTTATAGGTTGCTCTAGAGGTACAAACCAACCTTTTTTTGGATCACATAGTCAAGAAAAGGGTGGGCGGGTGCAGGGGCGAGTGCAGTGGTTCTGATGGTATCTAAATTTTGGAGGTCCCAGGGGCCTCACACTTAAAATCTATCGATCCCAACTTGAAATCTGGGGATCCCAAACTGAAATTTGGGATTTCCATGCAATTTTTCTTATCCATGCCTAAATTAGAGAACACCATCAGTGCACAGCTAAGGGGGGGGGGGTGTCTCATCCTAGATTTTGTGGGTATTTTTGTGCAAAAGGCTATAAAACTAATTAATATTTAACAATCATGCAAGATTTTTAGGGGTCCAATGGAACTCACTACAAGTTTTGGGGGTTCCCAGTTACATTTTGGGGGTGTATACCCTCAAAAGGACCGCTATGGGAAACCCTGGGCGGGGGAGGTGAGAAATACCACAAAAAAATTTCATACTCCAAATGATTTCTACTGTAAATGAAGAATAAATATTCTTATATTGTCTTCTAGGCGAATACATCATCTTCACTAAGCTCAAGTACAAGCAATGATCCTGTGACAGAGAACAGTAATGGCACAGTGACAATCAGGGTTCTGGCTAAACCTGGGGCGAAGTACAATGCCATCACAGGTACAATAGTTCATATAGAACCTGGGGTGAAATACAATGCCATCACAGGTATAATAGTTCATGTAGAACCGAGGGTGAAACACAATGCCATCACAGGTATAATAGTTCATATAGAACCCGGGGTGAAACACAATGCCATCACAGGTACAATAGTTCATATAGAACCTGGGGTGAAACACAATGCCATCACAGGTACAATAGTTCATATAGAACCTGGGTCTAAGCACAATGCCATCACAGGTATAATAGTTCATATAGAACCTGGGTCTAAGCACAATGCCATCACAGGTATAATAGTTCATGTAGAACCCAGGGTGAAACACAATGCCATCACAGGTATAATAGTTCATGTAGAACCCAGGGTGAAACACAATGCCATCACAGGTATAATAGTTCATATAGAACCCGGGGTGAAACACAATGCCATCACAGGTACAATAGTTCATATAGAACCTGGGGTGAAACACAATGCCATCACAGGTACAATAGTTCATATAGAACCTGGGTCTAAGCACAATGCCATCACAGGTATAATAGTTCATATAGAACCTGGGTCTAAGCACAATGCCATCACAGGTATAATAGTTCATGTAGAACCCAGGGTGAAACACAATGCCATCACAGGTATAATAGTTCATGTAGAACCCAGGGTGAAACACAATGCCATCACAGGTATAATAGTTCATATAGAACCCGGGGTGAAACACAATGCCATCACAGGTACAATAGTTCATATAGAACCTGGGGTGAAACACAATGCCATCACAGGTACAATAGTTCATATAGAACCTGGGTCTAAGCACAATGCCATCACAGGTATAATAGTTCATATAGAACCTGGGTCTAAGCACAATGCCATCACAGGTATAATAGTTCATATAGAACCCGGGGTGAAACACAATGCCATCACATGTATAATAGTTCATATAGAACCCGGGGTGAAACACAATGCCATCACAGGTATAATAGTTCATATAGAACCCGGGGTGAAACACAATGCCATCACAGGTATAATAGTTCATATAGAACCTGGGTCTAAGCACAATGCCATCACAGGTATACTAGTTCATATAGAACCTGGGGCTAAGCACAATGCCATCACAGGTATAATAGTTCATATAGAACCTGGGGTGAAACACAATGCCATCACAGGTATAATAGTTCATATAGAACCTGGGTCTAAGCACAATGCCATCACAGGTATAATAGTTCATGTAGAACCCAGGGTGAAACACAATGCCATCACAGGTATAATAGTTCATATAGAACCCGGGGTGAAACACAATGCCATCACATGTATAATAGTTCATATAGAACCTGGGGTGAAACACAATGCCATCACAGGTATAATAGTCCATATAGAACCCGGGGTGAAACACAATGCCATCACAGGTATAATAGTTCATGTAGAACCCAGGGTGAAGCACAATGCCATCACAGGTATAATAGTCCATATAGAACCCGGGGTGAAACACAATGCCATCACAGGTATAATAGTTCATATAGAACCTGGGTCTAAGCACAATGCCATCACAGGTATAATAGTTCATATAGAACCTGGGTCTAAGCACAATGCCATCACATGTATAATAGTTCATATAGAACCTGGGTCTAAGCACAATGCCATCACAGGTATAATAGTTCATGTAGAACCCAGGGTGAAACACAATGCCATCACAGGTATAATAGTTCATGTAGAACCCAGGGTGAAACACAATGCCATCACAGGTATAATAGTTCATATAGAACCCGGGGTGAAACACAATGCCATCACAGGTACAATAGTTCATATAGAACTTGGGGTGAAACACAATGCCATCACAGGTACAATAGTTCATATAGAACCTGGGTCTAAGCACAATGCCATCACAGGTATAATAGTTCATATAGAACCTGGGGCTAAGCACAATGCCATCACAGGTATAATAGTTCATATAGAACCCGGGGTGAAACACAATGCCATCACAGGTATAATAGTTCATATAGAACCTGGGTCTAAGCACAATGCCATCACAGGTATAATAGTTCATATAGAACCTGGGTCTAAGCACAATGCCATCACAGGTATAATAGTTCATGTAGAACCCAGGGTGAAACACAATGCCATCACAGGTATAATAGTTCATATAGAACCTGGGGTGAAACACAATGCCATCACAGGTATAATAGTTCATATAGAACCTGGGGCTAAGCACAATGCCATCACAGGTATAATAGTTCATATAGAACCCGGGGTGAAGCACAATGCCATCACAGGTATAATAGTCCATATAGAACCCGGGGTGAAACACAATGCCATCACAGGTATAATAGTTCATATAGAACCTGGGGCTAAGCACAATGCCATCACAGGTATAATAGTTCATGTAGAACCCGGGGTGAAGCACAATGCCATCACAGGTATAATAGTTCATATAGAACCCGGGGTGAAACACAATGCCATCACAGGTATAATAGTTCATATAGAACCTGGGGCTAAGCACAATGCCATCACAGGTATAATAGTTCATGTAGAACCCGGGGTGAAGCACAATGCCATCACAGGTATAATAGTTCATATAGAACCTGGGGTGAAGCACAATGCCATCACAGGTATAATAGTTCATATAGAACCTGGGGGCTAAGCACAATGACATCACCGGTATAATAGTTCATGTAGAACCCGGGATCAAGCACAATACCATCACATAATAGTTCATGTATAATATTTCATGTATAATAGTTCATGTGGGACCCGGGGCGAAGCACAATGCTATCATAGGTACAATAGTTAATGTAGAAACTGGAGTTAACACAATGCTATTACAAATACAGTAGATCATGTAGAATCTGGCATGTCTGGGGCAGGGCTGGGGTCAAATACAAAAGTATTTGTATTTGAAAGTATTTGTATTTGAAATGTATTTGGGGCAAAAGTATTTGTATTTGTATTTAAATACTTTGTCAATGTATTTGAGTATTTTCAAATACTTTTCAAAATACTTCTCTATCCATTCCTGATAAATTCGTAAATTCAAATGTCCATGCACATTGCAAATTAAAGTTTAATACATATCTCTCATATCTTCTAAAACACTTACATGACATACTCTGTTAAATATTTTAAAATTATTTTGACTAGATGCTGTTGTTGCCTTAGGAAGCAACAGCTTCCAGTGAAATCTTTTTCAAAATAATCAACAGCCTTCTTGTATATTGAAGATGGAGTTGCTGGGGGATTCCCATTTAGAAAAGAACTAATACTCTGATTTCAAAAATAGTCTACTAATTGCCTTGAAATTCTTTTAATACATTTCATCCATCCCACGATCAATTTGAATATATATGGTTATAAAGGAGATACAAATGAAATCATTGGAAAATTTTGGAAATAATTTGACTGCAAATATTGTGGTCATAGGTACCAAACTCCTCTTTAGTCTGTATTATGTAAGCAAATATAATGAATGTATGATTACTGTATTCTGTGGCTGTAGTAGCAGAAACATCCTACAGCTGCAATCAGTCCCTCTTCGCTTTTGCCCGCTGTGTCTTGTCCTCAGCAAAAATCCTTAGCTTCCTCAGGTCTATTCTTGATTTGAGTGTACCAAGTCCTGCTTTTTTGAGGCCACCTCGTAGCACGCTTAGCAAATTTATGCAATGACGTCCTTTCCTGGCTTTGTCTTTGCTGGCTCTGAGTAGGGCAAATTCCAAGGCTCTCTGTGCGGGTGTCTCTTCTGGCATCCTTAGCACATGGCCAAACATGAACCATCTTTGCTGGGCGACTTACAGACGGCGTCGACGTATTACACATCTTGTATAGTGCATCGTTGGAAATTATGCTGTCTGGCCATCGGTGTCCATTGGTGGTGCGTAGGTGTTTGCAGTGGCAGGCATCGAGTTTGTCTAGAGATGCCTTTGGAGCTTCCCAGCTGTTACACTTATACAGCATCAAGGATACGCAAGTTGCATTGTATAAACGTAGCCTCTTTATCAAGGGCGTCTTTGATCTATGAATCCATAGCTTCCAGAAGGACTGGAAAGCTATGTTCCCATGACGCAGCGTGCAGAAATGTCAGCAGTACTGCAATGCAGTGAGCCCAGGATATTACTTTTCCTCCATGGTTCGCTGCCACGAAGTGGGTCGCCATTTTCTATAGTTTCATGCTTTGTCGATAAGTATATGTGGGTGAACTCTGTTTTGGATTCATTCATAGGTTCTCAATTTTTAGTTTGCTTGCAACTATTGGGAGAAGTTCGTCAAGGGGTTTCCTTTCATCGTCTATGAAGTCCACATCGTCGGCATATTCCATCTCTAGCGGCATGCCCAGTATTGACACTGGGGGATTTGGTCTTGTGGAACTTTCCGGCACAGATTTCAATACGGCAGCAAGATAGCAGGTGAAAAGCACCGGAGATAGACCATCTCCCTGTGGGGAGCCGAGTCTACAAGCAGTAATCTCACTAGTCATAGCTCATCTTCATTGCAACTGGCCTGGCGTAGTACATCTAGTATCTTTGAGCGTTTAATTGAATCGAAGGCTCGTGACATGTCAATGCCCATTTTGTGGAAGTTCCAGTGTATGGACATGACTACTGACACAAGCATGCGTTGAGCGCAGCTGCATCCACATTTGAAGCCACTTTAACATGATCCGGTAAAGTAATAAATTTTGTCTCAGATGCGGCATAGAGTAACATTGGATGGGATTTTCTGTATGCTGTTGAGGAGCACAATGGGCCGCAGATTGGCTGGGGGCCCAGGTGGCTTCTTGGGCTTGGGTAGTGCGATAAGGGTGTCTTGGCCTACAGCACCGATGGGAAGGTGGTGCTATAAAAGCTGAATTGATTAGGTGCATGATCGGTTTTGAGATAATGTCACTTGCATATTTGAATAGTTCATTGCTCATGCCATCAGGTTTAGATGCACATCCATTTTTCAGGGCTTTAAGTGCCTTCTCAGCCTCTGCTGTATTAATTGGTGTTAGTAATGGCCTGGGGTCGCCTGAGAATGGGTGCAAGGGCTCATCGTGGTCAGTGAACTGTTCCTTGAACCATTCTCGGATCGCCTCAGCTTTTCCCTGGTCAGTCCCGATAAAGTGTCCTTCAGAGTTGTGTACAGTGAGTGGTGGTGTGTAGTCAGTAACTCTCAGGGCTCGAGCTGCCCGAAACATTTTGTGACAGTCATCCATGGCAGTGATTTCATCTAGGGATAGGGAGTCTGCCTGTTGAATAGCAAGATCTTTTAAGCGGTCACTAATGTCGCGCAGAATAATATTGCTCTCCCAGCGTAGTTTGGTGCGGTCTTCACTTTGGCCACTTTGATAGATGCGCAGCCATAACGCTTTCTGCTCTGCTGAGTTTTACTACTAGAGGGTCGTCAGTGTACCTAGTTTGGTTGTTTTTAAGAACACCTATGGTGCTGCATGGTAGCGGATGATTCCACAGATTTCAGTATTTTGGTTAGGGCTTCGTTTGGATCGGAGCTGACATCAATGTTAGCTATCTGCTACTGAGGGCTTTTTTGTATGACATTTGAGTGTCAGTGTCGCTGATGAGCTTGGGTAGGTTGTAGGTGACTCTACCCTGTTGCATGGTATGGTGTTTATATATTAGGTAGAGATCGTTCATCTGAAGGCGTGTAATGACTAGCTTATGGTCAGAATTGAGGTCTGTGCCTCCATACAAACGAGCGTTCCGGAGTAAGGGTTTTGCTTCGAACAGTTGCCATCTAGCTGGGATTGTAATGGCGGAGTTCAGTTCTGTATAGAAGGAATCTAATATTGCTGGATTCTCTTTGGCTTTTTCGGTAGTTGGGCCGTATGCATTGACAATTCGACACTTAGTGGTGGTGTGTTTTCGCGTAGGTATAGCCAGGTCGATGAATGCAACGCGATCACTGACGTAGCCAAAACTAATGACATGATCCAAGACCCTTGGTCCGATTACGAAGCGTAAGACCCGGTATGTGGCCTGTGTTTGCTCCATGAGCACTAGCTTATGGCCTGTCTGTAGTTGCTGCTCTGAGTGTTTAGCTACTTTAGTCTCTTGAATGCATGCAATATCAATGTTATAGTGTTCACAGTCTGCACCTAAGGTTTGCCTCTTTGATGTTGCAATCAGACCACCTACATTCCACGTAGCTATGGTAAGCTCCTGGGAAGATTGCGTCGTCCGAGGATGTCGAGCAGTTTCTTGTTTGAATAAGGGTAGACATAATCAGAGTTGCCTCTGTATGCGAATGTCAGCCCGCAATCCTTGATGACTTCCCAACAAAGTTGGTACTTACGGAGGAGACCAGCGTGAAGGTGTCATCTTTCTCCCCCAATATAATGAATACATGTAGAGAATTGACTTAATTTTAGTTCCAGCCTGGGCCCCCTCTACTTGTTGTTTCAATACTTATGATGTCTGTTAGATCTGAATGCTTTGCAAACAGAAACTTTCACGGACAAATTCCTCATATCTCATTTTCAAGGCAATCATACAGGAAAACTGTTAAATATTTTGGAATTTATTTGACTGGGAGCTGTTGCTGCCTAAGACAGTAAAATTTACCACTGAGATGACTGGGTCATTTATTGAAAATGGATGTTTCTCAAGACCACTGGATAGGCCAGCTTTGGCTGGCTTGATCATCAACACGTACACCCTAAAAATACAATTTTCTCATAGAAAATGTTCATTTGCAGTCCAAGAAAAGACTGAAAATTTACCACTGGAATGACTGGCTCGGTTATCGAGCCAGTCATTCCAGTGATAAATCTTCAAAGATAGTCTCTTGTTCTGCAAATGGACATTTCTCAAGACCACTGCAGAGGCCATTTTTGGCTGATATGAGTGTTAAAGGATTAGTCAGCTGAGCAGAAATAACTACTGAAAACATTCATTCAAGATGATATTTACTGAACCTTAAATGGGATTCCAGAATACTTTGCCGAAGATTTTGAACGCCATAAGATCTTTTAATGGTTACAGTACAGCGCAGAAATAACGTAACATGCTTAAAATAAATAAAATGTACTGTTGAATATTTTGACAACAGCTGATATATTTAACAGAACATTGTTTACATCATTCTCAAGCATGTCTTTGTTTTGGAAACATGTTAACATGTTATTTCTTGTGGCGTGTGCCGATTGATTTTAAAGTCAACTGCTCAGAATCAATGAAGCAACAAGTCATTAACTTTGTTTCAGATATCACAACTGATGGTGTTGGTATTCAGATTGCAGCTCCCCCTGTTGACGGTGAAGCAAACACTGAACTGGTCAAGTTTTTAGCCAAGTTTCTTGCTCTGCGTAAATCAGACATCACATTTGACAAGGTAAGACATTTGTTTTAGCCTAATAACACTCAAGCTGGCTAAAACAGCTTTTGCAATGGTCTTGAGATATATCCATTGAAATGTCAAACATACTATTTTTTTTAACATACCACTGGAATGACTGGCTCAATACCCGAGCCAGTCATTCCAGTGGTTACATTTTCAAAGATAATCTTCTCTTGCCCCGCAAATGGACATTTCCTATGGTGAAAATTTAAATTTTCTTCAAATTTGAGAGGTAAACAGTTAATTTACATTATACAGTTCCATTCAGCATCATCACACGTGACATAGATACAAACGCACCACCTAGCAGGGATTAATACATCCGTCTTTAATGAATTTTCAGGGAGTATAGCTCTGGCAAATGTGTCAAAAAATATTTTTCGGGACAGATCTCAGGGGGTTTTGAACCTACATTTTAAATTTGATTTCCATTGAACATATACGTAGACGGAATATGTCATGATTTTGTTTAGGCGAGATCTGACGAATTTTTACTCTTTTCCGTGGGGATAACTCTCACCAATACGGATGGATCTCATCGAAACAAAATCATGTCACATCATCCCCACCTAATATGTGCACGGAACAAAATCTTTTATGCATTTCAGGGTGGGGGGGGGGGGGGGAATAACTAGCAAATATCGACAGATCTCGACGAAATGAAACTGTGACACATCGTCTCCGCCTAATATGTGCACTGAAGAAAAAATTTCAAATGTAGGTTAAGAAGTTTTTACGTTGTGGCCCGGACACAGATTTTCTAACAGATGGACGGAGACACAGACACGATCACATAATACGAAATGTAGATAAGTCATCTAATTATGCCCCCAAGCTGCCCCAGTCTAAATATGTCCAAGCCATCATTTCTGTGATAACTCATGAATTATGCATGAATCCTCTGACACTAAACTTTGCCTGATTATTGATCTCTGTGGTCCGAGGAGCCATTTTGATATCAAAGGGACAAAATCTACATTTACACCCGTATATCCAGATTCCTTCCTATCTGAACCCAGGCTTATCTCCCTTGACGTTAGTGGTGACTAGAGGTCAACATGGGTTGATTACCATTGTACAGTAAAACAATTTCTCAAGGATTGCGACACCCATCCATCCATCCACCCAGCATTTAAGATAACATTGAACTTTCTTCTCTTGACCCACAAATCAAGTGCAAACTCACACTGAATGGTGCTCAAGATCCCTCCAATGGAACTTGAGTTATTAAACAAACACGCATGCACATGCCGAGTGTGCACAGAATTATGCCTATTACAATAGAGGGATTCGGTCTGTCACTCAAGCCTATGACGTCATACTCAATTATGTCACATATATTCTGACATCACAATACATACAGTAGTGACATGACTATCTAGCCCTGTCATGAACATTAAAGTCTGTCAAGTGTACAAATTGTATGTCTGTGCTATTTATTAAACAATCTATAGGCAGCAACAGTACCCAGTCAAAGTAGTTCCAAAATATTCAACAGCTTACCTGTATAGTTAGCTTGAAATTGGGAATTCAGGATTCAAAGTATATAAATTGATTCACACTTTCATTGAATAATTATATTTTCAGGGATCAAGGTCCCGATCCAAAAGCCTTACCGTATCCGGTGTAACAAAAGACAGTGTTCTGGCCAAACTTCAAGCAGGAATTGACTCGTGACAGTGCTCTAGCCAAACTTCAAGCAGGGATTGACTTGTGACAGGGTTCTGGCCAAACTTCACACAGGGATTGACTCGTGACAGTGTTCTGGCCAAACTTCACACAGGGATTGACTCGTGACAAGTGTTCTGGCCAAACTTCAAGCAGAGATTGACTCGTGAGTGTTCTAGCCAAACTTCAAGCAGAGATTGACTCGTGACAGTGTTCTGGCCAAACTTCACACAGGGATTGACTCGTGACAGTGTTCTGGCCAAACTTCAAGCAGAGATTGACTCGTGACAGTGTTCTGGCCAAACTTCAAGCAGAGATTGACTCGTGACAGTGTTCTGGCCAAACTTCAAGCAGGGATTGACTCGGGACAGGGTTGTGGTTAAATTTCAATCAGGGATCGTCTTATGAAAGTATTCTGGCCAACTATGGCTCAATGCATTATACAGCTTTGTAACACCAAAATATGTCTGCAAAAACTCAGCAGTCTGATGTCAATCAATTTCAGTAGCTATTAAGAGTCAGGGGATTGTTCTGTAAACAGGACCAACACAACAGTATAAAAGGATTCACTTAAGGACATTGTGTTATCAGTTAGCTGTCAGATGTGAACTATGCAGCGATACACAATAGCGGAGCTCTCGCCTGTGTATTTGTTTTGATGAAATATATATAGCTGCGAGGTATATTAATTTTGTCTCGAGTATTTTGCTGAATAGACAGGCTTGTAAGATCTGCACAAAACATCTTACAGACCTCTAGACATGACAAAACACTGGAGTGGATGTACATAACTAATGATATTATCTCATCTCAATGTAAAAATATTGTAGCCAGATGACTAGTGCAAACGAAACAAGTGCAATCGGAGTGTAGACCATCAGGCCTCCCATTTTTGTCATATTGTAATGTTTTCCTACATGTATTTTCTAGATTTTTTTCAGATTTTCCGGATAACACTCGACGTTGTAGAATCCTAAAGTATGTAGTCATACCCTTCCCTGCATTAAAATTTGAGCCAAATCAGACCAGCAGTTTCCTAACTATCCACAGATCCAAAATTTTATCAGATCTGGATAGAGGTTCTATTAGGCAGATCATGGCCAGACTGGACATCCTCTTGCACTGCAAGTTCCTTCATGTGTTAAAACTTAAGCCAAATGGACCTTTCCAGTTTATCAATCCATCACATCACATCATAATTAACTATGTGACGTGTAGGATGATGTAATAATCAATTACAGCATAACTTGATTTAGTTTGTCTTAAACACTTAATAGTCTATCTCTATGTCTTTACTATTTAATAAACATTCTGTCAAGTATTTTGAAACTAATCTGATAGGGAGGCAGCAACAGAACCCAGTCAAATTAGTTTCAAAATATTCAACAGCCTACTGTCTAGTTTTCTGGAAATTGATAAAGGGAGCTCAGGGATCGATCGATCCCAACATGAGCAAGGTGTGTGGATGGAGCTTAGCTAGAGATGGGCAGCGCATAGCTAAAACTGGAAACCATTGAGCGAGTAGTTTTTTAAATAGAGCTCCAGACAGACAGACCCGATCGCAATAACCTATTGCCCTTACAATAAGCATGTAGGCTTTTCTTCTCTCCCGCTTCTAAAGTATCTAGATTGGGAATAACAAACTAGAACGCGGATATTAAGCCAGGAAATAACTTTATTATAACATTCTATAGAGAATACATTAAGCAAATAACTCATTTTTTATGGCAGATGATCAACAAGAACTATTAACCACACATTAATAAGCTCTGTGTATCACGAAGAATCAACAAACATTTTATAATTACATTCTGTATACAGTTTGCTAATAAAATGGATTATAATATCCAGAAATAGAATTAAAATTGTTCACCAAAAACCATTCCATCATCAAACACAGGATTAATATACATTCCTGTTCACCCTTTCACGCAGCAAATCACAACAGCTTAATTTCAAGGCACCGATATAGGTACACTGTGGAGTACTTGCAACCATACAGGTACAATGTGGAGTACTTGCAACCATACAGATACACTGTGGAGTACTTGCAACCATACAGGTACACTGAAGTACTTGCAACCATACAGATACACTGTGGAGTACTTGCAATCATACAGATACACTGTGGATTACTTGCAACCATACAGATACACTGTGGAGTACTTGAACCCATACAGATACACTGTGGAGCACTTGCAACCGCACAGGTTCACTGTGGATTACTTGCAACCATACAGGTACACTGTGGATTACTTGCAACCATTCAGATACACTGTGGAGTACTTGAACCCATACAGATACACTGTAGAGTACTTGAACCCATACAGATACACTGTGGAGTACTTGCAACCACACATGTACACTGTGGATTACTTGCAACCATACAGATACACTGTGGATTACTTGCAACCATACAGATACACTGTGGATTACTTGCAACCATACAGATACACTGTGGAGTACTTGCAACCACACAGGTACACTGTGGAGAACTTGCAACCATACAGGTACACTGTGGAGTACTTGCAACCATACAGATACACTGTGGAGTACTTGCAACCATACAGGTACACTGTGGAGTACTTGCAACCATACAGGTACACTGTGGAGAACTTGCAACCTAATTTGGCCTGTATGCCATTTCCTGCAAAATCAGGCTTAAAACATTCCAGGAATCTTTTACACTGTATTCAATCTGTGGTTTAGTGTTCAAGGGTGCAAGCAGGAAAACACAAATGTTTACATATTTACCCAAAGACAGTGTTAATACAGTGTGTGCGTGCGTGCGCGCGCTCGCGTACCATCTTCAAGTTCTGAGTGGAGTACAGTGTACCGTTTCCAAGTTCTGAGTGGAGTACAGTGTACCGTCTTCAGTTCTGAGTGGAGTACAGTGTACCGTCTTCAAATCCTGAGTGGAGTACAGTGTACCATCTCTTCATGTACTATACTGAGCATTATCACAAAGTGCTGCAAGCTATTCAACTTACACCATACAGTGATTTACCTTGACATGGCAAAGCTGGCCAAAGCCACCCTCTTCAGTCGTCTTAAGCGACTTTCATTTGTAGGTTAAGATAATATTTTTGAAAACTTACCACTGGAATGACTGGCTTGATAACCAAGCTAGTCATTTGAGGGGTAAATCTTCAAAAAAAATACTGTTCTCTTGGCCAGCAAATGGACATTCAATAAGCAAATATTTTGATTTTTTTTTTAACCAAATTTAAGCGCTAAAGGGTTAACTGCAAGTTTTGACACCGCATCTATGTCAAAATCCTGGTTTGTCTATCTTTAGCCTTTTCAACTCTGAAATACCAATATTGCAATCCAAGCCAATTGCAATCGCAATATTTTGAACCTAATTTGACTGGAAGCTGTTGCTGCATCAATATTTTTGGGGGGCATTACAAAACGCTTGTCATATATGTCTAAGAGGGTTGAACAGGCTATGTCAATAGAGTGGTGTATGTGTGCGCGCGTGTGTGTGTAGTCATATGTTTTGCATGCCCAAGACATGTCATCTTGCTGACAAAGACGTTTACAGTGTATTAGGTAGTCAATGTAATGTATAGCAGGATTCTGATTTGATACGTACATGGAGATGGTATAAAATCAGGAATCCCTGTGTTACAATGTATGAAACATCTCACTGATGGCTCGTTAGCCAGCAGTCCCACTATATAATACCCCATAAAGGATTAACATAATGTACTGAAAATATCATACCCCATAAAGGAATAACATAATGTACTGAAAATATCAATAATGTAAGCATAAAAATACATGACAAAATTATTAAGCGATACTTAAAATATAACTGAAAAGCAAAATAGTGTAATAATAATACCAATAATGTTAGCAAAGCATGACTCACACTACATGCATATATATGGTAGACACACATTTATAAGCATATAAATAGGGTACTTCTAAATGTCATAAAACACCATCCACCAAATTAAAACCAAGGCTCACAATTCCTGTTTATATATTGGTATATAATTTGTCAGTATATCTGATATATTGTTATATATGGTAGGCATTCCTCGCTTAATACGAACAGAGGGACAATGCCTCCTCGCCAGTACGAAAGAAAGTCAATTTTGCCATCCATTAATACATTCAAAAGCTGTTATCACTTCACCTGATCTCATTCCTAGGTCATCTTGTATGTAGTGTGGACAAGATTCCTCGCTTAAAAGCAGTGTCCAGTTATAATCCTTGTCCGCTTCAGTCTCGTATGCTGGTCACTCTCACCACATACTCCCCCATCCATGGAAAATTAGTAGGTTTAATTCGGAATTGACACACATCAAGTTTCAAATGAGATTAATTTGTAAGAAATCTGTTTAGTATTATGGTAACAATCTAACACAACAGGTTGTAATAGAATGATATTGGTCACTAATGAGTGTATTCTTATGCTGATTCTGACCAGTGGTCATCTGACTTAAATAGATGCAACTCTTCATACATGAAATAATACATAGATCCTACCTTCTCTCAAGCATACGTTTCAAGTGACATCACAATTAAAATATGTCACTTAACTGACATAATAATCAAGATATGTCAGTTAACTGACAGTACAATGATATGACATCATGCTGACAGAAAAGAAAAGCAGATAGAGCTAATACAACATTGAAAATATAACTGTTATATTTTTAAAGGTAACTGAAGCGTTATTTAAGCAGATACAGCACAACTCAGAAATAACTGAACATGTTGCCAAAATAAAATAAAATGCATTGTTCAATATTTTGAACATAATTCACCTTTCCAGAGTATCCATCCATTATCAGACCTCGTATGATGTCATAATCCGCTCAGCTCATATATGATCTCATAATCATTACATCACAAAGGGTTCCATATAGACCGTCAGCAAATCTCAAATGGTCCGACACGTTGTATGAATTGTATGTCTTTGTAATTCTTTGCTATTTAATCAACATGCTGTTGAATATTTTGAAACTAACTTGCCTGGGCGCTGTTGCTGCCTTAGGCAGCAACAGCACCCAGTCAAATTAGTTTCAAAATATTCAACAGATTACATGTGTAGTTTTTTGGAAATTAATAGTCAGGATGTTCAGAGATCGATCGATCCCAACACGAGCGAGGTGTGGGTGGAGCTTAGCTAGAGATGGGCGGGGCATAGCTAAAGATGGAAAGGTCCATTGGATTGGAAAACATTGCCAGTACGGTTGCACCAGCTTTGAAGAAGTTGCCTAAGGCAGCAATGTCCTCCAGTCCAATTATGTCCAAAATATTCAACCGAACATTTCTTACATCGTGTTCAGAATTGTACGAAACTGTTTCTGTTTTTGTTTTGGAAACATCTTAACTGATTTACGACTTGTAGCGTAACTAATGGGTGTTATTAATTCCGGTTTTATAGCCGAGTGATTATCTGTGTATGAAGATAGTTCTGTTATGTCAACTATCAATGGTTTAATTGATTTAACTGCATGTAGACAACGTTAGCGGAGTTAAGTTTTTATAAGTGGATCCATGAAATCACAGTGTCGTACTAGAGTAGTACTATTCATGATAATCTCCAGATGTCACATGTTTTGTTTGCTTATGGTAGAGTATCATTATCTGTACCAGGCATTCCAAGCATGGTGAATCCACCCTCTTAATGCTGAATCTATGCTTCCAAGTATTTACGTTTCTCTAATTTAACAGAGCTAACAGCTAACATGGAGGTAAATGGTGCTCATTTTGACATGTAATGCAGAAAGATGTCCAGTTTTCAGACTGTCTGCAAAACTTTGAAAATAAATACGAGCGATACAGAAGCAAGATGATGAGGAATACAACAGAACACAAAAAGCAGCAACCGAATCAGTCATATGAATGAATGCTGTAGTCTGTTCTTAGCCATTCACACATGCTGTTGTTAGGACACATCCACATGTCTGGCTGTTAGACTCAGTATTATAATATGGACTCGAGTCATTATCAACCGCTTCACCTCGGTATCATGGTAGGACGTTGAATATTTTGAAACTAATTTGTCTGGGAAGCTGTTACTGCCTTTTGTTAGTTTCAACAGATGCTAGAGAATCATAGAATAATTTGGCATGCAATTAAACATTACATAGAAATGTAGTAATCACAGCGAGCTTTCAGATCAGACTTTGCAGACAGAGCATTTCTGCTTGAAATCATTTAATCAACTAGACTCTCATAGTCTCTCTTTGTTACCTAAGATCATTAAGGCATTTGATAATGGTGGAATACCCGGTAAATAATATCAGACTTATTTCAGGCAGACGTTTCACGATTACTGATATTGTATGATATTTGTGTATTGAGTTGTTTCGGGCGCTGGCCCTGTATTATGGCCAGTAATTTCTCCTGACATAGCTGTAGTTTGTCCTCGATTATATCATCACATCACTTCGCTGAACACTGTCATCATCGTCATGGCAACATTTCTGGTAAACATCAGACACTGCTTGTACACTTCAGACCTGTGTTTGAATCATTAAACCAATCTTGGTCACAGCTTTAGTCACTCCTTCACGCTTCGTAGAAATGCCAGTTTTTACAGCAAAATCACAGCAGTCAGCAACGTCTTAACCGAGACATGTCTGTCCGCCCGTCCTGTGCGACGAACACACACACAACACGTACGCACACACACACACGCACACACACACACACATCTCCTCCTCTTTCACATCCTTTTCTGATCGCTTAGCACACTGCCGGCTACTGCTGCTACTGTTGCTGTCTTCACTGGCACTCGTTAAGATGGCTTACTTGATTGGCAATTCGACTTCTGCTGCACTCTCTTGTCACATGTCGTCGACCGACCGTTTACATCGGGCCCGTGAGAGAGGCTCCGGCATTGAGGAGATTTCATCGCTCAAGCATATTTCTCACGGCTAGTTGAACGGTAGGCCCTGTGATAGCTGGGAGGCATGGAACAGGCGATCACCCTGGTATGTGGAGTCCTGCGACAGCATCATGTCTGCCTGTGACTTGAAGTCATCACCCAGGAAACTGTCCTGTGAACACAAACAGTACAACAATGTTATCAAGATGAAAACCAGTCATAATTCACTAAATTAAATTTGATTTAATATTTTGAAATTTATTGAAAGTTGCATTATTAGCTCACCTGGCCTGAAAGGCCAAGTGAGCTTATGCCGTGGTGACCAGCCGTCGTCCGGCAACTTTTCCTTTAAACAACTTCTCAAGAACCACTGGGCCAATTTCAATTATTTGGCAGGAAGCATCCTTAGGGCATAGAGAGACAAGTTTGTTCAAATGAAGCCGATCGGCCAATTTGGCCGGCAGCCATCTTGGTCTTGGATGATCTAGTTTTACCGAAAATGGCTTCTTCAGAGCCGCTGAAAGGATCAGGATGAAACTTGGGAGATAGGATTAAGGACTAAGGGCCATTAAAGTTTGTTCAAGGGAAGTTGATCCATCAAAAGACATGGCCACCGCGGGCCAATCAAAATGTAGCGGGTTTGGCGGTCATTTTGGATTTTTTTATTTGATTGATTTTGAGGACAAAATTGGTTCTATATATGTTTTTGGATATTCCGATCTCAAATTTGCAATTTTCGAAATTGTTGGATAAATGGGCTGCCGGCCATCTTGGACAATTTTCCCGCAAAAAGCTCCTATACTAAAGCAATGGGAAATTAAAAATTTCTTCTCGAAAACTGCTGGGACGATTTCAATCATATTTGGCAGGAAACATCCTTAGGGCATGGAGATTTAAGTTTGTTCAAACGAAGACGATCAGCCAATTTGCCCGCCAGCCATCATGGATTTTTGGTCGATTTTTAGATGTCTAAAAATCTTCGACGAAACTGTTTGAGCGATTGATTCAAAACTCATAAAATATCACTTAGGGCCCCGAGCTGAACCAAGTTTGTTCACGGGAACTTGATTTGCCAAATGGTTTGGCTGGCCTGGTTTTCATGAAAGCAGGCCATCTTGGATGGCCAGGTTTTCATGAAAGCAAGGGCCAAAATTTGAGAGATGATATTGATGACTAAGGGCCAATAAAGTTTGTTCAAGAGAAGTTGATACATAAAGAAACATGGCCTCTGTTTTCTTGTTACAAGTCTGCTCAACTCAATAGACTTCTACTTATTGTTAATGACCATTCTAGTTGAAATGCCTATGGTCCAGGTGAGCAATACAGGCCCCTGTTTTCTGATATAATATTAAGTTTTATTTAAACACTCAGGTTGTCAATATTATGGCTTTTTTCATATCATGCAGAATGCCATACAAACAAGTGCCATCAGAAGACGGTACACCCCCCCCGTTTACCTGTATAGTTGTCCTCTAATGGGGACACTGAAATTTCAGGGGTTAGTGTATAATACCACTGGTCAAACCATTAAACAGCCTCTGTAATGGCTTTAGGAAATAAAATGTCCATTTGCAGAGAATAATTAGAAAACTATTTTATTAATATTTACTATTAGAATATCTGACTCGATTTATAAATGAGTCATTCATTTCAGTGGTACACCGTCAGAAATATTCTCTTGGTCTGCAAACGGTAAAGTTTTTCATTTGCTTGATGACTCTTGGCCATTAAAGGGTTAATTAAGTGTGTCAGTGTTTTTCCGTGAGTAAGAAATGTCAACTGTCCATGTAAATAACACAGTGAGCTACAGTACAGCGCAGAAATAACCTGACATGTTTTCAAAACAAAAACACAGACATGTTAGTACAATATTGAACAAGATGTGAGAATTGTTCTGTTTAATAGTTTGTACTTAATTCGACTGAAAGACAGTAATGCCTTAGGCAGCAATGGCTTCCAATCAAATTAAGTACAAAATATTCAACAGTATGTTTTCTTTTGCTATGGAAACATTTTCCAAGTCATTTCCGAGCTCTCCTGTATTGTTGTTGTTGTTGCGGCTAACCTGAGACAGCTCTGGCTGCGAGAGTCCTACCATGCCTCCAGGTTGACTCATCTGGAATGGCTGGCTCATGGACAGGCCACCTTGCGTCAGTGGACCTTGTGAAAAGGCCTGCGATGTATCCTGGCAATGAAAATAATAAATATTGATTGGAAATCTCTCGAATCATTATACATATATAAATGTGCCTCAATATCTCTATCTATCAGTCAAATACAACATATGACAACACGTTCAATATTACACAGTACTAATTATCGAGCCAGACATTCTGGTTGTAAATTATTTTAAATAGTCTTCTTAGTCCGCAAATGCAGATTTCGCGACACCACTGCAGAGGCCGTTTTTGCTGGCTCCAGTGTTAAAGCATTAATCTCAGCTGAATTTGCAGAAACTTGGCTTCAGACGAGCCCCGTGGATATTCTGCACTCATTTGACCCCTAGGCCAGCAAGGAAACTAAATATGACAGAATATTTAACAAGTAATTTTCATGAAAGTTAGTGTCTGCTGAGTCAATAACCTCAAATTATATTCAGAATAATCAGTATAAATGACAGGCTGCACACACGGGCCTGCTCACTGGCACGCTCGAACCGACTCAAGGGCCTGCTCGGGCCCATTCACAGGCCTGCTCATCTGGAGCATCAGTATTTCAAGGTGTATGAAAGCAGGTCTGAAAGAGGACAAGTATCGAAAGTTAAGAAATCCTAATCCAGGTCTTGGAAAAGTATGCAAAAACTGGATGATGTACATCACATGATCCCCAGCAAACAGCAGCCATTCACGAAACCCTGTTTGCCACAGGGATTGATAGATAAGTTGTTATTGAGCAGAAACCAAATGCAGACGTGTCTGCCAAATTTTAAGTATTTCAAGTGAGATAACAGTGACTATGGACGAGTATAAACGATACACAATCACCACCCAGAGCATGTTAGCAGTTGCCATACCAAATTTGAAATGAATCCATCCATTATAAGCGAAGAGCATAATTTCCCTCCACCATCTTTTCAAAGCAGGGGGGGGGGGGGGGGGAATTGCTTACCTGACTGTGTCATGTGACCGTTCAAGATTGCTGACTACGATACCTGACTGTGTGGCATGTGACCCTATATGATTGCTGGCTGTGTGTCATGTGACCGTGTATGATACCTGACTGTGTCACGTGACCATGCATGATTGCTAACTGTGTGTCATGACTGTGTATGATACCTGACTATGTGGCATGTGACCCTATATGATACCTGATTGTGGGTCATGTGACTGTGTATGATACCTAACTGTGTCATGTGACTCTATATGATTCCTAACTGTGTGCCATGTGACTGTGTATGATACCTGTGTGGCATGTGACCCTACATGATACCTGATTGTGGGTCATGTGACTGTGTATGATTACTGGCTGTGGGTCATGTGACTGTGTATGATACCTGACTGTGTGTCATGTGACCCTATATGATTGCTGGTTGTGTGGGCCATACGACCGTGTATGATACTGACTGTGGGTCATGTGACTGTGCATGATACCCCACTGTGTGGCATGTCACTGTGTATGATACCTGACTGTGTGGCATGTGACCCTATATGATACCTGTGTGGCATGTGACCCTATATGATTGCTGGATGTGTGGGTCATGTGACTACTGTGTGTCATGTGACCCTATATCATTGCCTACTGTGGCATGTGACTGTGTATGATACTGACTGTGGGTCATGTGACCGTGTATAATACTGACTGTGGGTCATGTGACCGTGTATAATACTGAGTGTGGGTCATGTGACCATGTATGATACTGACTGTGGGTCATGTGACTGTGTATGATTGCTTACCTGACTCTGCGTCATGTTCTGACTATTTTGCTGAGTCGGACCACCCATCGGATTCTGCATGTTACTGTATCGTTGTGGCTTCTGTCTGCCACCGACACCCATACGGTTCATGCCACGATTACGTAAACCACCACGATTGGCTGTAGACATAATGTTGTATAGATTATAATAGATAGCAGATTAGATATCAGCATCACTAGCAATGGAGGGATCCAGTCTGTCACTCAAGTATCTGACGTCGTAATCAATTACGTCACTAGTTAGCTCATGCTACAATCCTAATGGTGTATATATCTGGCATGAAAATCAAAACGTCCGTCACTAGTGTACGAATTGCAGGTATTTGATCAATTTACAATTGAATAGGCATTCTGCTGATTTTTCACACTAATTTGACTAGGAGCTGGCGGTGTTCAGCCCACAGTCAAATTAGTTTCAAAACATTAAACAGCTTACATATATAACTGTCATAGGCAGCAACCGTAAAATATATTTAACAACTTACGTGTACAATTACCTACCCTAGAAATTTTGATCCTGGGAATTCAGGTTTCTATATTGTAAATTGATTCCGACACGCATAAAAAGTAGGCGGAGCTTGGCTAGAAATGGGCGTGGCATATTTAAGAATGGATCGCTTCATTACACATTCTTCAGGCATATTTTGTAAGCTAATGGACTGGCTCTCGCCTCTCATCATTAGCATTTCACCCTCTAATGGACAGAATTCCTCCAGAAAATACTCATTTTCTCACACAGGATTTCAATTTGCAGGATATGGGAAGAATAATTCTCAAAAACTTATCATAGTCATGATTGATTCCATTTTCAAAAATAGTCTGTTGCAGTGCATGCGTTCTCACAAACACATTACAGATACAGTACAGTTCAAAAGTAACTTAACATGTTTCCACAATAAAACAAGATGACCACCAAAAAATTGCCCTATCAAGACGCTCGTTTAATATGTTGAAGCCTTCCGTCATAGGATCATTCCGACCAAGTTTTGTTGAAATCAGTTTATTGATTGAAGGAAGAGGTACTGTTTTTAAAACTCAGAAAATCAGAGATTTCTGCCAAAACATTGACCTATCGAAATTCCAAATAGATTTTCTAGAGGTGACGACAATAGGATCCTTCCAGCCAAATTGGTTGAAATTGCTCAAGCGATTAATGAGTAGCATTTTATTTGAATTCCCATTTATCGGAAAACCCAAGATGGCCACCATCAAAATCAGGCTGTCAAAATTCTGTATACAAGTTCTGAAGCGTACGGGCCCAAGCGGTTAGCCCTTAGCACACTGATGTCAATATTCTATCTTTTACGGTGTCAACAGCAAAGAAACCAGTGTACATTTTTCAACAATTTTGGTGGAATATGTTGCTGTCTATGACAGCACCATCCGCCACCAAATTTGTTGAAAAATAAATGGCAGTTCATCTTTTACTTTAATTTGAAAATTTTAAATTTTGACATTAGAGTGGCAAGGGTTAATGAGGTACCGGTAGCCTTTTAACTGATTTCCCAAAATATTCAGAAAACCGAAAATGGCCACTGGAAAAATTGACCAATTAAAATTCTATATGCAACTTCTAAAGCCTACTGACCTAGGCTCATTCCAGCCAGTCTGGTTGAAATCGCCCAAGCAGTTAATGAGTAGATAATTTTCAGCCATTTTTTCGGAAAATTCACGATGCCCACCGAATAAATTGACCAATCAAAATTCTATATACAAGCTCTGAAGTATAGCACTTTAGGGGCCTTCCAGCCGAGTTTGCTTGAACTTGTTCAAGCGGTTAATGAGGCCTTTTAACTGATTTCCCAAAATTTTCAGAAAGGCCAAAATGGCCGCCGGAACAATGGACCAATCAAAATTCTGTATACAAGTTCTGAAATCTACCAGGCTAGTATCCTTCCAGCCAAGTCTGGTTGAAATTGCTCACGCAGTTAATGAGGAGTAGCGTTTTAAATGATTTCCTGCCATTTTTCAGAAAATCCAAGATGGTTGCCAGAAAAATTGACCAATCAAAATTCTGTATACAAGTTCTGAAGCATACTAGACTAGGGTTCTTGCATCCAAGTTTGATTGAAATTGGCCCAGTGGTTATCGAGTAGGCTTTTAAGTGATTTCCAGAAATATTCAGAAATTCCAAGATAGCCACCGGAAAAATTGACCATTCAAAATTCTGTATACAAGCTTTGAAACCTACCAGCCTGCGTATCCTTCCAGCCAAGTCTGGTTGTAATTGCTCAAGCAGTTAATGAGTTGCGTTTTAAGCAATTCCCACCATTTTTGGGGAAATTCAAGATGGCCACCGGGAAAATGGACCAATCAAAATTCTGTACACAAGTTCTGAAGGATACCACGCGAGGGTTTTTCATCCAAGTTTGATTGAAGTCAGCCCAGTGGTTAATGAGAAGTCGGCTTTTAAGAGATTTCGAGAAATTTTCAGAAAATCCAAGATGGCCACTGGAAAAATTGACCACTAAAAATTTTGTATACAAGTTCTGAAACATACGAGCGTACTATCCTGCCAGCTAAGTCTGGATGAAATTGTTCAAGGAGTTAATGAGGAGTAGCGTTTTAAATGATTTCCCGCAATTTTTTCGGAAAATTGAATATGGCCGGCGAAAAAATTGACCAATCAAAATTCTGTATACATGTTCTGAAGCCTACCCCATAGGGTCCTTCCCGCCAAATTAGGTTGAAATCCACCAAATGGTTAATGAGTAGCGTTTTAAGCAAAAGTTGACAGATGGATGGACGCCGGACGGAGACGGATGGTCGCCATGCCATAAGCTCACTCGGCCATTCTGGCCAGTAGAGCTGGGCGGTCTGACGGTAGTACCGTGAGAACCGCGGTATACCGTGAACCGATACCGTGACCATTGACATTTCCAAATACCGTGAATACCGTCCATAATGTTTGAGCAATATTTGAGAAATATATTCATAAAATCTGACTTGACCAAGGGTAAATAAGTGCTAATAGTGCCAAAAATACAGGCATCCCTAACTATTAGCCGAGTTCAGGTGAAAGGGTTGTTGTAAAAACAAACGTCAAGACGTCAATTACAAAATAATGACAGGCAGAATTGTATGTCAAACGTACGTCTTGAAAGTCTCACGGTAAAATTGCTTTATTTAAAACATCTAAACTCATTCTCTGGCCATCCGCCAGTAGTAATTACACTATAATATATTCCCTATTCCAGTTTCTATTATTTGTAATTTATTACTCCAAGCATTTTGTCACCGAACAAACACGCTAGAATAACAAAATAACATACAAACTGCGTGCTATTCAAACACAACAGCGATCTCGCAAAGACGTATTTGATTGGTTGTTCATGAACTAGACCGTGGGAAAATACATTACTATGCTGAATTCATCAATGAAAATTTACTAAAACGTAGTATTTGCTCGCGCCGTTTTGATCACGTGCTAATTTATTAACAACGAGCAGAGTTGAAGTCGTTATTTTTTATTTTTCTGGCTTGTTTTAAGAAATTTCTTTACGGATTAAATCCAGTTTAAGTAACGACACCTACAAATTATAGTGTTTTAGTTTTTGTAATTCATTTTTCAACTGGCTACACGTCGGAAGTTCGGGGAAATAGCTTTTTACACGCATTGTTCACGTGAAGCATGGCGAGTAACGAGTCTGCACATCGGGTAGTCGGTAATTATCAGAAGCTCTGGAATCGGCTATATTCAATGTCGTGTTATATGTATGTGTATAGGCCTGTTTTCGCGAGTAACAGAATATACGACTCCAACAGAAATAAAAGCGTACAACACTCGCCCCGTTTAAATACTCGCGGATTTTGTCTGGACTCTGTTTATCAAAGCACTCGACTGCCAAATAAAATTTACCGTTTGCTGTCGCACGCATTAATAGCAAGAACAATCCAGATTTAAAATAGTGCACCCCAATGTCTCAAACAGCGGGTTATAGTTAGCGAGTCGACCACACCCTTTGACCGATATTCCCGTGAATGATATTACGTCAATAAAGATAGTGACCTAATAAAATCGTGAAACTAAACAGTCGCAATAGCCATGTTTTTCTTCTCTAAATCAGGAAGCCGATTTATTTATTTTACCTATATTTACCGTTGATTGGAGATGGAAGTGAAAAGGAAATGGAAAAAATTGTTCTAATTTCGTGGCATGCCTCAAGCTCAGATGACGGTATACCGTGGTACCGCGGTATTTTTTCATGGTACCGGTACCGTCATGTAAATATCAATACCGCCCAGCTCTACTGGCCAGGTGAGCTAATAAAACTTATTGTTGAATATTTTGAACTTAAGTGGATTGGAAAACATTGATGCCTAAGACAGCAAGCAGTGTTAGGCAGCAATGTCTTCCAATCGAATTAAGTACAAACTATTAAACAGAACATTTCTTACATCTTGTTCAATATTGTACTAACATGTCTGTGTTTTTGTTTTGAAAACATGTCAGGTTATTTCTGCGCTGTACTGTAGCTCACTGTGTTATTTACATGGACAGTTGACATTTCTTACTCAAGGAAAAACACTGACACACTTAATTAACCCTTTAATGGCCAAGAGTCATCAAGCAAATGAAAAACTTTACCGTTTGCAGACCAAGAGAATATTTCTGACGGTGTACCACTGAAATGAATGACTCATTTATAAATCGAGTCAGATATTCTAATAGTAAATATTAATAAAATAGTGTTCTAATTATTCTCTGCAAATGGACATTTTATTTCCTAAAGCCATTACAGAGGCTGTTTAATGATTTGACCAGTGGTATTATACACTAACCCCTGAAATTTCAGTGTCCCCATTAGAGGACAACTATACAGGTAAACTGTTGAATATTTTTCCAGTTTATACATCACTTATATGACGCCATATCAAGTCATTGACATGTAGGATGATGTCATAGTCAATGACGTTGTGAATGACGTAGATAAGTTCGTCACAAACGCTTAATTGATGACGGACTAAGCGTTGTTGTCAAAAGCGTACTAACATGTTTATGTTTTTAGTTTCGAAACATGTTACCCTATTTATGAGCTATACTGATTCTCTACAAATGAACATTATATCCGGCCTACAGGCTTACTGATCAAGACTCTCACGTGTCTTTCTGGAAATGTAACCCAATCCTCCTGTTTGTATCCTTCTTAACCTCATTACTCGTGTTAACCACTAAAAATTGGGAAACAAAAATTAACCCTATCATCCCAAAACAGCAGCTAATCTCCTGCTACTCAGTACTCACCTTGATGCTGCATAGCTTGCTGTGCTTGGAACATCTGTGGTCCAATAGGAGACATGAACATACCCATAGGGACAGGCAGGTTCAGTCCTGCGGTGTAGGCACGCTCTGGTCCAATGAAGCCCAGCTGATCGTGAGTGCGTACTAATGGTTCACGATAAGCCAAACCTAGAATTATAACAAAATATTAACTTCATAAACATGTCTTTCAACATTAGTATATTTAGTCTTTAACCTTCAAATTTGTTTAAGAAAATCTGAATTTTCACCTAGAAAATGTCGATTTGCAAGCGAACAGATCATTTTTTAAATTTAATAACTGGAATAATTGGCTTGGTTATCGGGCCCCATCATTTTTGGGAGTGTGTTGGTGCGTCCATCCTCGATGTTTGTCCTGACATTATTTTTAACAGGTTTTCACATAGTCACCAAACTTGATATATGGATGCCACATAGTCTAAAGGTGTGTCATGTATCACTCTCACACACGCACTCACACGCACATGCAACCCTTGGTATGACATACCTCCATTCATGTGCGTTCGATCATAGGCACACACCCAACCCCAAAAGTAATCGCTTTGCATGTGTCCGCGCACGCGCACACGCACACACACACACACACACACACACACACACACACACACTTGTGTGACATACCTCCATTCATGTGCGTTCGATCATAGGCACTGCCAGGTATAAGCACCTCTCTGGCATCAAACATTGCTGTGCTCATAAAGCGACCACCCTGAACAAAACATAGAACACTCTCATGTTCAATCAAAATCTTTAGAACAGCTAACATGCTAACAATATCTGTCCTGATAATACGAGATGTCCGTTACGATCATACATGCCAGAAGTGACAAATTCTTAAAAGCAAGATTACAAGCAAGAATCAGATTTGAATAAAAATGCCAATGATAAACGTTTTATCATATTTTTTATGAATTAAATTTAGAATTTGACAAATTTTCACAAACTATCACTTAAAATTTCGGGTACGGTCATGAAATTTGGCACCAAATAGAATTCATGGTATGACATCATCACGTCAATCGTCAGCCTATGGCAGCAACAGCCCGTCAAATTAATTTCAAAATATTCAACAACTTATTTATATAGATACATTGAAATTGTTATTCTGCGAATTCAGGGTTCAAAGTATATAAATCGATTCCAACACACGTACCTCAGTGGGCGGGGCTTAGCTAGAAATGGGTGGAGCATAGCTAGCACTGACTTATGCAAGTCTGACATAGATACAGCAGCACATCATAATATGCTTAGCTAAGCTACTGTACTTTTTGAGAATCACTCACCGGGTTTGCAGTATTGACGAGTTTGCGTGGCTTGCTAAACTGTATGAGACTTTCTTTCATGTTATTCAGCGGTCCTTCTACCAAACATTTCTGCTCCTTGTAATACGTCAGCAAATGATTCCATAAAGGTTGCTGGATGAGAAAATACCAAAACATATAAACAGCCATATAGAGATTTGTAAACCTAATACTATCGCTACATAAACATAAATATATATATCGTTACCAAAGCATAAACAATCTAATAGAAATTGCATAAACCTAATACTATCGCTACAAAAACATATAAATATGTACATGTATATCGTTACGAAAACATAAACACAGTCTAATTGAAATTGCGTAGACCTAATACTATCGCTACAATGTAGCAGAATGATGCATAAATGCAATACTTGGTGAGAAGTAGAAAGAACGTGTTACAGACATAGGCAGAATAGATTATCAGAAAACCGAAACTGGTTTCAGAAACTTTCAATTCGTTTATGGGAAACTGAAACTGGTCTCGGGGAAACTGTGAAACCAGCTCGGAGGCAGATTTCACAGTTTCGGTTTCTTCTGGTTTCGTGAAACTATCCATTCGATAATCAGCAGATAATCATTATGGCGGCAGAATACCACCAGTTATTGCACATAGAAATGCCATTGTCATAATTCCCGTTCTAAGCCTTCTACAATCAGCATTTTCACAAAGTTTTCAGTGCTCTCGCTTTCAAATTACATAATATTCATCACTTTTCAGAGCCATTCTGAAACCGAAAAAAGTGATTCAGTTCTTTGAAACTATGTATTATTTTATAGAACCAGTTTCAGTTCATTTTATTATTTAAACCTACCTACAAGTTTCAGTTTTACTCAAAACTGTATTCTTTTATCAGAGTAGTGAAACTGCAAACGAGTTTTGTAAAACCGAATCAAAAAAGCATCCGCTTGTTTCTACGAGAAGTGTTAATACTTACCAGATATACTAATATGATGTTTATTATCTCGTCTAGCTCAAAATAAACAATTAAAACTCTGCACTCTCCATAATCCTGCCCATACTGTGTCTGGGAATTACCATAGCCTTCAGGTTTTGACAAACTGCGAAAGCGGCTCCGTCTCACCTCAGCGGGGTGGCTGAGGTGGGCCATAGTACATCTGGTAAGTATTAACACTTCTCAGACACAAAAGCGGATGCTTTTTTTTTATTCTACTTCGAATAATACTTACCAGATGTACTATTATGATAAATTTCGGATTTCGACAGCGAAGAACCTCCGGTTGGAGGTGAGGTTCGAAACAGCTCTCATCTACCATCCGACAGAGAAGGCTGTGAAGAGACTAGAACCCCAGCATACGCTTTAGGTTCCGCCATCTGACTCAGAGTGCTAAACTTCCCTGGTCTAGAGCGCGCTCCACCACCCCCTCCCCCCCCCGCATTTGTCCGCACAAATTCAGAGGACTGTCACAGGGGAGGCAACACCCACCAGACCCCTGTCAGCCCCAAGTCTCAGCTATGGCAGTCCAGGAGAGTGCAGAAGCTATTACAACTTCTAATTTTGAAAAAACTATCAGTATATCGATTAGATTTTCAAATTTGAATGAGTTTAATGTCTGTTGCAATGAACAAGATACTCTTAAACCAAACTTTTTACTTAATCAGTTTGGGAATTCGACTGAGTAAATTAATATTAATCACCTAAATTAAGAAAACAATCACCATTTTCTGAGTGGTTGGTCTTTCTTGATCATCACAGGAGCTCCACCCAATCCAGTCATTCACAGATCATGTCCATCACCATTGCTCAGTGCATGTGTAAGAACCCTATGATGTATGCGAAAACAGTGGTCGGATGTGGCTTTAGTTAAGATTCGACAAAATGGCGACGGCTACCGGATTAAGTGCGCTGGAGATATCGTGAAGATAGAAATCAGTAAAGAACGACGTGGCATGCCATTGTGCTACAGACATCACCTTCTCTAAAGAGACACCATTATAAAGGGTCGATGATGCTGCTAGTGCTCAGACTTGATGGGTGTTTGCACGATCACTCTGCTTTCAAATAGCATTGACTATCCATCGAGAAATGGTATCTTTCGAGATGCGCAGATGTGGAGCTTTGAGACATAAGCACAGAGATTTCGGGGCATCTCGCCACTCCTCAGAACACCAAGCAGAAGAGTTTGGGTCATGCCTAATTAAACTTGGAAAATTGATCGGCTGTCCTGGATAATTAAGTGACTGATTCTTTGCCAGGAAACAAAGACTCTGAAGGACACTTTATCGGGACTGACCAAGGAAAAGCCGAGGCGATCCGAGAATGGTTCAAGGAACAGTTCACTGACAACGATGATGCGCCCTTGCACCCGTTCTCAGGAGACCCCATGCCATTACTAACACCGATTAAAACAGCACAAGAGAAGGCACTTACGCTGAAAAATGGACATGCATCTGGACCTGATGGCATGAGCAATGAACTATTCAAATATGCAAGTGACATTATCTCAAAACCAATAACGCAACTAATCAATTCAGCTTTTATGCACCACCTTCCCATCGACGCTGTAGGCCAACGCACCCGTATCGCACTACCCAAGCCCAAGAAGACACCTGGGCCCCCAGCCAATCTGCGGCCCATTCTGCTCCTCAACAGCACATGGAAAATCTAATCCAATGTTACTCTATGCCGCATCCGAGACAAGATCGATTACTTCACCGGATCATGTCAAAGTGGCTTCAAACATGGACGCAGCTGCGCAGACATTGTATGGGCTCAACGCATGCGTGTGTCGGTAGTCATGTCCAAACACTGGGACTTCCACAAAATGGGCATTGATATGTCACACGCCTTCGACACAATTAAACGCTCAAAGATCCTTAGATGTACTACGCCAGGTCAATTGCAATGAAGATGAGCTACGACTAGTCAGACTACTGCTTGCAGACACCAAGCTGAGCGTATGAGTCAAGTCAGTGAAGTCTATATCGAAGTCTATATCGTTTGAGACATCAATCGGCTCCCCTTTTCACCCGCTACCTTGCTGCCGCATTGAAATCTGTGCGGGAAGGTTCCACAAGACCAAACCCCCAGTGTCAATACGGGGCATGCCGCTAGAGATGGAATATGCCGACAATGTTGACTTCATAGATGAGGAAAATAAACGCATCGACGAACTTCTCCCAATAGCTGCAAGCAAACTAAAAATTGAAAATCTCTTTATGAATGAATCCAAAACAGAGTTCACCCACATATACCTATCGACAAAGCATGAAACTATAGAAAATGACAACCTAATTCGTGGCGGCGAACCACGGAGGAAAAGTAATATCCTGGGCTCACTGCTTTGCAGTACTGCTGACATTTCTGCATGCTGCATCATGGGGGACATAGCTTTCAGTTCTTCTGGAAGCTATGGATACGTAAATCAAAGATGCCCTTGATAAAGAGGCTACGTTTATACAATGCAACCTGCGTATCCTTGATGCTATATAACTGTAAAAGCTGGGCAGCTCCAAAGGCAGCTCTAGACAAACTTGATGCCTGCCACCGCAAACACCGGACACCGATGGCCAGACAGCATAATTTCCAACGATGCACTATACAAGATGTGTAATATGTCGCCGCTGTCTGTAAAAGTCGCTCAGCAGATGGTCCATGTTTGGCCATGTGCTAAGGATGCCAGAAGAGACACCAGCACAGAGAGCCTTGGAATTCTCCCTACTCAGAGCCAGCAAATACAAAGCCAGGTGAGGACGTCACTGCATAAATCTGCTAAGCGTGCTATGAGGTGACCTCAAGAAAGCAGGACTCGATACACTCAAGTCAAGAATGGACCTGGGGAAGCTAAGGATTTCGGCTGAGGACAAGACACAGTGGGGCGATTCTACCGGTGTTGTACGGGACATCCAGAGAATATTTTTGTCAAAAAATCTATCAAATTATTTACAAACAAGAATGATATTGTGCATGCAAGTAATATAGGATGGTGTGATTCCTCTGACAGCAAAATAAATTATATATCTTCCTTCTGAGGACAGTTAGAGCAAATTTAACTTGGTGTTGTACAGGACGCAGAGAATTAGACAAATTTTCACATAAATGTTCAACTTAAAAAGTCTGTGAAGTCTGATTGCTAAATCAGAAGTTATATGCCTCAGAACATTTCTAAATATGTCTAGTTTGATTACCCATACTTCATTTGATCATCACTTTAATTATTTTCTAATACTCTTATGGCAAAATAATGTAGTCATAGTGTTGTACGGGACAGTGTTGTACGGGACATTTTGTCCCATCATCTTTTTTTCAAATCTCTTTGCAAAATATTAATACTTGATAAAAAGAAATCATCAAACGACATTTTAAAAGTGCATCTATTATAGAATTCCTTTTTATTCATCACAAAAAGATCAAGTTTACAGGCCAGCTGCCTGTATTATTAATTACAGTACATATCATAACTGAATTACAGTACATTTCATATAACAGCTTCCAGCAGTTGTTCACAAAATCTTAAAATTAAACATGTATTGTCCCATTCTACCAACAGTAATTGGAGGACTGATCTTTTTTATCATACTGGAAGATGGATAGACAATGCAGTCAGCTTTTGCTGGCCATTTGAAATATCCACCAGCACTATGCATCACACTAACTTCATACTCCTGTCCTGGTTCAACACTTAACTTCTCCAGGAAAATCTTGACCTTCATATCTAACAAGACACCAATCTCCCACTACAAGATAGATAACAGAATCAGAATGGTCAACATTGATATTGCAAGTGCCACTTGAATCATTCAACGCATTTTTCCAACACTGTTCATATGAGTATCAAAGCTGATGATGTGCATTTTCTGCATGCCAGGAACACCATGGGCTTCCTCCCATAAATTTTTCATCTCTGAAAATTTGATGTCTATTTCATTCTGGGGTATGTGAATCACAGTTGTTTTTACAAGCAGATGTTTGGCCAAATTTGCGAACTCCTCTGGACTTTGAACAATAGGAGCATCAAGTGCTTTGCTCATGACTGCTTGGCGAATGATAGACTTGGCTCTACCGCCTACACCATTGATGATACCTTTTCCATGTGAGGTTGCGAAGTACTTCCACAAAAATGGTCTTTGATGCTTTTCTGACAAATACTTCAGAAAATGAACTATAAAACAATTTTTGAACTCGGATGATCGTCCATCGCTCCAAATAATTTCATATTCAGCGATAAACTCATCTTTCACAATGAAATCATACAATGTATCTATAAAAACCGCAACTGTATTTTTCCCTTTATCTGTTGAATCCGAGCATATCAGGTATGTCTTACACTTGTCCTGATAGTTAACAGCAGCAGTAAACAACATAACTGCAGCTCGACTCCATACGGCAGACTGTACTTCATCTTGATATTCGCATGAATAGTTCATGGAGAAGTCGACCTGCAGGAGCCTAGCTGTAGGATTGATTATGTCATCCTCAAAGTCTTGCGCCTGAATCCTTTTAACATTAATATGAATGACAGTAAGTGCCATGCTATGTTTCAGTATTTGTAAAAGTTCTTTTGTTTTTGCCTGTTTTATATTACAAGCAATCTACGGGATGAACCATTACCATTTTCTTTCGCAATGTTCTCCCATTCTTTCCATTTAACTGGAGTATCATCATCAAAATCAATTGGCATTTTAAACAATTTACCGTTTGCACAGAGCTCACATTCCTGACGCCAACATAGAGAATTTGGTGTGGTATCATACATTTTCAGGCCTCAACTGGCAAAATTTAGCGAATGACTCAGATTCATCTTGTTCACATTCAGTTTTATATATATAGAATACGCCTCTCGGAGAAACATAGTGAGGAAGTATTTGCGTTTTGTCTGTTTTGTACCGTGTTCATCCCATACAACCATTTCATCCTTCATACCAGGCATAGTATACACAATACCTGGTCGAAAGAAAAAACTCATAGCCGCTGCTTTTTTAGTTTCATCTAGGCTGCATCCATGTTTTGAATGTTCAGCATTCATTTTGTCCTCCAATTTTAGTCCAACACGTTTGGCAATACCAGCTACAACAGCTTGTTTTTTCTGTGGAAATCATGGCAAAGCTCGCAATACTCGGGTCATTGCCTTTTCAAAGCTTTGAGGACGTTCATATGCGATCTTTCTATCAGGTGTTAAGAGTTTTTTCTATATTGCCGTTTAAGATCTGCTTCACGCTTTCTTTTGTCTTCACTATCTTTACTAGTCTCTGACAATTTTTTTGATTCACGATAGGCTTTAATTCTTTCACGTTCTGCCTTCAAAAAGTCTGCGTCCTTGTCTTTCTGTCTTGTTCTATATTCTTTACACCTGAGAGCCACTGATTTAGGTTCTGTCTTTTCTGCCATTATGGCATGACTGATATACTTAGTGATATACTTAGTGCACAGATTTGGTTCACTATTTGCTGTTAAATGATCAGCTGAAATCTACACAGTACTAGAGGTGGGTGACTGGTCCATGAAATCACTAAGAGCATGTTGCTGCCTAACCTACCAACTGCAGAACACATATATACATATACATATAAGCAGAGAAAACCATACGACAGTTGCTGTCTATGGTTATAGCCCTTACTTTAGAAAATCAGCACATACTTGCATGCAATGCATTCAGAAAATGATTTGCCTGAAACTCATTGCTGTCTAGCTCGCTGTATAGAGACACTTCATTGTGTGTACTGTTTACAAAGCCACATAACCTATTTATGGTCTACACAGTCAAATCTGCCCTAAAGTCAACCTCTATAGAAAGGCACCTCTACATAAAGACCACCTTTATTTAGTTCTAAAACCATGAAAGCCATCCTTTTGACCTTCAATATAAAGGCCACCTGTATATAAAGACCACTTTTGGTCCATGGAGTGGCCTTTATATACAGGTTTTGGGGTGTTTCAGCAGGATAATATTAGTTTATAGTTCCATGAATGTAACTTATTGCTAATTAGCTATTAGGGGTGGAGTGGCTGAGGGTGACAGTGAGTTATCATGCAGTGTTGTACGGGACAGTGTTGTACGAGACAAAGTTTGGACCTCTTTTTTATCTTCTTATTATGACTTTTGTACAAAATAATCATTTGGGTGTATAGATATGTTTATAGAGAAAGAGAAAACTTAATTTGGTGGTAATAGAGACAAGTTTCTTTGTAGCAAAAAAAAAATATATAGCTTTTAAGTGTTGTACGGGACATAATTATCCATACCCTATTATTTGTTTATTCAAAGATTTTGCCAGCAACAAAATTAGTTTTTAGTGGTTCATAGTGCTAGCTGGTATACTAAATAGTAATACTGAGTCATAAAATGGACCATAATTTAGATCTCTTAGAATTTCAATTTCAGTTTGCCCTACCCCAATTTGTATTTTTTGCTTTATTACTGTATACTTAATTAAATACCCAAATTATATCTTCATAAAAAGCACAACACTAAAATTTATTCTAATTAACCCTCTGGGCCCTACCAAGAATTTACAAAGAAGTGCTAGAAACCCTACAGCCAAAAGCTAGAAACTTGCTAAGAAACCTAGCCTATAAGCGGTAGTGGCGTGATAGCGGCGTAGTGCTACCATGCCAACTATATTAACTATTTTTGGCAAAGTAACAGATCACTATATATAAAACTATATATCATTAGAAAGGGCAATAAAATACCTTTAAGTACATATAAAATTTGTATGAATAAAATATATTTTAGTTAGTCAACGTGCCTCTCAAAATGGCCACACCTTGTAGGATAAATACATTGGTCTATTTTTGCAAAGTTTATCGAATTTTTTAAAAATTTTACAAATGCCATTGATAAATTTAATCACAATGGTATTATAACTAACAGATACCAAAGTTTCGTGAAGGTTTTCAGCCGATAAGATGTGAAAATGACAATCATATTATGTCATGGTACCGTAACATTTCGAGAAATTCCGGTCATGATTTTGGGGGGAGGCCTTATTCAATGTTGAATAATTCCTTTATACATAACCGAACACATACCAGGGTTTCTCAGCGTTGACAACGAATAAATGGCAAATTTTATGCTATGTAGCATTGCTGGTTGCAATCAGCAATTTAAGAAGCGAACGCAAATGTTTTACACTAAGATTCTATAGCATCCGACATTTTTTAGTAGCGGCGTCTCCAATAGGAATCGTTTACCGTGATAGATCGCGAGAGAACGACAGGAATTTGTAGAATCGTACCCGTATCTAATATACGAGTACCACGCTCATTACCCGTTATTGGCATCGCCGTATCACGCGCTATAAGATTGACGCGTCTGATTGGTCGGGAAGTCATGAATATTAATTTTTCCGGCAAGATGGCGACACGATCAGCTGTTTTGGAAAATAGTTGTATGTTCAAATATGTCAATCTATGCATATTTCTTGTACGCCACAAACTAAAAAGTAGACAGATGACTAGATTAACCATATTGACAATCGGGAAGTGGGATGCCGATATATTTGACAGTTTTCGCATCTCAACTCGGCGTAATTAATGCTAGTAATTTGAGAGTAAGTTTTCTTGGAAATTGTAAACAAAGACATGCATCGATGATTGAGATTATCGGACTGTTTATCTATAACCTTATTGTTATTTGGCGACCAGAGGTAAACGAATGGATTTATATATTATTGGTTCTGCTGCTTTCTTACCACAATCTATAACTTTCTCGGTTAAATTAGTCGTTGAGTAACTGAAAACTTGGGAAGTAACACCACATTGCCTAACAATCATTGATGATTGGAACTCACAAATTATTCCTTAGAAAACAAATAATTCACTATTGCCCTTGTTACAAACATTCTATCACCATTTACTATGTGGCCAGTATCCTCTGATCAAAGACATAGAGAACCGGGGCCCTGAAACAAACTTGCCCTATCATGGAAGTGTGCCCAAAATTAAAAACAATTATCACATTTGAACCTGAAATTCCAGAATTTCACGTTTACAGTCATTATAAAGGTAAGATGTTGAATATTTTGAATCCAGTTTGAAGCTGGTGCTGCCTTAGCCATCTTCCAGTCAAATTAGTTTCAAAATATTCAACAGAATTTAGAAACATTTGTAACAAATTTATTATTCACTCTTGTCGATTGAAAAGGTTAATCCAGTAACTAGTAGTCATACTCCCTTTTTGGACTATATATGCCCACCATTTATTATATTACTCATTTCTGCGCTAAAATCTGAGGGCCGTGTATGACCATAACAGCCGTTGTCGGGTCATAGTGCTTACCAGTATATCCCTATGACCCTGCGCCGTACATGTATATTGTTAACCAAAACTGCTGCAGTTGTCTAGGAAAATGCCAATTTTCCGACCAAAGTAACATTATTTTTGAAACTGTATCACTGGAATGACTGGCTCTTGGTCTGCATATGGGCATTGTCTATGAGAAAATGGAAATTTTCATGAACAAATTTGATTGTTAAAGTCTTAATATAACTCTTAGAATTTGCCTATTTCTAACTTGTTGTTTCTATTTTCTTAAGGTGAGCGGACAATGGCTTAAAAACATCAGAGACTCTTCTGCTAATTGGGGTGATGGATTTCCAAACATGGATTTTATAAAGAGATAAATTTGTTGATCTGTGTAAAATAAGACTGCTGGGATATTGCAATTGCCTCCATTCATCTGTCTATCCATCCATCTCCAAAAGCTCTTGGTGGAATTCAATCAAAATTGTTAATGTGAATTACTGATATGATTATGAATTCGGAGACACCGTATACACTAGGCTCCATCCATCGCAATGAATCAGCCAAGAATGACGCAAATATGATTCGACGGCAGTGAAATATACAACATAAATCTGCACACGAGCAAGGTAAGATTAACCCTTTTTCCGTTGAATTCCGCATACCTCATTTTAATGATACCATAAAGGAAAACTGGTGAATATTTTAAAATTAGTTTGACTGCAAATTGCCTTAGGCAGCAATGGCTTTCAGTCAAATTAATTTCAAAATATTCAATAGAATAAATTTTATACTGTAAGCGTCATACTTTTTCAGGGATTTGTCGGTGAAAATGAGAAAGGGTTAAATAATAGATGAATCCAATCTGTCACCTTAGTATATGACATCATAATGAATTACGTCACATATAGGCTGACGTCACAATCAAAATATCTATTGGATGACGTAGCTAAGTCCATCATGCACTTTGTAAAGTCTGTCAGTTGTACGAATTGTATGCCATTTACTAAACATTCTGTTGAATAATTGACCAGGCCCAAGTCAGATTTTCTTCAAAATATTGAACAGGTTAGCTGTATCTATAGTAATCATGGAATTGGGAATTTAGGATTCAAAGTGTATAAACTGAACCCAACACACGCAAATCATGGATGGAGCTTACCTAGAGACGGGGCAGAGCTAAAAGTGGATTCCTCTATTAGAAAATGCAAATTTCTGCCATGCCCACTTGTCAATGCCAGTCTTTGCTATGTTTAACCCTTTCACCGACAAATCCTGGAAACAATGTGCCGTGGGCAATGATGGTGGTAGCCTAATTTCTCAATCCAAAAGAAATTTACATTTTTGTATAAAGATTTTGAATTAATTACCTACCTGTATCTTATCGCCTTGGGTCCTTTCATGATCCCCATGTTTTGAAAAAATGGAGGTATTATAATCGCCTCCATCTACCCGTCTGTAGGCCCATCATGCTATCCCCTCCCAAACAGGTGGGTGAAATTCAACCAAATTTGGTATGTGGGTTACCCATGATTGAGCTTTGTAAGACCATATTTAGATTTGGTTCCGCCCCCTGTGGGTCAGGGGATGGGGTCCAAAGGACAAATATCCGAAAAACTGTCCATCACGCTAGCTAACTCCTCCCAAACTGTTGTGTGGAATTCAAAGGAATTTGATATGGGTTACCATACCATTGTGAATTTTCTGCGGGGGAAGAGTGGGTGTTCAAAAGATCGCTCTCACACACCCTCTCCATGAATTGAAATTAAGGCCAAATGAGCCACTACATGTCTCTAGCAGGATTACTAGATTCTACTTTAGCCCATGAAATTTTCATTGGTGACCAAGGGAAGACTATCTTTGAAATTTTAATACTGGAATGACTGGTTTGGTTATCGAGCCAGTCATTCTAGTGGTACATTTTTACAAATAGTCTTATCTTGCTCTGAATATCTACATTTCTGAAGATCACAGCAATGACATTTTTTGGCCACCTTGACCATTGACATATCAAATTGTTACCATCAGGCTGGTCGGTTACAAATTGTTCTAGTCATAGTCAATTTCTACTATCCTCTGGCTCATGTTAATTTTTAAATCCTGCTTTAACAGATCATTTCCCCTTATGACATCCATATTTTCCACAACAATCCACTCCAGTCTCTGTGTAATGCAACTCTTCCAAAATCAGTGGTTGGAATTCAAACAAATTTGGTATGTGATTATGGAGTGCAAGGCAGCAAGAGGGCATTTACATTTGGCTCCGCCCTCAGGGATTGGATGGGGTAACGAGGTCAAAGTGGTGAACATGGGTTCTGCTATAATGCATTATCGACCAAGCAATCTAGTTATCACTTAGATTCCATTGACGGGTAGATTCAATTTTTAGAGCACAACAGTGTTGTCGGGACTTGATGCTTGATAGATAACATTATGAACACCAGTAATCAGAGATTGTAAACCACTGCCAAGACTACCCTACCATTTTTCTCACAATGTACATAGCGGTTTTAAAATTAATTTTTAGCACATCCAAATTTGTTAAATCATAGTGTATGGCCCTCTACTTTGTCAAGATTTGAGCAAAATCTAACCAGTAGTTTCCGAGATGTCCATAGATTAAAATGTGTATCCAATCTGGATCCTGGGTTTTTGTCCATATCACAGACAACTTCGGGAAATCCTTGTTTAGGTTATGTTGCTTTGTTGCGTTAAAATTTGAAACCAGTAGGATCAATATTTTAGATGCAATACCGGACGCACACAAATATAATAAATACCCCCTTCCCCTTGCAGGACAGGGGTAAAGATCCTGAAGTCTAAAAAAGTAATCTGTTGAGTATATTGTGATATATTTAATTGGAATCTATTGTTGCCTAAAGCTGCAGCAGCTTCCAATCAAATTGGACTCAATATATTCAACAAATCTACTATACATAGTCCAGTCTGATTACCTAATATGAGATTCTCTCTCCCTCTCACTTCGAGAACTTTATTTGACATTTGCACTGGTAGTTTACACAATACAGTATTTAAATATTTTCACCCCTATAACACACAAGCCGCCCAAAAATGGCTACAGCAGTGACTTTGCAAAATGGCCATTTGCAGATCATGAGAATATTTTTGAAAAAGTACGACTGGAATGTCTGGCGCAATAACCGAGTGGTAAATTTTCAAACAGATTCTCTTTGTCTGGAAATGGATATTTACTGAGATGTAATTTTTTTTAGCAAATTTAAGTGTTACAGGGTTTATAAAAATCATCAAGTTTAAATTTGCTTTCATTTTTCTCTCAAATGGTGTTTCAAGCTGAAAAATAAAAGGATAGATACATTAATAACATTGCAACATGAACAGCAGCAAACCCCAGTAAGATTGACAAAAATGGACAGGACAATCAAGCGCAATAACTGGGGTGTCGGAATGTGTTTTGACCTGGGTGGGGTGGGAGTCTAAACAGTGGGAGAGGGAAAAAAGGGGTCGGGGGGGGGGGGGGGGGGGGGGGCATCTCCCAATCCCCCCCCCCACCCTCGTTCTGTCCCCATGTGAACCATATCTCCACAGTGGTCAATATCTTTAAAACAATTGTATTGTCTATGCTATATGTCCTTCAAGGTTCCAGACCACTGGCCTTTGAATTTTCGTCCATGCATACCACTAACACATATCCCCCTACTATAATATATATATATATATATATATATATATATATATATATATATATATATATATATATATATATATATATATATATATATATATTATAGTTGGGGGATATGTGATGTTTTTTCAAATTATTGGCAAGTGTCTCTCATTACCTAAACTCCACTCGACCATTGATTTAAAATAATTTCACCATGATGGATGTTCAGTAATTTTGAGAGGCTTTCAGTTATTCAGTAATGGCAAATTGTCATTATAAAATAATTTAAAAGCGTGGAAACTGAAGTTTCATTAAAATTAAACTAACTGTCATAATCTGTAACATCATATCACGTGACAAAGATAACGAACGAAATTCGCGATCTTCTTAACTACCGAGAGCGGGTCGCGTTCGCATTTCCGTATTATATATGACACTGCTAGTATAGGATGCCGTTTATAAAGATTTTCCAGCTTGCCCAATCGTTGAGCAGCTCTATAATAATAATGATAATAATAATAATAATACCCGATTCCATCTATCCGGATAAGCGGGTACTAGCGGGTACTCGCTTAAATAAAGGAATTGCTTCGTCATCTTCGACATTTTTACGCAAACTATTTCATTCACAAAGATCTATTTATATTTTCCCGCAAAAATTTGTAAACAAAGTGAATTGACCAATCAACAGTGGAATTAGAAAATTCAGCCTTCTGCCGTAATGTAACGCTAAGTTTGATTGGATAAAACTCCCGTAAAGCTTGCGTATTTAGCGATCGAAAACTGGTGGTAGCTTGAGCCGATAATACGTCCCGTCGCTCCCGGTGTCTAATTATCTCTTGTCGATAATACGTCCCGTCGGACTGGCAACGGCATTTTTTCAAGCCGATAATACGTCCCGTCGATGCCACAGGGTTAACAAAATTTAGACTCTTTACAGCAAGGTAAACAACAAATAAGTTAATTTTAAAGATTTCTCAATTTTTGTAGTGCAGAGGTACATTTCATAGAATCACCCAGCGGGCAAAAGCGAAGGACTGATTGCAGCTGTAGGATGTTTCTACTACTACGGCCGCAGAATACAGTAATCATCATACAAACAAAGACGTGGTAATAGTCTTAAACCTTCACCCGTACCGACAAAACGGTCTTGTTCGGCAGAAAGCGCATGAATTTCACTTCTCCTTCTCGCCGATGCTGCTGCAACCAAGAAAGCTGACATAATAGTGAACAGTTTAATACCTATAGATCTAATTGGTTCAAAGGGAGCATGCCCTAAAACCTGTAGAACAAGAGATGGATTCCATGCTGGGATAGGAATTGGCTGTCTAGGTCGCAAATTACTCATTCCTTTAATAACTTCATTCAAAGTGTCGTTCTCCACTCCTACAGTGGCCAGACTGGGAACAACTTAAGCTAATGCAGACTTATATGCTGCTAGGGTTGAAGGTACAAGTTTGTCAACCTCGTATAAATGACAGATAAAATCTGATACGTGTTGAACAGATGCAGACAAGAGATTAATATCTCTTCTCTTACACCCCTCTGCAAATTTGTTGAATCTATAATTATATGTCTTGGTGGTTGACCCTCTTCTGGCTGAAGCGACAAATTTCGCTCATTTCTCAGAAAGCCACCCTCAATTTCTCGCTGCTTGATAAATCCTTGCAGTCAATTGGAACATCTCCGGTCTGTCGTGAAGATACAGACCTTTGTTCTGAGAAATCAGATCCCTTCTGTCTGGAAAATGGATTGGATTGCAGACCATAAGGTCCAGCAGATCCATAAACCATGATCGGCCTGGCCAATGAGGGGCAATCAGTAGTACTTGGCACATGTCCTCTCTTATCTTTGCCAGAACTTTTGGGATGACAATTGTTGGACGATACGCTCCCTTCCAACTTATCGCCAGTGCGTCTACTGCTAGAGCTAGCGGGTCCGGTGACACGTATGTGACCATCTTTGCGTTTTCATTCATCGCAAATAGATTCACATTTGGCTTGCCCAATGTTTGAAGAGAACCTCCGCTACCGACTGGTTGAGCTGCCATTCCGTCGGATGACAAACCGTCCTTCGACTGAGAGCATCTGCTAGGATGTTCAATCTTCCTGGAATGTATGCTGCCCGAAGAATAATATTCCTCTCTTGGCACCAGAGCAGAAGGTTCTATATCATCATGCACAACTCTGGCGATCTCGTCCCGCCTTGGCGGTTCAAATAAGACACCACTGTTGAGTTGTCTGTCCTTACTAGGACAATCTTGTCTCGGATGAAGTTCTCAAATTTTCGAAGTGCTAATGCCACCGCTAATACTTCAAAAACACATGTTTCTGCGCATTGGTCCGATCCCATTCCCCTGACACTGACAGATTGTCCAGTACTGCTCCCCAACCCGTCGTCGATGCATCTGTAAAGATGGACATCTGCGGTTAAGGAGGTTGTAGAGGAACACCTCGCAGGAGATTCTGTTCTGATAACTACCACTGAAGATGGAATATCAATGGTTCTTTTACTAGTATCCTCAGAGACAACGGATCTGTTCTCCGAGACCAGAATGACATTAAGCACATCTGAATCGGCCTGCGTCTGAGTGCCGCATAAGGAACCACCTTCTCCAGAGATACTAGTAAACCCAGTATTCTGAGAAATTGACGCGCCGTCAGAAAGGCTCTTAGAGAAACTGACTCCAGAACTGCAATCAAGCTCTTGACTCTGCTCTCCACCGGAAAAGCTCCACCGTCCGAGAGTGAAAAATATTCCCAGATACACAAACTCCTGATTTCTCTAGATTCACAATCCATCCTAGGTAGTAAGGCCAGGACTACCTGAAGATTGTTGCGCAGTGACTGGATTCCCCGCCTTCAGCAGCCAGTCATCTATGTAAGTATGAACAGCTATGTTTCTCCTGCGAAGGTAAAAAGTCATGGCGAGAACCACTTGGTGAAGACCCTCGGGAGCTGTGGACAGACCAAAAGGAAGCGCATTGAATTCCCAAACATTGTCTTGGAATGCAAAGCGAAGGCATTTCTGAAAAGGAATTGGCATTGGAATATGAAAGTACGCATCCTTCAGATCTATCGATACTGCCCACATGCCTTTTCTCAGCCCTGTCATCACCGCTGCCAGTCTCCATCTGAAATTTTGGTGAAAGAATGAATTTGTTCAGCGGTTTAAGGTTAATAATCAGTCTCCAACCTCTGGTGCATTTCGGAACGAGGAAAATTGTCGAATAGAAGCCCAGGGAGGACTGATTGTGGACTAAATGAATCACATTCTTCTGCTGAAGATCTATGATTTCTGAGCAAATGGCATCTAGACGATCGGATTCCCTTGGAACGGGAGTCCATACTGGAATCAATGTTAACGGAACTTGTATGAAGACAAATGGCCAGGTCACTGTGAACTGGATGCCCGATTGGTATCACGGCCAGAAGGATGGATCTTTGGCGCTGCCTCTGCTGCTCATGTCGATGCTGCTTGTAGGACTGTTGCGGCGGAGTCCTCTTCATCGACTTCCACGACGTGCCGACAACCTCCTGCTCTGTCACCATAGACGCAACCTTGGAGCGAGGGCTTGTCGTGTCGAGCTGCCAAACAAGCTCGGACCAATGAAGGGCGCAGAAGATAATGCAGCCCTCATCTCCGGTCCTGGTTCTACACAATCGAGAACCATTCTCCTTCGTTCCGCCAATGATCTAGTGATCACCCTGGCCAGGCAATCTTGGGACAAGCGCATGGCATCCCGGACAACTCCGCGAGCACCTCTGGCACTTCCCCACATTCCGCCCACAGGTCAGCATACCCTGCAGGACGGTGCATCCGTGCAAGAGAGCAGCCATAGCCACTCTCGCCGCATCCTCAATGAGAGTTAACTCATTGAAGGGATCCTTGTTAGCGTGGGAAACCAAAGGTCGAGAACGACCCTTGGCTTTCCCGGCTAACGGCCTATTCAGCGCTTCTGTTTCCCCGACTGAAAGCCGAGGAAAATGAGCATACTCCAGCCAAGGACCTGCACCCATTCAGATCCGGTGCAAAAAGATGATTCGTCCATTAATGGACTACCATTCTCATCTTCCTTCTCACCCTTGGATGAAAAGGCCACCGATGATCCATGCTGAGAGCTACAGACCAAACCTCCCCCTCGAAGCGGGTCTGTGGCTTGACTACTTGTGGCTCCAGTATTTAGCGAATCACCAGATACGGAATCACCGCAATCCATTGGCTCCAGCACAGGAGCTGGGACTACGGCTGCTACTACGGCAGATGGGACTCCGAGAGGAGCCATCATAACCGCGTCCGCGGCGCCGACGGGAGCCGTAAAACACGGCTCTGACAGCACTCCAGACTGACCGAAATCCGGGTGCAAGATGCCCGACGGAACATTGACATCTCCACCCGGTTGACAAACCCGTACAAAACCCATGGGAGGTACCGGATTCTGTCACCTGTGAAAGCTCCGGCATGCCAGTCTTCCAACAGGAGGATATCTTCTTCCTCCGTCGTCAGCTCTTGAGCCAAAGAAAGAGGAAGGACAGGTGCATGTCCCTCCACAGAAATAGCCAGACCACCGATAGGTAATCCTGCACCAGCCTGCATTAATGGGACTGTCAACTGAAAGGACTCAAACATGGCCTTGAATTGGGCTGCCCAAACACCCAAGGCCGAGTCCATCCGCTCATTCAAGCGCTCTTCTAGACATTTGACTGATGCCTGATCCACTTTGGCCGCCTTCTCCCTCGCGATTCTCTCCAAACGCAGATGCCGATCACGCATACATCACAAGGGCTTCCAACTTTGCACTTCGCGCAGGCAACACAGTGATGTCCCGAGAACTTCCACTTCATGAAGCGGTTACAGCGAGAGCAAAGCGTATCAGGTGGGGCCTTGCCTTGCCCCTTCACTTTCTGCAAACACAGAATAAGAATTAAACTCTGCACATAATAATATGACGACGAGCAACACGCACAATTTACTTGGTTGTAATATAAATCACTTAAAAACATTAACTTTCTCTCAATATGTGAAAATTTTTACAGTGAAAATTTTATAAACACCACTTGGTAATTAACTAACGTTAAAATAGCCAAGAAAATAAGCCCGATCGCTACAAACACCATCGACAGTGAAGCGAGAGCTAAAGATCGGCTTAAAACGGGATTAAAACAGAGTGGATAGACACGCCAAGCCAAAACAAAACCTCATGGGCGCCGCCATCTTGGCTAAGGGCGCATCCATCTTGGGTGGAACTGAGTTGCAAGAGAAATTAACTGAGTACCCGGATAAGATTGAAAAGTTAACGGGTAACGGATCGACTCCAACAATCGCTACCATTTTAAAACATTGTGCCAATTTACGGCACGAATGTATTAATTCTAGATTGATACAACCTGCCCCTGTGATGATTTCCCCTTTCCTTCCATGAAGATAGCATTCGCAACTCTAATAATACATTCTAAATGCAAAATTTAGACTAAATTAAGCTGACTAAAAAACGTGACTGCAAAGTCAAGCAAAATAGACGAACCTGACAGTTGTTGGGAATTGACTCAGTACCTGGAGGCTATGGTAATTCCCGGACACAGTACGGGCAGGACCATGGAGAGTGCAGAGTTTTAATTGTTTATTTTGAGCTAGACTGAATAATAGACATTATCATAATAGTACATCTGGTAAGTATTATTCGAAGTAGAAACCCGTGTCGCTATAATCAATTTAGGCCCATAATGGCCCGTGCTCACACAATGTCTGTTATGCTTGAAAACATTCCATGTGTACAATTAATTCTCCAGAATAAACTGTCAATCTTACCTTGGACAGAACTTTAGGATTGCCAACAATAATGATTCCAAACCTGTAAAGGAAAAGGTACATATGACAAGATAGTCACATCAAGACAACGAGGATTAGAATGACAGAGAGTTAAGTTTACCATGACAAGGTAGTCACACCAAGACAACAACTAGTATTAGAATGACAGAGATGAGATTACCATGACCAGATAGTCACATCCTGACAACAACTAGGATTAGAATGACAGCGAGTTAAGTTTACCATGACAAGATAGTCACATCAAGATAACAACTAGGATTAGAATGACAGAGAGTTAAGTTTATTATGACAAGATAGTCACATCAAGACAACTAGGATTAGAATGACAGAGAACTAAGTTTATCATGACAAGATAGTCACATCAAGACAACAACTAGGATTAGAATGACAGAGAGCTAAGTTTATTATGACAAGATAGTCACATCCAGACAACAACTAGGATTAGAATGACAGAGAACTAAGTTTATCATGACAAGATAGTCACATCAAGAAAACAACTAGGATTAGAATGACAGAGAGCTAAGTTTACCATGACAAGATAGTCACATCAAGATAACAACTAGGATTAGAATGACAGAGAGCTAAGTTTATCATGACAAGATAGTCACATCAAGACAACAACTAGGATTAGAATGACAGAGAGTTAAGTTTATCATGACAAGATAGTCACATCAAGATAACAACTAGGATTAGAATGACAGAGAGCTAGGATTATCATGACAAGATAGTCACATCAAGACAACAACTAGGATTAGAATGACAGAGAGTTAAGTTTATCATGACAAGATAGTTACATCCAGATAACATCTAGGATTAGAATGACAGAGTTAAGTTTATCATGACAAGACAGTCACATCAAGACAACAAATAGGATTAGAATGACAGAGAGTTAAGTTTATCATGACAAGACAGTCACATCAAGACAACAAATAGGATTAGAATGACAGAGAGTTAAGTTTATCATGACAATATAGACACATCAAGACAACAACTAGGATTAGAATGACAGAGAGTTAAGTTTATCATGACAAGATAGTCACATCCAGACAACTAGGATTAGAATGACAGAGAGTTAAGTTTATCATGACAAGATAGTCACATCCAGACAACTGGGATTAGAATGACAGAGAGCTAAGTTTATCATGACAAGATAGTCACATCCAGACAACTAGGATTAGAATGACAGAGAGTTAAGTTTATCATGACAAGATAGTCACATCCAGACAACTAGGATTAGAATGACAGAGAGCTAAGTTTATCATGACAAGATAGTCACATCAAGATAACAACTAGGATTAGAATGACAGAGAGCTAAGTTTATCATGACAAGATAGTCACATCAAGATAACAACTAGGATTAGAATGACAGAGAGCTAAGTTTATCACTGTTCATATTCATAAAGATACGTGCAGGCCATGAAAGTTGTAAAATCTTGTCAAAATCTTTAATTTTCAAATTAAATTAAAAGATGAACGGGTGTTAATTTTTCAACAAATTTGGTGGGAGATGGTGCTGTCGTAGACAGCAACATCTTCCAACAAAATTGTTGAAAAATGTACACCAGTTTCTTTGATATTGACACGGTAAAATATAGAATATTGACATCAGAGTGCTAAGGGTTAACCCACATGTAATAATATGTTATGCATATTTCTTTCACGTAATCAATAGTATGGTTATGTACCAGCCATTTGTGTACCCTCATTGGCTGGATGCCTAATATTTAACATCAGAAATTAATATTTGTACAGCAACATAAGTTTCATGATGATTTACATGCATTATCATTGTTTAGAATGCAAAAACTTCCTGGATCAATGTTCATGAGTTTGAACACCTTTCCAAACGAAAATAAATCAAGAACTCATTTTCACATAACCTAATTTACGTTCTGTACTTTTTGCTTTTGGGTAATCAACAACAGAAACCATTCGATTGGTTGCGCCAAATCTCGAGGCCTGTAAGTGTATAATTTCCTAAACACTAATTTGACAGCTATTTTTACTTTTTTATACATGGATAACGCTGGTTACCAAATAAAGACTATATATTATTGACAAGTATTTACAACTAGAGGCCTGAAGTGGCGTGTCAAGCATTCGGGACACTATCCTAATTCTTACACTTACACGACGGATGCCATTTCGATCACTATGTCGACTCATTGTCGAGCCACCCTCGGCTCTGTATAGGGCTCAACATTAAAAAAATGGATTTAAATGGAAAGACATTTTTTAAAGGCAGATTCAATGGGCATGTGCGTGTGCGTGCGTGTGCATGTGTGCGTGCGCACATGTGTGTGCAAGCATCATTTTGCTTACTTGGCTCTTGTTAAAGCAACATTCAGTCGTCGTGGATCATTAAGAAATCCAATTCCTTGATGCTCATTAGATCTGACACATGAGAGAATGATAAAGTCCTTCTCACGGCCCTGGAACGCATCAACACTGGCAACCTCTATCTCCTAAAAGAAAAGATAGGGAACATTTATAGGCTTATCTTTTAAACCTGTTCAATAATACAGAGCATCAGCCGAACTGTAGAAAACGGTGCCCAGTGAAATTATTAAAAAAATATTCTGTAGTTTTTATGATCGCTATGAAAATGGCAAATTGACATACTGTGATCTCATCGCTTAAAGGGCTAAAATATTAACAAGCACTCTGTAAACTGTGTATAATACCTCGCCATGATGACAACATGCGAAACCACTTCACCACACGCGTGCCCACCCGCCTGCCCTAATACCGGCAATATTTTTGGCAGGGTATAAAGATACATGAAAAGCTGTTTGCTGAGCAACAAGAATAGACAACAGTTCTCGAAGATGTTTATTATCAAAATTATATATATATATATAATATATATATATATATATATATATATATATATATATATATATATATATATATATATATATATATATATATACATATATACATATATAAACAGCCAGACTTTGTCGAGAAACCACCAGTCATATTGAACCACCATCTTATTGCAGACATTTCCTAAACTCTAACTTGTATATACAGACCACCTGTCTTTAATGACCAGAATAAAAGGTGCAGCGCGCTTGCTGAAGACAGGCCTAACTATGTCTCATGCTACAATTGACATAAAACATGGAAAAGTTTATCTTACCTGATACAAAAGTTTATTGAGGGCCCCGTTAAACTGCATGTACTGCACAAGGTATGACCTCTGACCTTCATACGGTGTGATGATACCAATCTGCTCCGAGCGGATTCCTGACCTCAGAAATCGTGTAGCTATCTTCTCCACATTGGCCGCTTCCGTCCTACAAACAAGACAAGAAAATGTGCATTGGCACTGATTATTATGATACAATAGACAAAGCAAATTTGATTTGCAAATCTTTAATTATGTTTTTCTGTCTGCATGAAAATGGAAATTTCTCAAAGCCACCGCTTTAAGCATTTTGACAGGCTTGACCATTAACGGCTAGTGGCTAAATTTGGTCAAGAAAAATTTTTGCTTATTGAATGTCCATTTGCAGGCCAAGACTATTTTTGAAAATTTACCACTGGAATGGCTGGTACGGTAAGAGCCGGTCATAGCAATGTATTTTAAAAAACAGTCTTCTCTGGGCCTGCAAATGGATATTGCTCAAGACCACGGCAGAGGGCAGTTTTGACCGGCTTCATCATGAAATGATTAAATGGTCAAACTCACAAACAGTGCTCACCTGTTAAGATAGGATGTTCCTGAGCTCGAGATTTCCTCCTGACCGGTCGTTGTATAAAAGAACATTGGACGTTCTGTCTGCGGCCAAGGCACATCCATAGCTTTCATACTCCGCTCAGCTAAAAATTAACACACAAACTATTACTAATCGACATTTATATTAATTAGTATAGCACCTGTGGAATTTTGTCACCAGAGTGGTAAGGGATAACCAGATTTTACTAGTTTCATGGTCTGCACGTATCTTTAACTTATGAACATTCACAAGAATTATGCATAATTAAATGTCTCGTCCGTCTCCTGTTTGCCACAGTGACCTTGACCTTTGACCGTGTGACCTCAATTTTATATTGCTGCTCTCTAACATTATAGGTAACAATGTATCAAAGTTTACTTCCAATAGGATAACAAATTCTAAAAGATAAACTGAAACTGCAAAAACTTAACATTGAAAAAACAGTTTTGTATCACGGTCACCTTGACCGTATGACCTCATTTATCATTATGCTGCTTCCTAACAGCATAAGCAACAACGTAGCCAAGTTTAGTTGCAATAGAACTAAACAATCCTTAAAGTGAAATATAAGCTGGAAAGATTTTCTAAATGCAAAAACTTAACATTGACGCCGTCATCGCCGTCGCAAAAACGATCTCTGTCTCGCTTCCAGCTCCGCAAAGGAAACAAAAATGAAATCAGGTTGTTTGATAAGTTCTTAACCATTACCAATCTGATGTCAAAATTTTTAATTTTTAAATTAAATTAAAGGATGATCAGTGTAAATTTTTCAACAAATTTGGTGACAGCAACATCATCCACCAAAATCATTTAAAAATGTACACCAGTTTCTTTGCTAATGACGCTGGAAAAGACAGCATATAGACATCAGAGTGATAAGAGTTAATCCTTTAACACGCAAGCCAGCCAAAAACAGCTTCTGCAGTGGCCCTAGGAAATGTCCATTTGCAGACCAGAAGACTATTTTTGAAAATTTGCCACTGGAATGACTGGCTTGATAACCAAGCCAGTCATTCCAGTGGTAAACTTTCAAAGATAGGCTTCTCTTAGTCTGCAAATGGACAATTATTTGAGAATTTAAATTTTCTTGAACTAATTTAAGGGTTAATGAATTAATTAAGTCTATGCAAAAGCCAGAAACATTATGAGAACAGAGATGAATCCATTTTCTATATTGTACATTATTTTTCCCGACGGTATATGCTAAATGCTAAAATCTTTGATTTGAAAATGAATCTGGCCCAAATAGTTATTAGCTTAGGAATATTTATCAAAATATTATTCTTCATATCTAAGCTCCTATAGATATTGTTAGTCATACAGTGTATTCTCAACTGAGACATTCTCTCACATGAGTAAAGCTTAATTCAACCAATCCGATAGCAGGTGTCACAGAAATATGCGATATTGATAAAATCTCGCATCTCAAAATTGATACCCCCAAATCTTACAAAACACATGCAATAAATTCATAATGAGGTAAACAACATTTTAATAATTGAATCTTGGAAAAAATTAGTTTCAAAATATTCAATACTATTACTTGTCTACATAAAACATGTTTCAAAAACAAAAACACAAACATGTCAGTGAGGAAAATTTCGAACACGATATAACTCATGTTTTGTTTAATGTTTTGAACATAATTGGATTGGAAGACATTGCTGCCCAAAGCAGCAATTGCCGTCTTGCAATCAAATTATGTTCAACTATTTAACAGTATGTTTTATTTTGTTTTTGAAACACATTAAGTTACTTCTGAGCTGTAGTGCATATCTTACCTGCTGTCACACCATTCTGAAGAGAACCCTCATAGAAGATATTTGAAGGAAATGCGCTGAGTGCCGGATGCATTCGGTACTGAACTTGCAGTCTGATAGGGCGTATCCCGAGAACAACGAGGCGCTCAAACAGTGATTGTGAGAGTCCAGCGCGGGCAGCTTTCTTACACATGACCACTGGTCCAAGCTGGCAGTGATCACCAACCAGGATTAACTAGACAACAACATTACACAGTAATCATTCATGCATGTAAGCTACACATGACCACTGGTCCAAGCTGGCAGTGATCACCAACCATGATCAACTACACAACATTACACGTTAATCATTCATATATCTAAGCTCCACATGACCACTGGTTCAAGCTGGCAGTGATCACCAACCATGATCAACTACACATTACACGTTAATCATTCATGCATGTAAGCTACACATGACCACTGGTCCAAGCTGGCAGTGATCACCAACCATGATCAACTACACATTACACGTTAATCATTCATATATATAAGCTCCACATGACCACTGGTCCAAGCTGGCAGTGATCACCAACCATGATCAACTACACAACATTACACGTTAATCATTCATATATCTAAGCTACACATGACTACTGGTTCAAGCTGGCAGTGATCACCAACCATGATCAACTACACAACATTACACGTTAATCATTCATGTATCTAAGCTCCACATGACCACTGGTCCAAGCTGGCAGTGATCACCAACCAGGATCAACTACACAACATTACACGTTAATCATTCATACCTGTAAGCTACACATGACCACTGGTTCAAGCTGGCAGTGATCACCCACCAGGATCAACTAGACAACAACATTACACGTTAGCCAGGATCAACCACATACCAACATTACATGTTAATCATTTATACATGTAAGCTACAGGGTGAATATACCAAAAAAATAATTTGACAGAAATATTGTTGCCTTTTTCAAGTTTTAAAACAAGAGCTTTCAAAGAACGCAAACTTCAACCTTTCCGCTTTATTTGTCCATTTTGTTAGAATTTTTTAACGCATCTAGACCAAACTCGGAGATTTGTAGATTACCAGACAGTGCGCTAATATATGAACAAATTGCATTGACAGTTTCCAAGATATACATAGAATCAGAATTAGATTCCCTTCGGCTTTTAAAACTGGATTATAACTAAAGTCTGGAAATACTAGTTTTTTGGTAGCATCTTATTTGTGTTAAAATTTGAGCCAAATCAGATCAGTTAGCAAATCAATAGCATAAGCCCATTCTGGCTGACTTGTTCATTAAAGATTCAAGTGTCAGATTAACCGATTATCAACATACTCAATCTGACCCGCTCGCTCCCTCACCTGTCTACATCCCAGAATAACAGGTATCATGCATTCAGGTTCTGTAGCTTGTGTGCTCTCATCAATCAACACACACCGGAACTGCATCTTAGCGAGTCTCGGATCACCAGTACCAACACAGGTACAGCAGATAACATCAGCATTCTGACAAGGAAATACAAGTGTCACATTATCATCTCTAGTCCCTGATCACACACTTACCAGATAACATCAGCATTCTGACAAGGAAATACAAGTATAACATTATCTTAGCTAGTCCCTGCTCACACACTCAACAGATAACATCAGCATTCTGACAAGGAAATACAAGTATAACATTATCTTAGCTAGTCCCTGCTCACACACTCAACAGATAAAATCGGCATTCTGACAAGGAAATGCAAGTATAACATTATCTTAGCTAGTCCCTGCTCACACACTCAACAGATAACATCAGCATTCTGACAAGGAAATACAAGCATAACATTATCTTAGCTAGTGCCTGATCACACATACAACAGATAACATCGGCATTCTGACAAGGAAATACAAGTATAACATTATCTTAGTTAGTCCCTGATCACACATACAACAGATAACATCAGCATTCTGACAAGGAAATACAAGCATAACATTATCTTAGCTAGTCCATGATCACACATACAACAGATAACATCGGCATTCTGACAAGGAAATACAAGTATAACATTATCTTAGTTAGTCCCTGATCACACATACAACAGATAACATCGGCATTCTGACAAGGAAATACAAGTATAACATTATCTTAGCTAGTCCCTGATCACACATACAACAGATAACATCGGCATCGTGACAAGGAACTACAAATATAACATTATCTTAGCTAGTCCCTGCTCACACACTCAACAGATAACATCGGCATTATGACAAGGAAATACAAGTATAACATTATCTTAGCTAGTCCCTGATCACACATACAACAGATAACATCAGCATTCTGACAAGGAAATACAAGTATAACATTATCTTAGCTAGTCCCTGATCACACATACAACAGATAACATCGGCATCGTGACAAGGAAATACAAGTATAACATTATCTTAGCTAGTCCCTGCTCACACACTCAACAGATAACATCGGCATTATGACAAGGAAATACAAGTATAACATCATCTTAGCTAGTCCCTGATCACACACACAACAGATAACATCGGCATCGTGACAAGGAAATACAAGTATAACATTATCTTAGCTAGTCCCTGATCACACACTCAACAGATAACATCGGCATCGTGACAAGGAAATACAAGTATAACATTATCTTAGCTAGTCCCTGATCACACACTCAACAGATAACATCGGCATCGTGACAAGGAAATACAAGTATAACATTATCTTAGCTAGTCCCTGATCACACACAACAGATAACATCGGCATTCTGACGAGGAAATATAATTATTTAACACTACATTTATCTTAGCTAGTCGCTGAGCACACATACAAACGACAACATCGGAATTCTGACAAAGAAATATAATTATATAACACTATCTTAGCTAGTCCCTGATCACACATACAACAGATAACATCGGCATTCGGATAATGAAACACAATTATAGTCATCGTAGTAATACCAAACTTAATACAAAGCATGGACATACAAATGTGTAGTTCCACCAAGCATTTGGAGTAAAATGTCTTGTCAACAAGAAATGGATTGCATCACAAATTGCCACCATTTTGTAAGCTACAAATCCTTTTTATGCACACTTAATTTGGAAGGAACATCATCATGTAATTTCTGACAAAAATTTAAGTATTTATATATGCTTATATTATCAATGTTTGTTGCCCACCACCTCCACCACCCATATTGTAGACACTCGATAGCGTCACTGTAATTCAAATCAATGAATTAGTGTCTTGCTCAGCACATTATTCTGTACGTTATATGACATGGTAATCTTTGACTAAAGACTACATTACCTGTAGGAGATCTTTCTCACACTGTTTTTTCAGTGATCTGTAACGTTTCTCATCCTGAGATGAAAGCTCACCCGTCTCGTCTTTCAACTGCTGTAGTTTATGCAGCTCAGCGATGCTGGAAATAAATGTGTTCAATAATATAGCATCCATACTCAAGATAGAAGTAAGAAATTAATAAGACATTCTCAAACATAAACAAGAGCAACATGCTATAGCTGCGATGTATTACCTAATTGTGGGATCCGATGTGGTACGCTACAGACCAGTGAATCGCTATTTTGAGTCATCCTCTACTTTGCCTAAGGCTTGAGAAGGATGATTTAAAAGCATGAAGCTATCCTACAGAACTCACCTATCCATACCACGAACTTGTCTGTGCAGACAAGAATGATAACAGCATGAAGCTTTCCTACAGAACTCACCTATCCACAGTGATCCATACTATGAACTTGTCTGTGCAGAGAGAAGAATTCTAACATCATGAAGCTATCTTACAGAACTCACGTATCCATACTACGAACTTGTCTGTGCAGAGACAAGAATTCTAACCTCATGAAGCTATCCTACAGAACTCACCTATCCATAGTGATCCATACTACGAACATGTCTGTGCAGAGACAAGAATGATTTAACAACACGAGACTATCCTACAGAACTCACCTATCCATACTACGAACTTGTCTATGCAGAGACAAGAATGATACTGGTGACTCAATGGCTTCACGACTCTTTGCACAGAGACGCACAACCTAGAGAACATTGTAAATAAAATATTTCCGATTAAACCATTTCGCTTTCATTTTTATCCCTACCTAACCCTTTCTGCAATGCCACACAGCAAAGCTGGATTCAGTAGACTTACCTGCTAACACTTGTAGAATACAGAATACAAGTGTTTAGACCTGTGAAACTAGTGTAAATCTTTTTTTTTTAGAATCATTGTTGAGAGACACACAGGTGATTTACATTACAGTCACCTAAAAAATAAGTTAACATGTTTCCAAAGCACAAAGAGAAACATGTTATGGAGTACAATTTTGAACACGATGCAAGAAATGTTCTGCTGAATATTTTGGACTTAATTTGTTTGGAAGCCATTGCTGCCTACCTCCAGCTAAATTAAGTTCAAAATATTCAACAACTGGTATGTTTTATTTTGCTTTGAAAACATGTTAATTTATTTCTGAGCTGCATGGTAATATATGCATTGTGGTCAGATTGTCATCTTGAATCACAAAGTGTATGTGAATAACGGCTTATGAGCTCTTGTTGAGGGAAAATCTTGGTACATGTACAGTTAAAGATAGCAACATAATTCAACAACATTGCTTTCAAAGCGATTACAAACCATAAACACTAACGAACCGAATGATCGATAAAACAAAAACCTTCTCAAACTGAACAGTATATACAAGCAATAAAACCCTCTGTAAACCACAACCCTCTCTAACCTGACCGTGTATGTCTCACACACAAGCTTCGATTCTCATATATAAATGTTCACACACACACAATTTCTTTCCTTAGTGTGTTCGATTCTGAGAGATTTGACTGTAATATGAATCTATGTACCTTCAAACCAGTACGATGTATCTTCTCCGTCAGCTGATCTACAGCAATGTTGGAAGGGGCACAGACAAGTATCTGACCCTGGTTCTGACGGCTAAGGTGGTAGACAATCGTAGCCGATGTGACAGTCTTCCCTGTACCAGGTGGACCCTATAAAAAATATCATAGGCATTAAAGCAACTCAACTTAGGCTTGCACAATTATGTGATTAAATCGAAAATCGCGATTACTTTTTAAATCGTGAATTTATATGATTAAAAACTAAATAATCGAAAAATTGTGACAGCATAAAATATTTCAAAACCTACCTTTTAATTACTCTTTAACGCGATCGGTCACAGAAATTTACATTTTGCTCAGCGAATGCATGTCTATTTGCAGGCCAAGAGAAGACTATTTTTTGAAAATCTATCACTTGAATGACTGGCATTCCAGTAACACATTTTCAAAAATAATCTTCGCTTGGCCTGCAAATCGACCTTTCGCTTGATCTCCGCTTCAGGACCCATGAGCAACCTTCCACCAGTTTGCACGATGTCTCTGGTAGAACCATTTATTGACAAATGTGTCTTTTAGGCAGAACCTGACCTTGCAACTTTCGACACCAAAAGATACACGTGCAACCTCCCACCCAAGTCTGATCAAGATCTCTCCAGTAAAACAAGTTATTGACAAACGTCTTTCAGGTGGTTTTGAATATAATCATTTTAATCTGGTCACCATAAACTTTACATTTTGACCCGAAATTTATCGTCCATCTTCAGGCGTCCACAGGTTTCCTCCAAATGTGATTACTGTATACGAAAACCTCTGGCAACTACAGCCTGGAATAATCCTTTGTAACTGACTGACTGATTAATGGACATCATGATTTATTGAGCTACGACTCATCTACAAACAAATTCTAATTTTCAGCTTTGTTCAGCTTTACCTGAATTAGGCTGAGTGGTCGCTGCAGAACAGTTTTCACAGCATACACCTGTGAGTGGTTCAACTCTGGAAGTCCTGGCGCACTGAATCGCTTCGGTAGAGAGCACTTAATCACCACATCCTCAACCTCATGTCCCAGAAGTTTGTGGTAGATATATCCAGACACAGATGTTTCATCAACTGCAAATGTCTTTAATGCAGACTGCATTCTAGAGTGGAAATAGCATATGTTTAATGAAATACTTGACTGTTCAAAATTTGTTTTTAAAAGGAACTAAGTTTACCTGTATGACCGACGCAAGCCATCAGACAATAAAAAAATGCAAACAAGGAAATCTCTACATTGTACTTTAACAAAGCGGTAGCAGGTAGCTTAGCTTTCCCAATTTTAAAAATTTAACAAATCTGTTGGTGTGTGATGAAGCAATGTTCACACTTATTCTTAAAACATACATCATTGCTGTACATGCATGTTTGCACATTAACTGTCAACAGAAACACACCTTAGATTCACATACGAAATATAATTTATATAATCTCAAGCTTGCTTTATATCAACGTTACTAAACACGTTTCATTATTAAATCTATATGATACATGCATTGAAGCTAACATGTTAGATATAACCTTTCACTCAGGAAGCTAGTGATTACCATGAAGAATACCAATCAGTAAGTACTATACCTCATGGTCTATGGTAGAGTATGAGATAAGCACAGGCAAGAGAAGACTATTTTTGAAAATTAACCACTGGAATGACTGGCTCGGTTACTGAGCCAGGCATTCAAGTGGTAAATTTTCACAAATTGTTTACTCTTATCCTGCAAAAAGGACATTCCTCAAGACATCTACAGAGGCCGGTTTTAGCCGGCTTTACCATTAAAGAGTTTAAGCAGCAGAATTCTAGTTATGCCCCACACAGGAGCAATTTATATACTTTGAACACTGAAATCTCAGAATCCCGTTTTCAAGTTAACTATGCGTGTAAGCTGCTGAATATTCTGAATCTAATTGAAATAGGTGCAGCAACAGCGAAAAGATTAAACTGAATGTTTATTAAATGAAAATAGTACATCCATCTAAGCCATACAATTCGTACACTTGGCAGATTATTTAATGTTGACGGCGGAGCTAGATATGTCATTCATTATATGCATTTTGATTGTGACGTCGTCCCGATTGATTATGAAATCATATACTTGACAGATCGGATCCATCCAGTAACTCACCTGTCAAATGAAGTTGATTTCCAGACAAAATCCACGACAAAGTTCAGTGTACAGCTGGTTGGTATACCTGCATTACTCTTCAGCTCAATGCCGATTTCATCACTGTGATCTGAACTCTGGTTAAGCAATCTATGGAAGAATTTACTGGTAATTTCATGCAAATGTGACTTAATACTTCAACACGCGGGCAAGAAAGGTAAAAATGGCCTCTGCAGTTAATTTGACACATTTCCATTTACAGACCAAGAGAAGACTATTTTGAAAATTTATCACTGGAATGACTGGCTCGATAACCGAGCCAGTCATTCGTGATTAATTTCCAAAAATTGTCTTCCCTTGGTCTGTAAATGGACATTTTTTTTGTGAAAATAAAAATTTTCTTTAATAAATTTGAGGTCTAAAGTTCAAGAAAAAACCACTATATCATTACAATTTCACTCAATACAAGAACACTGCCAAGATCTTGTTAACGAACATTAAGATCATCTCAAACTATCTATTCGAGATAAATAAACAATGGACACTTTTCAGACTGATCTATACTAAGTCATTACAGATATAGATTTCTAACATGAAATTTCAATGTATTCCTCATTTTATTGAAGCCACCATTATATGACATTGCAATCAAATCAATATATACAAACTGTTATTCCAAAATGAGATGTACATGCAGTCTAGTGTACCAAATAGATTCAGAACATGGAAATGAGCTTGCTTGAAAATGTTAAAGCATTTTGAGATTAAAATCAATGAAAACTGGTGCTGCCTTAGGCTACAACACCGTTTCACATATTTATTTTCAGAATATTTAACAGATTAGTTTTTACATTGCAGCATGTATCACTATTCAGCCACAATGTCAGCTGCTGCTTCTGCTGCTTTCTGGACATGCAACTATGAAAGGATACTGTCTTGTATCTTAATCACATGACCAACACCTGTCCAGGATTTCTGAGCATCTCCTAGGTAACGCAATCGCAGCTCATCACCGTGCATCAGTTTCATCTCTGCAAGAAAAAACATACATGAAATACGATAGCAAATTATAGATTACGTAAATAAGGCAGCAAAGGCTTCCAGCCAAATTAATTTCTAAATATTCAACAGGTTTCCTGTATGCTTGCCTTGAAAATGAGATATAGGGAATTCATCGATGAAAGGGTTACGTTATTTCTGAGCTAGACTGTACACCTGTGCATTCAGGTTCTAACATTCCTTGTAATTCAAGTTGTCTTGGTGGATATGGAGCGAATCAGATGACAGCCAGTTTCTTGATGGTCCAGTAAAGAGCAGACAATAGATACCAGTGGCTGTGTGTTAGCGGATGCCATACGTAACACAGATAGACACCAGTGTAAGTGTGCTGACAGCGGTTGAAAGAGGCTAAACCAAAAATAAAACTATGATATACATGTAGAAAAACATATTCTGATAAACTCTTACACGTAATCTGTTTATCAGCTTAAAGACAGGACCAACCTTCACCAACATAGAAATCAAATGTATGTGCAAATAAAAAAAGATCCTAAATTTGTATGAAAAGAACAAATTCACAAAGTTTAAATAAAGTCATAACAAACCATCATTCGGCTTTGGGAGTGGAAAGTATGCCAGTCGTTTCTTATTCAGGCCGATATCCCATTTGACAACAATGTTATCCTGTGTCTGTGACTCCTTAAGCTTCTTGTCATAGTCCGCTTCCAGTTTCACCAACGGACCAAAGATGTTCTGATACTGATAAGCGTCTTCATATCTGAAATGTTCCACACACACAGAGTCAGACAATACATCTTTATATTCACCATGTTCACAGATCATCGATATACCGGGACTTTAAAGAGAGCAAAAAGGTTCTTAATCTCTTCGTCTTTCGCATAATGTGCAAATAATGTGAGAATATAGATTATAAAAATTTAAGAGAATGTGGTTGACAGGTCTGGTTATCGAACCAGTTATTCCAGTGGTAGAATTTCAAAAATACTTTTCTCTTGGCTTACAAATGGGCATTTCTCTAGAGCACCGGTTTTAACCAAGAAAGGGTTAAGAGTAGCATTGGAAAGACTTAACATGTTTCAAAAACAAAGTAAAACGTACTGTTGAATATTTTGAACTTAAATGGATGGGCAGCAATGTCTTCCAATCCAATTAAGTTCAAAATATTCAACAGAACATTTCTTACATCGTGTTCAAATTTGTACTAACTAACATGTTTCTGTTTTTGTATACGAAACATTCTAACTTATTTCTGAACTTTACTGTAGTAGTGTGTTGAAAACATATTGAAACATGATACCTTAAACATTGCACGCTCCGACACTGTGGGTCCAATGTACATGTACATGTATAAGTAGGGACTAAACTTGGATAAGAAGATTCATATTTCAAATGATCATTTGAATAACTCATATATTTATGTTGGTTGTAGGAAGAACAAATCACATACATGATATAAGTACATGAACTGGCACACATACATGTAACTAAACATGCCCATTCACATCAGCGACTTAACAGGCCTCTACATGAGAATTTTGAAGGGGAGCAATCACTTGCTCTCCTGAATTAACACTTAAGCCATTAAGGGGAGCAGTGTCTGTACTCTCCTACATTTGGTCATTGCTACTAAGCAGTGTAGGCGAGCAATACGACTCCCTAAAATTAACTTTAGGCGAGTGTAGGCGAGAGAAGAGCAATCACTCAACTCTCGTGGACAGGTCTGACTTAACCAACCATCGTTCAATCCTTCCACAACCTTTCCATCATACTTTTCCATTATTATACTATAAGTGGCATGATTGACTTGTAATTGAGCTGTATTAAGTGAATTAATTCTTGTACATAAACCCTGTAAATATTTGACTTGTTGATCTGATGAAGCACATTTATGTCCGAAAGCTTGTCGAAAAATAACACAGTTAGTCATACAGGATATGATCAACTTTTGGCTCATGTTATCATTATCAACAGACTAACCCAATCCACCTACCAAAATGTTTAACATTCTTAGCAGAATGCTTAGAAAATGGCAGTGTTTACGATTCATACTTTTACAGGCTTGAAATGTGCACCATAATGTAATGAAATGAAGAAAAATAGTAATATCTGATTTGAGTCTGTATATATTAATATAATTTCCTTGGTAGTGAATTTGAATTAGGCATAGTCATAATCCAGTTTCACAACTTAAAATTTTTGTTTATTAATTTATACAGAATGAAATCATCATATGCTATGAGTTCTTTCATTTCACTACATTGATGTACATAAGTTAAGCCGCTAAAAGTAAAAAAATTTAACAATTTTATTTTTAAGCATTCTGGTGTGAATGTGCACCTTTAATTAGTGTGCCATTTAAATTACCTGAGTAAAACCTGCTGCGGCTCCTCATCTATTCCAGGCTTTTCCAAGTCCTCTAATTTAGCATCTGGGTTATCCTGAAAATCATTATTTAAGTAAAGTCAGCATCAATTAGAAACAAGATACATGATGTATTATATACCATTCTAGAACATGGGTATTAAACTGATGGGAATACATTCATTATAATCTAAATGCTAGAAATATATATACAATACAAACTGCAGAAGGAACGTTAGACTTCTAAACAGGAGCTAAATGAAGGGTTCAATCAGGAACTATTAAGACAATAAGTAAATGACTACATAATTTCTAAATGTGTACATGATAGAATACTTCAAAGCAGTTTGGGTAACAAGAATGAGTCAGAGATTGCGGAAATATATGTCCACCCCAAACCCCCACATCATCATCATTCAGTTGGACGAACAGACAAAGCAAATGCTACATATTCCACGTATATCTACATGGGCGTGGAGGTGGGAAGGCATAAGAAGGAAAGGATGTTGTTGTCTGTACCTTCCAGAGTTCCTCCAGTTTGTTTATCTGCTGAGCAGATATCTGTCTAGCACGCAACTGTTCCTGGTCTGATGGAACCTTGACAAGCCACGAGAGAAACTGACGATCCTGAATCAATGACTGCCATTGACTCGGGTCCCTAGAGCGCAAGAGGTAGATGGGAAATTCAAGATTCTAACTCAATACAACACAATAATGCAGAAGAAGCTGTAGAATGCTACATGACTGTTCACATACAGAAACTATATCGTTGTATACATTAGAACTGTTCAAGAATGCTGATAAGATACAATAAAATCTGACAATTATGCTGAATAATTTAAAATTAATTTGACTGGCAAACAGCTGTTGAAAATTAGTTTTAAGCCTTTAATAATGGTCAAGCCGGCGAAAACTGGCCTCCAGTCATCTTGAAACACGACCATTTGCCACCGAGCCAGCCATTGCAATGGTAAATTTTAAACAACAGACTTCTCTTGACCAGCATATGGACATTTACTGATTTCTTGACCAGTAATTCTGATTTCTTGACCAAACGTGGGGATTATAATTTTTATGTCTGATGGATATGTGTGAAAGTGTTAACCCTTTAACATTCATGCCAGACAAAAAAGGCTTCTTCAATGGTCCTGGAGAAAGTCCCATTTGCAGAACAAGAGGACTATTTTTGAAAATGTATCACTGAAATGACTGGCTCGAGAAGTGAGCCAGTCATTTCAGTGACAAATTTTTAACAATACTTTTCTCTTGGTCTGCAAATGGACATTTTCTATAAGACAATTGAAATTTTTCTGAACAAATTTCAGTGTTAAAGACTTAAATGCATTTAACCAACAAACAACCTACCAATTCATATCCTTCAGACTGCTCAAGGTGGCACACGGTTGACGACACAGTAGCACGACGACAGAGTCTGCCTTAGCCGGGATATAGCCGAGCAGAAACACGTTACGACAGCCACAGTTATAACACTCCAGGACCGTCTCTCCAAGCGGACCATCCTTATGTAGAGTCACTTCTTTAGCCTTGGCTCTCACCAAGTGGTTCACGATATGACTGGAAGCAAAATAATAATACACAGTACGTGTACATTGCACAAACAATTCCATACTAGTCATTAGAGAAAGGTGGTGTCTCAAACATTTAAAGCTCAAACCCAGACAAAAATGGCATCTGCACTGGCCTAGAGAAATGTTTATTTGCAAGCCTACACATATTTGTAAAAATGTACCACTGGAATGATTGGCTCAGTTAAATTAACCCAGTCAATTCCAAGGGTAAAATTTTCAAATAGTATGTGTATGACTCTTGGCTTAATCAATGTCCATTTGCCGGTCAAGAGAATCTACTTTTAAAAATTTATGACTTTAATGCCTGGCTCGGTTACCAGGCATTTCAGTGGTAAATTTTCGAAAATAATCTCTTGGCCTGTAAATGGACATTACTCAAACCCAGTAAAGAAGTCGGTTTTGGCCGGTTTCGTCACAAAAGGGTAAAAAAATCGACATTTATTCCTGAAAATGTTCAATTTTCTAGACCAGCTTACAGTAGACGATTAATGGATTAACCCTATGAATGTAGTTTATTTCAGCAGCAGACATTTGGCCCTTTGGTCTTGATATAGTTTATAGTAAGAATTTAAATTGTTAGCATGTGACTTAAACATTGGAAAGGAATGTTCATTTGCAGGGCAGAATACTATGATGTTAAAATTTGTAATTTTCAAATTAACGTAAAAGATGAACTGGTGTTTATTTTGCAACAAATTTGGTGGAAGATGGTGCTGTCGTAGACAGCAACTTCTTCCACCAAACTTATTGAAAAATGTACACTACAGTAGTTTCTTTGCTATTGACACCGTAAAAGATAAGAATATTGACATCAGTGTGCTCAGGATTAACACAGAGACTCAAAACACAAGTATCCCGGCCTCAGTGAGTAAGTATGCAACTCAAAAAGATTGGAAAACCGGACTGCGCATATATATATATATATATATATATATGTGTGTTTTATGTGATGTCAGGCTATAGACAGAGACACAATGTACTTGCAGGACAGGAAATCTGCATTATAGCATTTACTAGCAGCGCATAAGTTTCTAACCCTTTATATATATATATATATATATATATATATATATATATATATATATATATATATATATATATATATATATATATATGTTAATAATTATTTATTTCTTGTTTATATGACAATACATAACATGCGCTGGATCAATCAGACACACTTACCTTCCTGAAGTACTACCACAACCATTACAGAACCACTTCTTGGTTGTATTACAGTACACAACATACGCTAGGTCAATCACCTTCCTGAAGTATTACCACGACCGTTACAGAACCACTTCTTGGTCGTATTACAGTACACAACACAAGCTGGGCCAATCAGACACACTTACCTTCCTGAAGTATTACCACGGCCATTACAGAACCACTTCTTGGTTGTATTACAGTACACAACACATGCTGGATCGTGAATGCCGCAGTAACTAAAATAGCAATAGACAAAGTATGACAATTAACTCTTTCACGACGAGGTCGGCCAAAACTAACCCCTGCAGTGGTCATAAGGAATGTTCATTTGCAGGGCAGGAGAATACTATTTTTGAAAATTTACCACAGGAATGGCTGGCTCGATAACCGAGCCACTCACATAGTAGTAATGTCTTCAAAAATAGTATTCTTCTGCCCTGCAAATGGACATTTAAAAGGCAAATATTTTTATTTTCTCGACCAAATTTCACCAAATTAACCCTTTAACACTTACATCAGCCAAAAGAGGCTTCTGCAGTAGAAGCAGTGGTCTTGAGAAATGTCCATTTGCAGACCAAGAGAAGACTATTTTTTTTAATTCACTATGGGAATGACAGGCTCGATAAACCAGCCAGTGATTTCACTGGTAAATTTTTTTTAAATAGTTTTCTCTTGGTCTGAAAATAGAGATTTTCTATGAGAAAGTTGAAATTTTCTTGAACAAATTTGAGTTTTAAAAAGCGTTAAACAGTGTTCATGACTAGCCAGTATTTCCTATAAAGTCCATCCCTTGCTTTATACATGTTCTAGTGCACCTTCAATAGAGGGATTCATTTTGAGCTATGTCTCACACATTTCTAGCTAAGCTCCGCCCACTTTTTATGCATGTTGAAATCAATTTGAAAGTTTGACAACTGAATTCACGGAAGTCAAACTTCAAGGTAAATATACAGATAAGCTGTACTCAGTATTTCGAAACTAATTTGACTAGAAGCTGTTGTTGCTTATGGCCACATGATCAGTTCTCAGTAAAATTAGTTACAATGCATTCCATAAGAATGTTCATTAATTGCTACGGCATAGTATGCTTGCAAATTCATCAAAGACATACAATTCGTACACCACTGCCTGACTTTTCTATTTTTGTGACACAGTTATAGTCATTACCATCACCACGTAAGAAGTGTGTGGGTGTGTGCATGCATGTATTCTTGCATGCGTGCGCCCGTCCGCACCTGTATAGATCTCAAAAGCTACTGATACAATTTGGCTCAAATCTTCACAAGGAACTTTCCGTGCAAGAGGATACATTTTAACCTTGATCTGTATGAATGAAACCTGATTCGAATCTGATTAAATTCTGAATCTATGGATATCTCAGAACAGCTAATACGATTTTGCTCAAATTTTAACACAACAAAGGGTCTAACCATACACCAGGGTTCCACAACTTTTGGTATGATCTGAAGATATACGGAAACCTGAACGTTTTATAATGTGACAAAAAACAGAAGAGAGTTTCTCTTATTATGATTGTGACGTCAGCAAACTAGCGAGTTAATTGATTTCACAGGTGCCAACCGTGCAACATAGACCCTCTGACACACAAATCATTGCAATATTGATCCTCTGACACACAGACTATTGCAATATTAATCCTCTGACACACAGACCATTGCAATATTGACCCTCACTCACACTCACACACACACACACACACACACACACACACACACACACCATTGCAATATTGATCCTCTGACACACACACAGACCATTGCAATATTGATCCTCTGACACACACAGACCATTGCAATATTGATCCCCTGACACACAGACCAAATCATTGCAATATTGATCCCGACACACAGACCATTGCAATATTGACCCTCTGACACACACACACACACAACACACACACACACTATTGACCCCAGACCATTGCAATATTGACCCTTTGACAGACCTTTGCAAAAGATTGGCCTTCTGATACACAGATCTTTGCAATATTGACCCTCTGACACACACGCCTTTGCAATCTGACTCACTTTGCCTGGTTTCTTCGCCAAACAAGATGACTCAGATCAACAAAATAGTGATCAGATATAAATCTTTGTACAAACTAATCCATATTGAAAACTGGAACTGACATTGTTCTACATTCCTAGCTTAAATGTATTCAGGAAGATTTAAAACAAAATGGATTTATTGAACGGAAACCATTGATCTACATGATTGCCCAGGCCGGCAACATCATCACATATGGGGGAAATCATAGTAGGTTTCAGATGAAGTGAGCGGCTGTGAGCCAGTAACGACGTCTACAACTCAATTTTTTTGAGTCAGTCACAAAAGTTTGGCATCATATTATGAATATTAAAGTGCACCCTAGATCACTACTGACTTGATAAAGACATATTCTATAATTTTAAAGCAAGTTAGTAACAGAAACGAACATTGGTGAATATGCCGACAGATAACATTTGCGTGCGGAGTAACTACGAGACGATGTGTCATGTGACAAAATAAGGGTAAGTTTCGGGCTACAACTGCCACCAGGGTTCGATCTCTAGTTATGTCCGCTAGTCCGAGACTACCTGATTCTCATACAGACTACTTATAGTCCGTTGGTCACAAGTCCGGTGGACTAGTACAAAATTTCTGTCAAAATTATCCGTTAGACTCGCAAAAACTAAATATTCCACGACGTTGAGAAAACTAATGCATAAGTTTCTTGCAAACACGCAAGCTTACCCGCTTAAAATTACCGCAGAAGTTATATATGTTAAAATCTATGATAGCAGTGCCTGTTCATAGTCGGCAACCATTCCGGAGTGTTTGCATTCAATTCACGCTCGGCTTTTTTCGGTTTCTATATGATAGGACATAAAAGATCCAAAAACAAGCGAATTGCGAAATCGCTTAATGTGTGCAAAAGTGCTGACATCGTAAAACAAATTACGTGGTCAATTCAGGCTAGAGAGATACAAGAATTGCTCATTGCCTCCTAGCTGAGTTGCATGGCTTATGAATTGATCGGTAATTATGTAGAATTCATAAAATAGATTTTGACCGATACTGACATATGTATATAGCTTGGAAACTACATATAATATAGTATAACGATTAAACCAACACAAATATCTGTCCACTCTACATTTAATAATTAAACAAGTATACTGATGACAGATTTTGCCGAGGAACATATACAAACGAATTGAAACTTCCGGGACATGAGAATTGCTATTATCCAGGAACATTGTCGTGTCGAATTTAGTAATGTTTATATCTAGCGATTTTGGGACAAATGTTATGATAAAATGTATTAAATTATCACTAAGCTACTATTAGAACATCGTGAGCATGCTTTCTAGACAATACAATTCGATATTTTGTCATTTCACGGCTTGAATTGACGACTTTTTAAAGACAAAATTGTGGTAGGATAGCGATGGTTAGAACTGAGAAAATTATGCCATTACACATACTTCAATTCAGTGACTGACCGTCTAAGAGTCTGTTTTAGATAAAATATCACAGCGCATAGTAGCTACACGGCATATGACACCGTGTAGCCTGGTTCCCAAATAAATGCCCCAGCGAACCAAGCTACTGCAACGGGTATGGTGTACTGCAGTTCTGAATGCATTAACTTCCTGGTTAGTGTGCTATAAAAAATATGTACATGCGTATCAAGATATTGCCATGACTTGTAAAATAGTAACGCAATTTGGACACGTAATACGCTAATTTTTCTTAGATGCACCAAAATTTATGATCATGGCATGTATTATTTAAGATGTGCAATGCATTAATCCTGTATTCCGCTCAGAAATTTAAAGAAAAACTCTTATTTAACATGACTGCGCATATATATTCATACGCGTGATTTGCCGATTACTGGAACTACACAACAAATTACATGTGGTGCCTGGTTGCCTGTACAATATAATTTTATAGTGCTAAAGAATTGATAGCGGTTCCAAACTAATTATGCAATATCAAATCAAGCGATAAGGGTACTAAAAACTTTGGCGGGAAATGTGAGTACCGTATTTCGCTTAATAGTAGCCTAGGCTTGTATTAGGACAAGAGGTGTTCAATTTCCAACCAAACATCTCTGAGAAAGGGGGTGGGCTGATATTACAGAGTTTTCTCAAAAAAGTTTTCTAAAATTGATACCACGGAAATTCAACGTATTTTCTCCCATAAAAATTCCCACCGCCTACGCCTATGTTTAATGTATACCTCAAAACATCACCGGGAAAGTGAAATTATTCGATTTGAGCGCCTAAATATTGCGTATCCTTTAATAGAGCTCGTTTATTACATCAAAATTAATCCACAATTTGATATAAAATGGCGTCGCGAAAAATACAAATCACGTGATTCGCCTCCAATTGAAGAGTTTATTTTAGAGCGAGTACTCGGATATAAATATTCTGGAATCGGGGACACAGAACTCGGGAATATCTATATATTATCATTGCGCGATAGGAACTGAGTATTATACTGATCTTAAAAAACGGGTACCCGCTTGATAAACTCCCATTAGCGTATAATATCTCGCGAGAACATGATGCATCCCATCCCAAGAACCGCTGGCTCGCCAACTTAAGAAGCCAGCTATATTGTCGTTCGTAATAATTCAATTTGGATCATTTAATGTTGATCAGCGTCACAAAATTGATGTACATTTTCTCCCGTGCTTGTTGTTTGGTACATAAATTTGGTCTTAAAATATATTTATAAGGAAGGTATTTAATCACGCCAAGACTGTTTTACGCGCATTTTGACTACAAAAGTGTGGAATAAACTTTATTATATCTTGAACACACGTGGCTTACTATTAGTATTAATCTAATAGGTGGTCGAGATTTACAAATCAGAGGCCTGTATTGACTGCTAGAGGGGCCCGGGAATGTATCAGGACAGAGATCGGTCTGAAGTAGACACACCCTGTGACACGATTGTTATTATTATACACGCTATTCTTACAAATTTGCTCGTAAAAAAAATTTCCCTATACAGTCTGCTAGGCTGCCGCGATTTTTTATTTGAAACATCGCGATCGATTTTATGGAAAAAATCGCGATTTTCGATTAAATCGTAGGTCCAAATTCCCAAAAGTATAAACTGGGTTAACGTGACTTGTTTCTAGAAAGTTTAAGTAAATGATACAAAAATAGCACGAAATTAGAACATGTTCATGCAACGAATTCTTACCATCCTACGTCTATGCTTAATGTATATCTCATATCCATCATCGCGGGCGTGAAATTATTAATTGGGACCGCCTAAATATTGCGTATAGTTTAATAAACATTATTTAATTCATCAAAATTTGAGATAAAATGTCGCCGAGAAAAAAATATAAATTATGTGATGCTTCCGCTTATAGACTCCCTTTGTAGGACGAGTTTAGGTCATTACCGGAGTAACGCGAAGACGCTAATATTAGTACCGCGGGAGATACTGCGCAATTCACATACATAGGACGGTAGCTTTGAGTAGGTACTAGTGTAACGGCGTACTCATCCTATAGTGCGGTTTATAGTTGCTTTCAGAATGTATGATTTACATTTAAGAGTAATAAACAGAACGCACAGTTCAAAACACAACAATCTGGAATGCTGTTGCTTTATTTTCTTTAATTTAACATGACAACCGCATCAAGAAGGAAAAATTATTAGACCGTCTGAAATTGCTAACTCTAGAATTAAACAGAATTATGTTCACTGATTGCCTAACACTCTGAAACTGTATATACTTGACATTTCACAACAGACTCAGGGTCTGCAGCGAAAGAAAGAAAATTATATGGCGATTCTACGGAGTAACTAGCTGGTTTTCTCAATGACAAAGGTGTTACCTCGCTATTGTTAGCTTGTTTATTGTAGCACTTTGTGTTGTGATTCGTGATTATTCGACACGTGCATGGCACGGCGGGATATACACACAATGAACACAGGCGTGAATCGATTATAATTGTACTCATGTACTGATATAATGCGACGGAAAAGTACACACTTCAGATTTTTAGAAAAACATGAAATTTTTGACGATTTTCCAATCTTTCCTCAATTACATCGTAAAAATTACGATTTTAAAAATAAATCGAACTTCACGATTAAATCGAAAAATCGTGCAAGCCTACAGTCTGCTGAGTTAGGGGGGGTGGGCTTATAATACAGAGTTTTGCCATTTTGAAACTGCTAAGAAACCATTGGAGCTCATGTCAAAGTTAGGAGTTGGGCTTCTATTAGATCATAGGCTACAATTAAGCGAAATACGGTACCATAGGATATGTATTGTGTGGTATGTAAGATTTTCGGAAACCCCCTTTAACAGGACGAGTGCTTTTATCTGCGGACTAGTCTATTTTCAAAATCACTAGTCCGACGGACTACTGACATAAAAAGTTTTGGTCGCCCCCTGTACCACTTATAGTAAACTATATGATTCATAGTCACCTAACCAAGATATCAATTTTGTATTAGCCAAGCCATAAAATATATTAATTATTATAAACAAGTGTTGACAATGGTTTAAATTTCTATGATCGATCATGCCGGTTTCCAATTTTGGTCAGGAGTACAGAAACCTCCTTATGTACAAGAGGAACAACATGTAGCAACATTCATTGCGTAAATCTGTCATTTGTTGTACATTTTCATCACTTTGATTGTTTTCAGAACCGTGAAATGATTGACATTGACAGCATTATCAAGTTAGTGATTTCAAGGTATTGCAGGTTCATCATTTCATTGTTATGTATAGGTTTAGAGCCATGCATGGTCTAAATGGGATGCGATTATATTGCAAATAAATATATATACAGAGGTGTAGTTAGATTTTTTATGGTAACCTACAGTAGGTCTCGCAAATGCACATATGGCAACCTCATGGTAGGTCACACAATAATAGATTTTAGGCAACCCATGGTAACCTAATAATATATAGGCTACCCGGTTCGCAGTAAATCTGTACTAAATCATGAAATAAATAATATTGAACTTGAACGGCCAGTACCAGATAGAGCATGATATTGTGCATACGATAACGTGTAATAACGCAGTATTCTAGTGGCTTATGTCCCGAGAATATGATGATGATGATGATGATGATGATGATGAACTTAACGCTTGCGCGGGAAAAGTGAAAAGTATGGCGGGCAAGCCAACCTTGTATATATACGAGATTGAATTGCCTGCCATATCTCTCACGTAAACAAATAACTCACCCCAAAATTGATTTCTAAATTTAGACCCAGTTGGTCCCATGACTATAGGTATAACTGTAGGTCTCCCTTCCCAGTACCTATATTCAGGGTATGAAATAACGGTCGGACATCGGTCATGTCCGATCAAATCTGGATGGGTAAAAATATTTTACTGAACATGAATTTTGGGGAAAATTTGCAAATTTTGGAAAAAGAGAACAAGTGAACAATGTTGGTATCGCACTCAAATACGATAGATCGATCGAGCGCGCGTTTGTGCGTCATTTGCACATTTCTAAGTGAAAACGATATTCACCTTGGTTACCAGTATTCGTGATCTGTCAAAACGCGTCATACCGGCAAATTCATCCTAGAGGGTGGTCTTACAATAGCTAATTGTCCCGGGAATAGTGTAAACCTTTTATACTGGCGAATTTTCTGATTTCTAATGAGGGATATAGACCGTGAGTGACTTGAACATTAAGTCATACGGCAAATAAATGACAGATAAAATTGCATAGAACATCTGATAAATGATACCACTCAAAATCTTGTCATTTCGCTAGTCTGAAAATGATCGAGTCGATGCAAAATTAGCAATGGCGGATCTACAAAATCGGCCACTGCGCACGAGTTAGTGATGTGTTCTTACACACCTTCTGTCATGAGAAGAGAATTTGGTCTCGCGATTTCATTGGTTGTTGGACATAATTATATCTAGAAAATCCAATGACATTACGTGAGAGATTTTCACAGAAGTTTGAGACGCGTTCGTTCACGCCTTCGATACTGAAGAAGCTAATTCTTCCTCGCGATTTCCTTGGTAGCTGTATATAGAAAACCAATGAAATAGCGGGCGAGTTTTCTCACAATAGAAGTGAAGAAAGCAAGTTAAAAAATAATCGCACTGTAGAAGACACTTGACAACACGCGCGTTACCATTATATTCGCGTTCTACAATTAACCATTTAATGGTCAAATTTGCCTAAAAATTTTAATTAAAAATAGTTAATGGCCATGCGCAGGTCAAGAGATTATTTTTGAAAATTTACCACGGGAATGACTGTCTCAGTTACTGAATAAGCCATTTCAATGGAAAATTTCAAAAATAATCTCGACCTGCAAGTGAACATTTATCAGGAAACCTATCACACGCCTTCTTTGACAAATGTGTTCTAAAGTGAACATTTTTTTACATTTAATTGTACATGACTGTGACAGCAGTTGATGTGTTGCTAAAATGGCATCTGAGCGAAAAGTGCCCAAAGGGGCAACCCTTTCTAAATGGAGGACCGAGTATAAGTGGTTAAGTCCTCATTTTCTGGGTCCTACAGTTGACTATGAAATTGTTCTATCTTTATGCATTTTCTCCTGAAAATGTCTTAGTCTATTTGATTTTTTCAGGACAAAATGGGTAAAAATAGAACAATTTCACAGCCAACCGAAAACCTATATTTTTCTCCAGAAATGCAGGAGATGGCCTCTGAGAGCATCTAGATTTAACAATTTTCAGGGGGAGGACCTCCGGACCCCCCCGTCAGGTTAGTCAACTTCCGCTTTTGTCAGATCAAATTGACTCTCCTTATTTCAGACTCTGTATATTAGTTGCTGGTAGAGATAGATACGCTGTCTAGTATATCGGTTGCATTCCTGGGCAACTTGTTATTTTTGAAAGAAATATTTTTCTAGCACTATTTCTATCTGTCAATGGCCAGTAGATTGCATTATCAGCTCTGGTACAGCTGTCCGGTAACATAAACATTCCATTCTTACAGAAGGGCGCGATCCCGGTTACTAATTTCAACAATAAAAATTGTCAAGAATCAGCTTAGAGGGGGGGGTTTGCTAATTCACCAGTACTGAGAAATGTCTTACGCGACCGCGCAGTCGTAGTTAATAATAATCGATAATGTGCAGTCTAGAGCTGGGCGGTCTGACGGTAGTACCGCGAGGACCGCGGTATACCGTGAACCGATACCGTTGACATTTCCAAATACCGTGAATACTGTCCATAATGTTTGAGCAATATTTGAGAAATATATTCATAAAATCTGACTTGACCAAGGGTAAATACGTGCTAATGGTGCCAAAAACACAGGCATCCCTAACTATTAGCCGAGTTGAGGTGAAAGGGTCGTTGTAAAATCAAACATCAAGACGTCAATTACAAAATAATGACAGGCAGAATTGTATGTCAAATGTACGTCTTGAAAGTCTCACGGTAAAATTGCTTTATTTAAAACATCTAAACTCATTCTCTGGCCGTCCGCCGGTAGTAATTACACTATAATATATTCCTTATTCCCGTTTCTATTATTTGTAATTTATTACTCCAAGCATTTTGTCACCGAACAAACACGCTAGAATAACAAAATAACATACAAACTGCGCGCTATTCAAACATAACAGCGATCTCGCAAAGACGTATCTGATTGGTTGTTCATGAACTAGACCGTGGGAAAATACATTACTATGCTGAATTTATCAATGAAAATTTACTAAAACGTAGTATTTGCTCGCGCCGTTTTGATCACGTGCTAATTTATTAACAACGAGCAGCGTTGAAGTCGTTAGGGGGCCTATTTGTTATTTTTCTGGCTTGTTTTAAGAAATTTCTTTACGGATTAAATCCAGTTTAAGTAACGACACCTACAAATTATAGTGTTTTAGTTTTTGTAATTAATTTTTCAACTGGCTACACGTCGGAAGTGCGCGGAAATAGCTTTTTACACGCATTGTTCACGTGAAGCATGGCGAGTAACGAGTCTGCACATCGGGTACTCGGTAATTATCAGAAGCTTTGGAATCGGCTATATTCAATGTCGTGTTATATATATGTGTATAGGCCTGTTTTCGCGAGTAACAGAATATACAACTCCAACAGAAATAAAAGAGTACAACACTCGCCCCGTTTAAATACTCGCGGATTTTGTCTGGACTAAAATTTACTGTTTGCTGGTCGCACGCATTAATAGCAAGAACAATCCAGATTGAAAATAGTGCACCCCAATGTCTCACACAGCGGGTGATAGTTAGCGAATCGACCACACCCTTTGACCGATATTCCCGTGAATGATATTACGTCAATAAAAATAGTGACCTAATAAAATCGTGAAACTAAACAGCCATGTTTTTCTTCTCTAAATCAGGAAGCCGATTTATTTATTTTACCTATATTTACCGTTGATTGGAGGTGGAAGTGAAAATGAAATGGAAATTTTGTTTCTAATTTGGTGGCATGACTCAAGCTCAGATGACGGTATACCGTGGTATTTTTTCATGGTACCGATACCGTCATGTAAATATCAATACCGCCCAGCTCTAGTGCAGTCGTATTTTATGATTGGCTCGCAGGCCATCCGATGTCATCAGGCATGAATGAAAAATTACTGTTGTAGTAAAATTTTGATCACGTGACTCATTGTCATTCATAACGAATTAATCACATGATTTATTTCAACCAATCTCTGTGCGACTCTCACGAGCAACATTGATGGATAATGGCGGAACAAAAAATCTAGTCACTGTGCCACTTTTAAACGCAGTAAAGCAATATCTTAGCGCCCACTTTGACGGGTTATATGACCCAATATACTATTACTGGAAGGTGCCGAGAGTAATACCACCCGATATTTAAGTGGTTCATTACTTTGGAGCGACCGAGAAAACAGGTCTATATATCAGCAAAACCAGTGCGTAGTAACTCTTATTTCCAGTAAATCGCATTTCCAGTAAATTGTTAGTATAATGCGTACAAGCTAAGAAGGGTCAAGTTATCTACTAAATTCCTTAGAGCTGGTTATGCATTTTATTGTGGCGGATTTGCGGGACTCACAATAACCCGCAAGTCTGCCACAACAAAAAGCTGTTCGCTGAACATATTTTGACGACACGAATCAATTATTTCATGTAACTATTATGCCTATCATATGAAAACAATTAATATACTAAGTGTACTTAGTACCGAGAGCCTACTGTGCCGAATTCTTTTATGGCGAATGAAAATAGGTATTTTATGGAGAACGGATACGCCACAAATTTACACCCCCGTACATACATATATATATATATGCATCAGAGAATTTGTCATGTTGGGATAAAATTTCCTAGGTAGTACTACAACCAGCAATTCATGAATCCATTTCCTCACTCAATCATATGACGTCATAATCAACTAGATGACGTGTAAGCCGATGTTATAATCATGACGTCATGAATGATTCGATAACACCCGTCTTTAATGCTTAATAGTCTGACACGCTGTACAAATTGTATGTTTTTGCTATTTAAGAAACATGCTGTTGAATATTTTCAGCAACAGCGCCCAGTCAAATTAGTTTCAAAATATTCAACAGCTTACCTGTAGTTTTCTGGATCGCCCTCTAATGCTGAAAAGATTTATCACGGTTTTACATAACATTTTGACGTATGTACATGTCTCTGCAAGTTATTTTGATTTGCCAGTAAATTTGGCTATTTTAAAATCAGATTACCCAATTGCGAGAATCTTAAGTGAATTGCCCGTCTCAGCAAAATCTAGCCATGCGTTGTGCCAATCCATTTTACACACCAAATCGGCTATATCAAATTTTACGGTCAATATATGTTTTAATGCAAGTATATATATATAAATTTAAATAAATACTTACGCGCATGCGTGCTTGGGCAAGTCTTTAATGTAAAATGTATCCTCTTCATCTTCTTCAAATGTCAGCTCACTGACGCCTTGTGTAAGTGATGTAATGTTATTATCCAGCCCATTATTTTGCGACAAATCAATCCCATTAACCTATCAACAAGAACATTAGCACTTTTACTAACAGAACATTGAAATTGTATATATATTAGACTGACCATTAGCACGGTTACCAAAAGAACATTGTATATATACTAACCATGAGCACGTTTACCAAAAGAATTGTGTATATACTGACCATTAGCATGTTTACTCATAGAACATAGCTGTTATATATATATAAATATAAATAAATAAATAAATAAATAAATAAATAAATAAATAAATAAATAAATAAATAAATAAATATATATATATATATATATATATATATATATATATATATATATATATATATATATATATATATATATAAAATACTGATCATTAGCACATTTACCAACAGCAACAAAAAACTGAAACGTGTAATGTCTCGCCTGTAGGGGCATGGATAGTGTGGATTGTCAAAAACAAACTACATATAGGCATGGTTCGTAAAGCATATATATTCAGTGAAACAAACAAACAAGTTTTGTAACCCACTAAGCATGAAAAAGTTTGCTAAACTTCGCAGTTTGGTTTCCCAATAATGACGCCATTAGCCTCAGCACTGAAACGCAAAGCCTAACTGCTCACTGTACCTACTGCGCAAGCACTACAAGCCTATAAAACTAACAGATAGGCAAATGGTGCACATTAAATACATGTACATGGTATGGCAGCATTGCATAGAAGTCAAAAGCATTGACCGGGTATTACATAGGGCAATTGATTTTTTGTTGGGACACCCTGATTTTGCTGACTTGCTCGTGGGCAAACAGTTAGAGTTAATTTCAATCCGTGGACTATAATAACATGAATGTCATCATAAACAAGAGGCCCAAAGGCATGTGACACTTACCTGAACCATTAGCATTTGAATGATTTGCAGTTAAATAAAAATGATGGATAATTTTCTGAAAATCAAAGATGGTCAAAAAAATCTGCCATTGATCATTCTGCTTGAAAACGGCAAAACTTTTAAGGACAAAAAGCTTTTGGACAGTTTCCAGTAAAACTTTCATAAATTTTTTTTTTCATTTATAAAGATTTTCAGCAAAAAAGTGATGACTCTGAATGGAAATTCTAGAGCCTACTGCCATAAAATCCTCCCAGCCAAATTTGATCGAAATTGGTCAAGATGGTAAGGAGGCGCACTTTGACAATTTCTGGTAAATTTTTAACAATAATTAATTTTGGTTAGATTAGGCTAACAAGGTAGTGTTATATCAAGATTAGGCTAACACGACGAGAGGCCCAAGGGCCTGTAACACTCACCTAGACCATTATTAGCATTTGAACCATTTGCATTTAAATAGATATGACGGATAATTTTCGAAAAATCCAAGATCGCCACGAAAAAACTTGACCGATCAAAATTCTCATTTGATATGTTGATGCCTACTGCCATAAGATCATTCCTCCGAAGTTTCATTGAAATTGGGTCATTAATTAAGAAGTAGCGTTTTAAACGGCTCCAGAAAATTTTCACAAAATCCACGATGGTTCAAGAGCTCACCACTATAGAACCCCTCCAGACAACTATGTATAAAATCCACCAAGCAGTGTATGAGCTTTGACAATTTCCTGTAAATTTTGCCTAAAATCTAAGGTTTTCACCGAAAACATTGACCCACCAAAATTCTGAATATCTGTTCTGGAGCCTACCACAATAGGATCTTCCACCCAAAGTTGGTTTAAATAAGTCAAAGTATAAAGGAGATGCAGTTTGACTGGCAGATGGACTGCTCACTTGGCCCGGTGAACTAATAAAATCAAAAATTTTCAACAAAAATGTGATGAATCAAAATTCTGAATGGAAGTTCTAGAGCCTACCACTAAATTTGGCTAAATTGGTCAAGTTCATAAGAAACGATTTGACAATTTTTGCTAAGTTTTTCAAGAAATCTAAAATTCCCACAAAAAATTGATGAATCAAAATTCTGAACGGAACTTCTAAGAGTCTACCATCATATGATCATTCTAGCAAAATTCGGTTAGAATCGGCCAAACTGTTAAGAATATGAGATTTGACAATTTCCACTAAATACTTTTTTAAATCTAAAATTTCACGAAGAAAATTTTGGAATGGATGTTTGAGAGCTTATAACCATACATGTTGGATCCTTTCAGCCAGATTTGCTCGTTGGTACAAGATAAACAATTTGACAATTTCCTCTTAAGTTTTTCATAGAATTTTCACCTAAAAATTGACAAATCAAAATTCTGAATGGAAGTTCTAGAGTCTACCACTGACCACTGTGCCCTATTTTACATATTTATGGTATATCTACTTATTATCCTGTTTGTTTGTATGCTCCTCATCCTACTTTGAGAACATTTATTTATTTGCTCATCGTCTATTTATTCTCACTGTGTTTAGGTCATCCACCCTTATTTTTGCATTAAAATGTTTACTGGGAGTGTATTTTCAGAAATTAGTTTGTCTCGAAGGAGTTCCTACCCCATGCATCAGTGACTTCCAGTGAAACTGTTTACAAACTATACAACAGTAAATTTCTACATGTCTCTTTATATTTGATGTCGCAGCGATTCCACCAGTGTAACGGTTAATTTTTCCATTTATTTATTTATCTATTTATTCTTTTTTTTTTTTTTACTTTTCTCAATTGCCCCTCCATTATTTCTTTCTTGCCTTCTCTCTTTCTTGCCTTCTCTCTTTCTTGCTGCCCTCCTTTCCTTCCTCTCCTTGTCTCCCTTCCTTCCTCCCCTTGTCTCCTTTCCTTCCAATCTATTTCTCTTTTCTTCCTTACTTTCCCCTCTTTCTTCCTCTCTTTCTTTTCCTCTTCATTCCCGCTTTTCTTTCTTTCTTACTACCTTCATTCTTTCTTCCATTATTTTATTGTTTATTTATATTTGTTCATTTACTTCTAATCACTTTATCTCATACCTAAATACAATGCAATTCATCCAATTCTATTTCCTCTGTCCGCCATGATTACTAATCACTCTCATGTCAATGTTATAGTTGCCTTATTCTCGTAGCAATTTGCAGTCTTTAGCTTATTAGCAACCACAGCTAGGGCTGCGCGGTTTGGCGTACAGCCATATCGGTTTTGATATGACTTTTCATATCGGTTTTTAACCGAATATCGGTTTTATGGACATGAAACAAAAAATTTAAATGATAAAAATAGCACGAAAACAGAACGTATTTTCACGCCCTGATACATTCGTAACAATTTACGCGTTTAAAGCTTAATATACCTTATAATAGCCATCATCGCGGGAGTGAAATTATTAATTAGACCGTATTACGCACAGTTAAATAAACATCGTTTATTTTGTCAAAATTAATCATAAATCAGCAAAACACGTTGCGAAAAGACGTAAATCACGTGATTGTAATTAATTATGATGTAATTATCTCCCTTTCTTCTTTCATTTCCAATTCGGCCAGAGGACGAAATCATGCCTTGAAGAAAATATTAACTGTAATATTGCGAACGCGAATTTCATAAGTTAATATGATATTGTGTATAGAAGATAACGTTTTAAAAACGGTTTGAGTAATAATTTTATTTAAAATTATATCCTAATCAGCAAAATGTATTCAACATTATATTTATTGGCGAGATTTTTATGCATTCGGGCGATTTAGTTTTGGGACGACCAGGCATTATGTTAATCAGCCGGTGACGTAAATAAAATGGATGCCGTTGTTTAGATATGTTTTCCCCGATACAAATTTCAATGACAAATTCCCGCCTTTGTATTGTTTTATATTGCAAATTTATCTGAGACTACCAGAGAAAAGACGAGTGGATATTTATTTAATTAATTCGCTGCTTGATTTCTCTCGGCGCACAGCGAGTTACACAATATGCGCAATTGGGGCCACGTTCAATTATTAGTTGCCCCGAACGTAGTTTAATGGAAAGTATGGCCATTATTATTCATTACGCTTATTTTTAACAATCATGATACGAAAAACCGAAAATATGTTCATATTCGGTTTTTCAATATTTATTTTTTATAATCGGTTATGAAACCGTCAGTGCAGGATATCGGTTTTAAACATGGTATCGGTATATCGCGCAGCCATAACCACAGCCCTTAGTATGTCTAGGCTTCGCTAATCAACAATCTTTTGTTTCACAATAATCATCAGTTCACTTGTTACTTTTCATACATGATTAACCTCTGTATTTGAGTTATACTAATTTTTGTATATAAGTCTGTATATATTCCACTCGCCACCTGATGAAGCACATTTATGTGTGCAATCTTGTCATCTTTTATCCCATCACATATGCCACAATTGACAGAGAATAGGTTAACCATTTAAGGTAGGGCTGGGGCAAACATTCGAACCTTCGAACAATCGCGAACTCTGGGAAGACGAATCATATTCAAACATTTATTTGACGAATCTTGGAATCTTGTGGTTCGCTAACCATACATTAATTTTTTTCGCATGTATTTTCCATCTGTCTAAGGCAAATATCCAGAAATCATGATGAAAATGATTTACTAAGCACTTATTCTAGCCGTATACAAGTTTTGAATGATAAACCGTAATTCAGATTTACGACAATATTTTCCGAGTAAGTTTAACCCACACCCATGATAGCGTAATCGTTCTTGAGTAACACATACCTTCCTTGCTTAAGTCGTTTAATTTACCTGCAAATATCGCCATTACAAGCCAAGAAAATGTTGTTATGTGTATTACACCATCTCAACATACTATAGGCGTATAAGGTCTACGCGACATGCGTGCTCTGTCAAAGAAAAGGAGAACGTGACATATTTTCTTTGTTATTTGCAAAATCAGCCATGATTTCTGAGAAATGATACAGCGTTCAAATTATTCTTCTAATCATTCTCCCATTACGTTTTCATTGGCTATTCTAATGAACACCAGTCAGTATAACCAATCAAAATGCAACATGCATTCTCTGATTAAAATTGAGGATGTTCAGCGCGCAATTGTTACTACCACAAATTGGTCAATGTCGTAAAACGCTAGATATAGAAATACAGTTACAGTATAGATCGCACTAAACGAACTACCAGTAAAACCGCTGTTTAGAACAGCTTTCTCAACCAACTGCGTTTAAATGGGCCTGTTTTTTGCAAAATTTTATGCATTCTAATTCTAGTAATATCTTGATACAAAATCCAGTTCAAAGTAGCCGAGAATTTGTATTCGTCAAAATGATTTTAGCTGTTTAAACTCAAGATCTATCAGATTTAGATATCTGTGTTGTCTAGATGAGGTTCCCATACTAGCCTGGTTGCCTGTATCGATTTATTTAACTAGTGTCGTCTATAAAATGGCAAGAAGTAGCCAACTAACCATGCAATGAAACTTATTTGAGTGTATTGAACATATCTGGCTGTTATATACTACGCATTTGTTGTGTATGTTGTCACTAGAGACACTTGGAATTTGAAAATGATTTTGTGTTTCACAATATTTCAAATTCTATTTCATCAGTTCAGATTTTGAATATTAGATGGTTCGTGAACCAGTTTGTGAACCGGACAAGCGTATCGGGAACCAGTTCGGTTTGTGAAAATCTTCACGAATTACAGCTCTAATTTAACGGTCAAGAAAATCAAATATTTGGCCCAGTGAATGTCTATTTTGCAGATCACTTGTAAGATAATTGTTGAAAATTCATGTCTGGAATGACTGCCCCAATAATCAAGCCAAACCAGTCATTCAGTGGTATATTTCCAAAATAAAATATTACAGCCATTTGGAAAAATAAAATTGATGCCCATGACATCAACATCTTCCAGCAAGATTAGCTTCAATATATTCAACAGCTTACATGAATTATTACATTGAAATTGGGATAAATTGGATTAACATATTTAGAAGAGTAGCAGCAGCTATGTTCTGTAAATCAAGAAAATAAATTATAAATTTTGTAGAAAAGGTTTAAATGTAACTGAAATTTAAGTTATTTATGCAATGTAACTGGTTACATTTCAGTCACTGTAACTGAAAAAATTATTCAGTTACAAGCTACTTTATTTACATGAATAATTTTATTAAGACTACGTTATAGTTACTCCAGCCCTGATCAATGATTGGCCAGTCAGCAGTAAAATGGTTAATTATTGATTGGTCATTCAGCAGTAAAATGGATCATTATGCATTGGTCATTAAGCTATAACATGGTTAATAAGTAATTACTTATTCAGCAGCAAAATGGGTAGTTATTGATTGGTCATTCAGCAGTAAAAATCTTAATCACTGGTTGGTCATTCAGTAGTAAAATAGTTAATAAATAATAGCTTAGTTAGAAGTAAAATGGGTAGTCATTGATTGGTCATTCAGCAGTAAAAAGCTAAATCACTGATCCGTCATTCAGCTGTAAAATCGTTAATCAATAATTGCTTATTCAGTGGTAAATTGGTTCACTGATCACTTAGCAGCAAACAGGTTAATTTTCAATTTATCATTCAGTAGACGGTAAAATGGTTTAGGTTAATCAAATTGGGTCATTTAGAATTAAGGGGGAGGGAGGGGGGAATCAAATATGGACTATTTAGCAGTTGTAAATCAATGCTTGATCATTCAGCAATACAATTGCTAATCAGTGTTTGACAGTTCAGTAGTAGGCCCAGTAAGGCCCACCCTGTACACATTTTGGGGCACATGCACTTTAGGGGTCCGTACTTCTTGTTGTCGCTAATGTCATGAGCTTGGTCGATAGACCCTACTCTAAACATCGCTTTTTCCTAGGCACGATTTTAATTCTCCCTGACAACCATTTCCAGAGAGAAATCAATAAACAAGTAAGAGAAAGTTAATATTCTAGAATAAAACATACAATTAATATTCTAATCGATTAACTCCCTTGAAATACATGATCATTTACAGAGTGATTATTACATCATTCATTGACGTCATAATATATTTCAGCAGTATTTGCTCTACCATGAGCTCAATGACATCATAATATATTTCCCGTAGTATTTGCAAATATAGTTGGGGCCCCTAAAGTGCATTCTACACCACATTTTATGGGTAGAGTCCACTTTACGGGGCACCGATAATGGCTGACGAAATAACGCAAAATAACATGACCGACAAGATAATACGAGACTTTAATCGTTGTCAAGGGATTTCCCAGGAATTTAAAAGGGGGATTTCTATAAAGTTTTTACCACACACAGCGCTATTAGTCACCTACAAACACCACTATATTTTGCCTTAATTAGAATTGGTTAGGGTTAGTATTTAGTACTAGGGTTAGGGTGAGATTTTTAAAATGATGTTCACATTGTTATAATTTTTACTTTAGCAATAAACAACAAAACCCCACTGAAAATTGCCATTTGTTTCCATTACATCATCATAATGTTACCACATTTCGGCTTAGGCCCTACTGCACACCTGCAAACAAGATTATATCTTACCTAGCAATTGGAATTGGTTAGGATTAGAGTTTATGGTTAGATATTTTAATGATGTTCACGTATTTATTATAAACAATTCAACCGGCTTTTAAAATTTCACGTCTGTTTACATTACCTCTTTTAAAATAACCTTTATTTCAATGATACATCACAAACATTAATGAAATGTCATTAACGCATCATAGATGTTAACCAATCGCTGCGCAATAAAAAGAATTCTTATGACGTCATTATAGAATTCCTAGCAACTGTTAAAATCTCGGCAAATCTTTTTTGTCGCATTATTTTGCATGACTTTGGCCGCCATTATCGGCGGCCCGTAAAGTGGACTAGCTCCCATTTTATGTAACCTAGTGGGATGGGTGTGTGGGGGGGGGGGGGGGGGGTGTTAAATAGGGACTATTTAGAATGACTGATCATTCAGCAATACAATTGCCAACCAGTGTTTGACAGTTCAATAGTAGGGTGGGTTTGGCCTACCGTGCAAGCATTTTAGGTCACGTATTACCACGAAAATAGAATGGCAAAATTAATAATAATCATAATCATAACATGTACAACTTTTTTAGGAAATTGTATCCTATTATCAGCTAATTCAATAAATTTGGTGATGAGCTACATTATCCAAGTCATTTTTGGATTACATGGTTTGTCTAGAGCTCTCTATTATCTATAATTATACTTATAGTGTTACGTGTACAGGATGTTAAATAAATAGTTTATCTAGTCTGGTTAATGAAGCCTTAACGTCTAAAGGAGTGAATGGGGTGGGTGGGTGGGTTTGTAATAATTACCTGGCTCTGACTATGACCAGGATCAAGCTGTGATGCCTGTGTTTGAGACTGGGTTTGTGATGGGAGTGTGAAATCGGTGAAATCAAAATCTGATCCTTGCGTATCGGCACCCAGCAGGTCGTGTTCCTCCGTATCCAAGAAAGTGAGCGCCTGGGAATTTGGCCCATACGTATCCACACTCATATTGTCTTGCTGACATTAATCTTACTGGTTAGAATTCTAAGTTTACAAAATCAAAAGTATGAAAACTTCTTCCAAGTTCCAATCGTCAACGACTCCCGTTTTCTAACCAACATTTGCACGCCATGTCGTTCCATTGAGAGTTGGCAATCTTCCGGACTTCAGCCGTATACGGATTCATGAAAACGTGGAATAATAACTATGTGTAGCTTTAGATATCGTGCACTTAGCAAGGACAGTAAACCCTTGCGCTGAGTCTATTTGAATGATTAATACAAGAAGCTATGAGTTTGAACTTGAACTTCTCCCCGCGTTCATCTTTCTCGTGATCTCGGACTATTTCCCTTATTTGGTGCATGAAAGCTGCAGTGGTCACCAAACTGTCTCTTTTTTTAAATCTAGACTAGACAAGCTATGGGAAAGCCACACATTGCGCTATGACTACGACTCTGAACCCATCTGTAATATTTATACTCCAGAATCATTATAACATAGCCGATGTATAATTGTTAATAACAACTTAATAAACTTAAAATGAACCATAAATATATGCAGCCCATTCCTGACGTTAGAGGCTTGTTGACGCCTGCTGTCAGTAGAGGATTCGTGTAAGCTCGTGTAAGTTCGTGTCTCTCTCTCTCTCTCTCTCTCTCTCTCTCTCCTATGATCTTCTCTTCGAAAGATACTTCGATAGGCCGGAAGTTCCTCCTAGCCTGTTCATACCACTGTCCATCGTGCAAGACATGTTCCGATGAAACAAACAACAAGCAGTTGTTTTCAGTTTTGGATTCCATGGGTGGAGGCTCAGGCAAACTACAATCCCACTACAGGGGACTTTAGAAAATGTCTTGAAAATGTCTGGAAGCTGAGAAGATATACATCCCGGTGAGAAAAATAAAAAATTAAAAACACAAATTTCCCATCGATAGGACTACAAGATCTAAGATAAATAAAGCGACTCTGGAAAAAATCCCCCCCCCCAAAAGCGAGGTCTGGAATCCCAGATTTACAAGTACCTGGCAACGCTGAAGGAATAAAATTCACAAATGATGACAATGAGAAAGTAGAAGTTTTAGCAGAGTATTTCCAATTTGTGTATACAATAGAACCGGATGGTGAAGCTCCATCAATTCCATAGAAGGGATTACCAGAATCAAATAACCTCTGTATGCATCACACCTGCTATTGTAAACAATAGACTGTCCAAAATTTAAACCTCTAAATTTCCATGACCTGACAAAATCCACCACAAATTACTATACGAGTTATGTCATGTTCTTAGTAACCCATTATCCACTCTCTTTATCCATGTGGTCATTAGATCTAGGCAAAATACCAGAAAGTTGGGCTAATGCTAATATCTCTGCTATCTTCAGAAAAGGTGACACACGAAAGGCTGATAGCTACCGCCCTATCAGTCTCACTGCAGTGGTGTGCAAAGTAATAGAATCAGTTGTTAAAGACTCAATTATGAAACAACTAACCAACTACTGTATGCTGTCAGATAACCAATTTGGGTTTATAAGTGGCTGGTCTACTGTGCTTCAGCTATTGATGGTACTACAAAAATGGTTGGAGGCATTGGATAATGTTGGGATGTCATCTAGTTCGACTTTATGAAGATACTTGATAAAGTCCCCCACAAACGTCTACTTAGAAAACTAACTGCATCTGGCATTGACGGAAAACTACTAAAGTGGATCCAATCATTCCTAATCGGGAAGAAGCAACAGGTCATCATTATTGGAACATACTCCAAATTACTAAATGTAACCAGTGGCATACCGCAAGGCTCAGTCCTTGGTCTATTTCTCTTTATATTGTTTATTAATGATTTGCCTGATGCAATTAAGTGTGGGTCAGGAATATTCTTGTTTGCTGATGATACAAAACTATTCAAATCAATTCTTAAACAACCAGATTGTGAGACGCTGCAGCAAGATATAGACTCCATGTGCCTTTGGGCAGAAAACTCGCTCCTAAAACGCCATCTAGACAAATGTAAAAGTATGAGAATTTCTTCAAGAACCACAGTTACCCTAGTGGCGTAGCCAGGTTTTCAGGTCAGGGGAAGCGAGGTCTAAAAAGGCACCACCCCACTTGAGCGAGGACTAAAAAGGCGCCACCCTGCATACCAGTTAGGCGTCAGAATCTGCTTAAATTTATTTAATAAAGAGAAATTAGCATCCCAGCATGGCCAATTATTTTATTCAACTATTCTTTGTCTTGATGTAGCGTAATTAAAACAAAAAGACTTAACATAGCGATGAACATGCATGACAAGATGACATTAACAATGTTGTAATTTCAAATAGTTCTAATGTTCAATGTAGATTAACTTGCTAAAGGCGACTACGCTACTGAGTTACCCATGTCTACACAGGGGGCTCTAACAACCATATTCTAGAGTATTCCCCACCGAAAAAGACGTTGGGTCGTAATTGATGAAAAATGTAAGTTTCAACCAACATATAAATGAAAAAATAAACAAAGCCAATCAAATAATGGGACTAATTAGATGCACGTTTAACTACATAGATAAAGACAACTTTAAGCACCTCTTTAAATCCCTTGTCAGGTCTCATATCGAATATGCAAATGTAGTCTTGGCACCTTTCCTAAAAAACATGTAAATGCGATTGAAAATGTTCAAAGGCATACCACAAAACTTATCCCAGGTTTGCGTAACCTACCATACAACGAAAGACTAAAAGAACTCAACTTACCAACTCTCACATTCAGAAGACTGCGAAGTGATATGATTGAGATATATAAAATACTTCACAACAAATATGATTAACCTCCATCAAACCGTATCAATCTTTGTGACAATAACCGTATTACAAGAGCTCATAGCCTACAAATTCCGAAAATCAGAGCTCGGTTAAATATCAGAAAGTTTTCATTTCCATTGCGCTGCACAGACCAATGGAACAAACTACCGGAAAACATGATCAATTCACCATCTATTAACTCTCTTAAATCCAGATTAGACAAACTATGGAGTAAACACCCACTGCTATTCAACTTTGAATCTGATGCGACCTACAACTGAATCAGCCATCCAGTATATGCAGTCCCAGAACTGATGTCAGAGGCGATTTGATGCCTTCTGTCAGAGGAGGATTCATGTGAGTTCATATGAGAGTTCATATGAGTTAACTTTCCTACCATAAACTGGTCAACTGGCTTATCTCCGTAGCAAAATGCCCAACAATTTATATATACAATGCAGAACAATTTGCTCATGCAACACATCAATAAACCAACAAGACACTACCTACATGAAACAAGCTAACATACTTGACCTGATCCTTTCAAACAACGCTGACATGATAATGGATATTGTAGCTCACGGGAGTACGTGCTGGTCCATTCTGCTGCTCCACTCCATTGCACTGCATGTACAGGATGCACGGATCCCGTATCGCGTACAAAGACCGACTGCTATAGCCAGTGGAATGATGACATTCCAGTGGGGCAGTGCGACCATTGCCGCCAAGATTGAACCTCACAGTTTCATCCCAACTATTAGTATCACCGGTATGATGGTCCATAACTCAATTTAGGAGCCTGGTCATGATAATTAATCTAAAAATATACACTATACAAACAATGGTACTCATTTGCTAGTAGACGAGAGAAAATATACAGTACATAGAACTAGGTTGGTGTCTTGATAACGTGGATTCAGCAAAGGTACCTCACCGATCCATATATATCCGAGATGTATCCCTGCAAGGGAGCATCCTAACGCGGCTACTTGGGTAGTTTAATATAAACCACCATACCCCTAACAAAAATATTATTGTTGCGAGAGGAAAGTGCCTTCAATGCAGAAGCGGAGGAAGAGAGCTGGCAAAATTCTAACCTACCATTTAGTTGTTAGATTTACTTCCAAGCTTTGGCCGCAAGTGGCAAGGATTTCTACCTATCTCTTGACACATGAGCCTAACTGGCGAAGATGCTCGGTTTCCCCAAGGTCAACCTACAGAGCATCTCTGTCAGAAAGGCAGCGTGCGGACATGTTATGGAGTGAGACCTTCAGAATCATATAATGATCTGGTTACATATCACACCGCAACCACATACAACATCACTAGGACAAGTCACCATTTACATAAGCAATATGAAAAGTGCATAAAAGTTTATGGCGGGGAGTAAGAGGCAGATATCCATCTACAGTGACCTTCCAAGACCGCACCCAGGCACTGTACTGAGTTAGATAGGGATCTGCGTCCCATCCGTCACCAGGTGTGTCGGGGTCCGATCATTTCTAGATCCGGGTCCGGGGAACTAATGTTTGCCTGTCATTAGGGTTAAGTTTCAGAATGCCCAGAGATGCACTGCTGGCCGGTTTTACATAATATCTTTTCGCAGTGCTTCCTACTTTGGCAGGGTTATCTATGCTAACTGGTATCCGAAGATACAGAGGGGTTGTGTGCGAAATCGACACTTTGGTCTTCACTGCTTGGAAACCCCAATAGTTTCCCGAGTCGGATCATGCCAACGTGTCGATGGGAGTTTCAGACAATTGATAAGCCTTGTGGTTGAAGGAGCGTAGAAAGAGACAATCACTCAATATAATAAGAGGCCCTAAGGTATTTGGCCAATTTTACACAATCTAGCCAGTGTGCGGTGTTACATATCCGCTACATCCAGAAAAGAGGCTTACACAAATGTCCCCTAAGGAGTGGTTGTCCCTAACTACTTTAAATCTATCCTATTGAGCTAGAATAGCCAGGTTTAGTCGATCACATGTCAGGTTCGCGTAATGTGAACATGAACAGTGACCTCGGTGTAAAATTGATGCTGGGGGAAATTGATGCAGATTTAATGTTGCTGTATAGTATAGCCTAGTGTACTGTGGTCCTAGAGTTTTGTATAAAATAAACAAAAACAAGTAACTAGGATGGCTGCTTGCCATATACATAACTAACTATTACAGTAGTGACAGTAGATCAGGTGATAGGACCTTGTGATGCTCGTTAGTCATAAGAACAAAAACAAGGATAATATTTACATAAAAATACAAATTATAAAATGCGGTCTCAGGCGACCGGGCAGTACCTATTAGTCATCAGTACCTGTAAATAAGTAATGAATACAATAGCTAAATGAGTACCTATTAGTCATCGGTATGGAAAAAGTTCATAAATCACTGTGGATGCTGCGCTACAAATGAGGAACGCAAGATGGCACGATTCTGAAGTTGCTGGGGAAATCTTTGCAGGCAAACTGTTGATGCAGCTCACTCTCCAAGATGGTGAAGAATAACAACTGTAGTCGGATGTCCACTAGATAGTCCTAATAGCTAATACAATGATTAAGCGGAATGTTAAAAGTGTCTGTCCGGTAACGGAAGTTTGAAAGTTGCCCATAACATGAAGGGCTACAATTGTAATTTATAATTAAACAATTCATGTATCTTACTGGGTACACCGACCATGATACATCACATAGCTCTTTCGGTGTACCAGGCAGAGTCCCACAAGATTGTGGCCTAAAAGTTAATTAAACACACGACATGCTGCGTGGAAATTTGAATACCACTTTTCTGCATGGTTCGGCAGATCTGACGAGTTGTCCACCAAGAGTCACCACTTGTTCTACATACTGAAGAGATTACATATGGGCCACGAGGCCCATCCGCAGGAAGGCTCCTCTAGGTGTTGGTGAGGGAGTCTTCTATTCAATTGGTTGCCCCTGGATGGCTGTCCGAGGGCTTACAAAAACTTAGATGCGGATGTTCGATTACTGACCTGAGAATGAGAACTGAATTCCGAAAGGCACTGGTGCATTGTAGGGTACCACAGTCAGTAAGCAGTTGCTCATGTCTAGCACTGCTCTGGCCACACAACCTACCACTTGCTCTCTCTCGCAGAAGTGTGGTCTCGATTCTTGATTTTTCGCTCCCTTTATACAACTTGTGATGTCAGAGGCAAGACGCGCAGCCAATCAGTGGGCAATCTGTAGCCAATCAGCGTGCAGCTAGGAAGGGTGAGGACGTTATCATGTGATAGACATTCTCCCCATTCATTCAGTACATACACGTGATTACGATGTCCCGGTAATATTTTGAAAATAATTTCAATGGGCTAATTTAGGATAACTCGGCCATTTCTGGTCCGATTATAAAAAAGGTAAATAGTTTTGGAATTCTCATCTCATTCCGGTCCTGATAGCTACCAAGAACGACGAGAAGAGTTAATTTAAAAGAAATTACGTGCACCAACTCGGTCCACTTTAGTATGCATTCTCTCCCAACGCTGACACATGTTGTCAGTAAAGCACTGATGCGTGCGTATGTGTGCTATGTGATCTCATGGACTTAGCTATTTCATAGAAACCTCTCTCATATGGCTTTATAAACGCGTACTATCATACCCAGGGGGGGGGGGTGCATGCTTGGAACATACCCGGAGAGGTCGTTCCGTACCCATCCGGCCAATCCGAGCTACACCATCCCCTCCTAGTTTGACACCCATGACAAACGATACCGTATCGCAGATCGAAAGCATGGGAGCACACTAAGTGAGAATTATAGACTTCTCGAGTAGGCGCAGAGCCGAGAGGAGTAGTGATGCGAGAGACGCATAGTTTAATCAGAGAAGCGTGCATAGAGGTGTGAAAGAGTTTTGGAGGAAGGCATACTTTTAGTTTTGATTTTTGGCCTGTTATTTATTTTTCGAGGCCTTTTCTTTTTTTTATATTGTGGTGGGTGCTCTTTATAATTAAATTTCTGCTGCGAATGCCCAAGCTCCAACATGCCCAAATTAAGATATAAAAATATAATATAAGAAAATATATATAAAATGCACAGTAATAACAATGTAATATCACAGTAGAAGTAATATTAATTATGTATGCATACCGATTATATGAAGATGCATACAGTGCGGCCTGTTTTGGCGGGTCTGCACAGATAGCTCTTGTAGCTCACGGGGGTATGCGCTGGTCCACCATGTCGCTCCACTCCATTGCCCCGCAAATACATAATGCGCAGGAGGGCTGGTTATCTGTGGTTCTCAGGGCTGTGGATCCCGTATCGCGTCTCTCCGAAAAGTACAAAGACCGGCCTCTAGAGCTGGTGGAACAATGATGTTCCAATGGGGCCGTGCAACCATTGCCACCGAGATTGAACCACAAATCTCGTCCCAACTGTTGGTGTCACCGATATAACGGTCCATTCTAACTTAGAATAACGGACAAGATGTTAACAATTAAACAGTCACAAAATAATATATACTATACAAACAATATCACTCATTTGACCGTAATGAGCACAATAATACAAATCATAGAGCCATCCTGTGTTCTTTCTACATGGTCTCGCCGGAGGTACCACACAGCTCCATAAATCTGCAGAGGTATCCCTGCAAGGGAGCATCGTGCTGAGGTCACTTAGTAGTTTAATATTAACTAATTACAACCCCAACACACATGCAAAAAATGTTGTTGTTGTGAGAGGAAAGTGCCTCGTGTGGGCCTACGTCACAGGAAAATGCCTTCAACGCCGAAGAGGAGGAAAAGAGCCGGCAAAAAGGGCCACTCTTTTGTTCAAACAGAAAATACTATGTGCTGAAAATCCTAGTGAAGCCATAATTAATGTGCTACATGCTGGGCTGCATGAAGATTATAAAACTGTCTTAAATATCAGGCACTCGTGCAATCTTCTGAACTTCACACACTCGTACAATCCTCTCAATTCTCACAGTCTATTGAAGTCTGCTCTATACGCTCATATCCCAATGAGTCTGAGCAAGTTAGAGAATTTTGCAGAAAAGTTTGGAGATACGATTAACCTGAAAGGAAACAGACACAGAGTACCCATAATAATCTCTGACAGTAAAGGATATCATCTTAGAGATGCTTTGCATGAGAAATATGACAGGAGGTTCCCGATAGAACTGTGGTGTCGCTCTGGAGCAAAAAACACATGACCTCGTAGAGTTGTTGGAAGAAAGACTCGAGAGAGCAATTACATGCTCCTTTACTTATGGGCAGGAACATGCAGCATAACCTACAAGAGAGGCCAGTACATCTACCTAAAAAGCAAGAATGACTGTAGCATTGAAACAATTGTAAGCAATTATCTGAGAGCTACTGAATTTATAAAACCGTACGGAGAGTGGTCCTAAAAATATTGGACATTCCTTGCATATCAATCTCAGCCTGGAATGCAAAACATCGTCATGACTTGCCCGAAAAATTATTGGAAGATGATCGTGTAGCTTCTTAGCAAGTTAAGAAGCTAAACAACGCAATCAAAAAGATAAACAGGACCAAGCTACGACAAACTTCCTTACAATTAACCCAATTTATGATAAGGAGTCATAAAGGAGCTAACAAGCAAGCGAGATTGTCTCCAAATCTAGGACTACTAAAGGACAGTGTTCATCCGTGCCATCAACTAAGTGTTAGTTGGTGTATATACATAATACATGACATTCAACTGGACTGCTATGAAAATCCAGCGGACACAGATACTGTTGACATTTTCGTAGACCGGGAAGAACTAAATGAGATGTTATAGCTGCAGGATAACAAATACGGCCGGGAGTACCTTTTTATTGCTTTTATAGGTTTTATTACATTATACCACGCTGACAAAATATCTTCCTCAGGATAATCCACATTCATTGCTGATCTGATCTCTGAAATAGGAAATTGGTAGTACATTGAGCATCCAGTGAAAATTAGCTGGGGACTAGGTGTGGAATCACAACAGTTCCTACAGTTTCAATAATAGTAAGTGTTGGGATCAAAAGACTACAGCAAGAAATGGGAAGGTCATCTAGGAGTGCTAGTAAAGGCGGAGGAGAAGCTACTGCCATGGACAAAGAAAACAAGTGGACCTGTATAGTCTGCAAGCAAGTTGAAACAGACAAAAATGCAATGATATTGGAATGTGAGGTCTGCGACCAGCACTTCTGCATAAACTGTTTAGAAATAGAGGAAAACGAGTATGCTGCACTATCGAACAGGCCAGACATACATTGGTTTTGCCCAAAGTGCGAGCCGAAGACAGTTAAAAGCTTAAAGAGGTTCTCAGAAGTGGGGTGAAAGGTGCAATAAGTCACTTTCATGGATGGAAGCTCGAATTGTAGCCATAGAGAAGAAGCTTGAAGAGAAGGTCACAGAGGAAAAGGTAAAAGAGATGATCGAATCAAAAGCCACAGGGAGAGCTGGAGGAACATAGACTAAGAGATATAAGGCAAGAAATAAGCAGAAGAAAGAAAAAGATCAACAATAATACATCGAGTTGATGAAAGTGAGTCAGAAGTGCCAGAAGTGAGGAAGCATTATGATATGGAATTTGTACATAATCTGTGTGATACACTGAAAGTAAGAGGAGTAAAAGTGAAGGCAGTGATTCGACTAGGAACAAGGAAGAAAGAGGGAATGGATAGGGCCAGACCATTAAAGGTCATAACGGAGGGGGAGAAACAGAAAGCAGAAGTTTTAAAGAATATCCACAGACTGGGTGGGTTGACTGAGGACTCGAAGTTTGGAAAGATCAGTGTGGCAAACGATTTGTCAAAGGAGGACAGAGATAACAGGAAAAAGTTAATAGCGGATGCCAAAACTAAAGAAGAAATTGATAAGTCTGGTGACTGGACATATAGAGTACGGGGCCCTCCATGGCGCATGCACATAGTACAACTAAAAAAGAACTAGGAAAAGGTACTACAATGGATAAGGATGATGACAGAGCTGTAAATATTACTGTACATAAATTTGTAAATAATGAACCGCCAACCATGCCTAATAACTTAAAGTGTATGTACATGAATGCAGACAGTCTATCAAGCAAATTTGAAGAACTGGAGACCAGGATAAACTGTATGGAAAGGGAGCCAGACATTATACTAATAACAGAGGTTCTGCCAAAGAATTGCAGATTTCTCCCAGCTAAGGAGGAACTGGCCATTCAGGGGTATGAGGGAAAAGAGAAGGGACATTTTAATGTATGTGAAGAAAAATTTAAACCCAGTGGAACTTACATTTGGAAATGATTTCCAAGAGCGCTGCATGGTTAAAATTAACCTTGCAGAACATGGAAAGATGCTTATTGATCTAGTGTACAGAAGTTCAGATAGTACTGAAACCAACAACAAAGAGCTGGAAAGGCTTCTTAGACAAGCTACTGAGGCTGAGGCAGGTTACCCACACATTCTCATCGTGGATGATTTTAATTACCCTAAAATTAACTGGGATTCATGATCAGGAGAAGAGAAGGATGAATCTTTCATAGAATGCCTAAGGGACAGTTTTCTAGTGCAGAAAACAATTAAACCTACTAGAGTGAGAGGGGAGGACAAGCCAAGCCTGCTGGATCTAGTCCTGACAAATGATGAAGATCTTGTCACAGAGATGGAGTACGATTCGCCCCTAGGAAAGAGTGACAACGCAATAATCAATTTTAATTTCTTATGTACATACACCCCAGGCAGGAATATGAGTGTAAACTATAACTATGATAAAGGTAATTATGACAAACTAAGAGAGGCCATGACAATCGATTGACAAAAACTGTTTAAAGATAAAAATGTAAACGAGATGCTCAAAATGTTTATGCAGAGGATGAAGGAAGCAGAGGAAAAGTTTATGCCGATAACAAAGCCAAAGAATACTAAAAAAGAGAAGCTAACGTGCCAATCACACCCAGACCTGGAACGCAATTAAGCATAAGAAAGCAGCCTGGAATAAGTATATGAGGAGGCAGGATAAAGAGGATAGACCTCAGTATGCAAAAGCAAGAAATAAAGTGAAGGCAATGATGAGAAGAAATAGCGAAAAATGCTCTGGAAATATGCCAACTCTAAGAGGAAAAGCAAAGTATGGGTATCTGAACTAACGGATATGAGGGAGGGGACTGTAGGAGTAGCGAGTACGGACATGGAGAGGGCAAACGTACTGGCTGACTTCTTTACAAGTGTATTCACAGTAGAGCTCCCCCCCCCCCAGGAGATCTTTCACAGTTTGATTCAAGAGGAGCAGGTCAGGTATCTGTCGATTCACCATTTGAGGAGGCAGATGTATACAAGTTATTATCTATCATAGACACAACAAAATCACAGGGACCAGATGCTGCTCATCCACGAGTGCTTCACGAGTTACGAGAAGTGGTGGCAGCGCCACTAACTCCGATTTTCAATGCCTCATTTGAGAGCGGGTCTGTACCAGAATTATGGAAAAGTGCAAACATCACTCCATTATTTAAGAAAGGGGGCAAGAAAAGCCCAGGGAATTACAAACCAGTCTGCCTAACTAGTGTTATAGGAAAGGTGTTTGAGAAGCTAACTCGTAAATGAATGATAGAGCATATGGGCAGAAATGGCCTGCTAAGCGACCAACATTTTGGTTTCATGAGCGGCAGATCCACCAGCCTGCAACTGCTTAAAGCTATGGACGATTGGACTGAGATTCTGGATAGGTGAGGAAACATAAATGCAATCTATATGGACTTCATGAAGGCGTTCGGCACAGTGGCCCACAGAAGATTACTATTAAAACTGAAAGGCTACTGTATGAGTGTCAAGATGTGTAACTGGGTAGCTGATTTTTTAACTGGTCGTAAACAAAGAGTGTGCATAAATGGAGTAGCGGCAGAATACCTTACTATACAAGGCATTGGTCAGGTCACAACTGGAGTATGCTGGCAGTGTATGGTGGCCTTATAAGAAATGTGACATCGACATGATTGAAAATGTGCAGAGGAGAGCCACCAGGTGTGCGCCTGCTCTTAAAGGGCTATCATACAAGGAAAGGCATCGAAGACTGAATTTGCCTACTCTGATGTACCGGCGACTGAGGGGAGATGTCATCGAACCACACAAGATTGTCCACGGAAGATATAACAATGGGGTTACCAGAGATATGCTAAAATTTAGCAATTTGGTCACAAGGGGGCACAGCTTCAAATTGATCAAGTCATTCTCCAGACTCGATATCAGGAAGTACACATTCATAAACCGTGTAACAGATGTCGGGAATGACCTACCTGAGGAAGTAGTAATGGCACCTAGCCTAAAGTGTTTTGAATGCTGGCTGGATAAATTCTGGGCGGATCTCGAAATGAAGTACAATCATGAGGCTCAGTATTCTGGTTGACACGAGTAGATAATCAGGTAGGGGTTTGGTGCGGAACCGCACAAACACCCGAAATAATATGTAAAGAATTGGCTGTAGAGATTATATTCATGTAGGGGATGTGTGCGGAATCGCCAACCTGTAATTTATACAATTTAGAAAGATAAACAGGTCAGTCCACAGTTTATGTAGGGGTTGGGTGCGGAACCGCACAAACCCATAAGTTTATACATAAGGATTGAAGAATTTGTAGTGTATAGTTTATTTAGGAGCTGAGCATGGAATCGCGCCACTCCGCAATATATACAATTGTATAAGATAGTAATGTGTAAATACCTAGCACGGTACATAGTTATACGTATGTATATAACTTGTAATGTATATAACTTGTATGTATATAACATAGATGTGCTATAGAAATGGAGATGGAGCAGAACATAAAGGCAGCGTATGCCTACGTTCTGAAACTAAACTAAACTAAACTAAACTAAACTAAACTAAACTAAACTAAACTAAACTAAACTAAACTAAACTAAACTAAACTAAACTATTAGGTGATGAACAATTTCCGAAGAATTCACAGGTCACCATCTCATGTAGGTCCAAAGTTACTGCATTTGTAATTTCCGCTTTATTTATGCGGGCTTTTTGCTACATTCTAACCTACCATTTAGTTATTAGAAATGAATACAAGCTTTGGCCGCAAGTGGCAGGGATTCCTACCTAACTTTAGATGCATTTATCCAATGGGTGAAGATGCTCAGCTTCCCGTAGGTCGCCCTGCATAGCATCTACCGCCGAAGGATAGCATGCGTACATGTTACAGAGCAGGAGCTCCTGAATCTAATAACAATCCGGTCACCCCTGTCCTGTAACCACATATAACATGACTACGACAAGTTTAAAGTTCACAGAAGCAATTTTAGAAAGCGCTATGTCATTTGTGGTGGGGGACAGAGAGACGGATATCCACCGCTAGTGTCCTTCCCGTGAGGGTGTGGTGGGTTCTAAGACCTCACCCAGACACTACAACGAATTGGATGGAGATCCGCATCTCATCCGTCACCACGTACTATGGAGTTAACATTTGACCTGTCATTAGGGTTAAGTTCCAGAATGCCGAGATGCACTACAAACCGGTACACATATAATATATTTCTTTTCGCAGTGCTTCCTACATTGGCGGGGATATCTAACTAACTAGTATCCGAAGATACATGGGGAGATGTATGTAAATCGGCACATTAACTATCACCGCTCGGAAACTTCCGATAGTTTCCCATGATCGGATCCGTACAAAGTGTCGATAGGGAACCCAGACAATTATAAAGCCTTGCGGCTGGTGGATTATAGGAATGTAGCGCGGACCGACCGGACGGGTACTGACCGTCCCAGCAAAGTTGGGTGCGCAACGGCCACTCTGGATTCACTACGAGCACGCCCTCCCCCACTTGGGTAGGATAGTATGCGTACATGTGCCCTATGAGAGCGGTTTCTAGTCAAAATCGGCTCTGATAAGACGTGTGGTGCGCATGCACGGGCGTTAGAGCTTCCCTGACAACACGTCTCGGAATTGGAAGCGAGTGTGTGACCATAGTGTATCGAGTAGGTACATGTAAATGTCTATAATTCATCCGTTTGTCGTTGATCTTGGTACCGATCAGGACCAGAATAAAACGAGCTTCTTAGAACTGTAAACCATTTAAAAATCGATATGTCACTAGGGCTCGGCCGATGATTGGTTGAAGCGCTCAGCTCTGATGTCACAGCGAGTATAAAAGGGGTGAAAAATCGAGGATCATGAGCATCGTTGGCGTGGAGACCGACCTGCCGAGAACTGACTAAAGGTGCGGACTAGATGAGTGGACCGGAACACTGATGAAAGACACAGCACATCACCGTGGTTCCTTGCAGCTTTCAGCTCACCCGCACGTAAAAGCAGTTCTCGGACTTTCCGCATTACGCAATTTTGGATGCTCTCGAACTTTTCCAAAGGGAACACCTGCAGAAAGGGCCCTTGCAGCCCAGGATGTAATCCTACATAATGTAGAGCTATGGTGATTCTTGGTGGATCACTCGCCAGATCTGCCAACCACGCTGAAAAGTGGACACTAAATTCTGCACTGCATGTCGTGTGTGTTTTAATTAACTTTTTTACCACAGTCTGGTGGACTTTGCTAGGTGCGCCGCAAGAGCTATGCGATGCATCCCACACCATGTGCCAAGTTATGTAGCTACTTAACATTGTATACCGCCCTCTCTGCTAATGGGCAACCTTCAACTTTACTACTTCCATCGCCGGACAGAAAACTTTCTCACTTGCGCAGAAATTGTGATCTAGTTGCAGAGACTATCTAATAGATGTTACTTCACTGCTCTGCTTCACTGTCCTGAGTGTGTACCGTATCTACCCTGCCTGGAGGAGTCAGCTTGCGGAGCCAACCTGCGGAAACCAGCTGCGGGAATCGCCTGCAGAAATCTGTCTAGCTCCGGAGAATGTGTCGACTCATGCTATGAATATGTTAGCGCCTCAATTTCAGTAACATAGTAGCCTGTTCCATGCCGATGACTATTAGGTACTCAAGTAACTATACTATTGTACATCTAATTATTATTTCCGTATTTGGTACTGATGACTAATAGGTGCCGTCCCGGTCTTAGGACTGCAATTTATAATTTCTTTATTACTGTGAATATTATTCTTGTTTACTGTGGTGCTCTCAACTAGCCGCCCCATCTAAGTTTATCAGTCTATGATACTTAGCTACTTAATTTAATTACAATCTACGTATTGCATTGGTTAGTTGTATATGGCAGATAGTCATCCAGTTAATATGTTTTGTTTAATTGTAGAAAACTTTGGACCACAGTACGCTAGGAGATACTATACAGCAACATTTATATGCGCATCACTTATTCCCACCATCATCAATTTTACACTGAGGTCGCTGACCGTGCTCTAATTGTTTGAGCCCGGCATCTTACTATTTAGCTCAATAGGATAGGTTAAAGTGGTTAGGAGACACATAGTGTACGCCTCTTTTCCGGTTGTTGTGATAATGTAGCCCCGCACTCCGGCAAGGTTGTGTAAAATTGGCCAAATACCTATAGGACCTCCTATATATCATGTTATTGTCTCTTTCCACGATCCACCAACCGTATGGCTTTTAATTGTTTGGACATCCCATCAGCACGTTGATCGGATCCGACCCTGGCAAACTATCAGGGGTTTCCGAGTGGTGATGGTTAAAGTGCTGATTTACATACATCTCCCCTGTATCCTCGGATACTTGTTAGCTAGATAACCCCGCCAACGAAGTAAAGCACTGCGAAAACATATAGTTATAAATGTGAGTTTGATAGTTTATTTACCGGCCCACAGTGCATATCTGGGCGCATTGGAACTTAATCCTAACGACAGGTAAAAAATTAGATCCATAGGAATCGGTAATGGACGAGACGCGCCTCTCCATCCAACTTGTTGGAGTGTATGGGAAGGATTTTGGAATCCGCCACGCCCTCATGGGAAGGATGCTCGCGATGGATATTCGCCTCTCTATCCCCGCCTTAACGATATGACAGTAATCAAACTTGCTTATGTGAAATGTAGCCATTGTCCAGGTGTGATGTTTTATGTGGCTGCAGAGTAAGGTAGCCAGATTTTCATCAAATTCGGATGCGTTGTGATGTAACATGTATGCATGCTGTCTGTGGAGGTAGATGCTCTTTCAAAGCGACCTACGGGAAGCTAAGCGTCTGCACCCATTGGACAGCTGTATCTAATGATAGGTAGGAATCCCTGCCACTTGCGGCCAAAGCTAGTTTTCGTTTCCAACAACTAATTGGTAGGTTAGACTGTATCAGAAGGCCCGTATAAATAAAGCAGCATCTACCAATACAGCATCTTGGAACTACATAAGACAGTGATGTGGGAATTCTTCGGAAATCGCTCATTCCGCCTTCATGTAAACCAGTACACATCACGTTAATCATGGCTTCATTAGGATTTTCAGCACTTAGCATTTTCTGTTGAACAAAAGAGTGGCCCTTTTGCCAACTCATTTCCTCCGCTTTGGCATCAAAGGCATTTTCCTGTGATGGAGGCCCGCGTGAGGCACTTGCCTCTCGCAACAGTAAGAATTCCTGTGATGGAGGCCCGCATGAGGCACCTTCCTCTTGCACCATCATGAAACATTCGGTGACGGAGGTTTGCACGAGGTGTTTTCTTCTCCCAGCAACATTGTTCTCTCTGTGTATGTTAGGGGTATATTAACTTATATTAAGTTACTCAGTCATCTCTTATGCAGATGCTTCTCTTGCGGGGATACCTCTGCTGATTCAAGTATCTGTGTGGTACCTTCGGCGACACCATGACGAAAGGACACCAGCTAGCTCTATATTGTGTATTTTTGTGCTCATTCTACTGTCAAATGATTCACCTTGTTTGTATAGTATTTATTAACATTTCTACTGTTTAATTATTCTAATTGTTCCACTCTCTAAATTAGTATGAATAGACACACCGGTGACACAAATAGTTGGGACGACACTGTGTGGTTCAATCTCGGTGGCAATGGTCGCACGGCCCCACTGGAACATCAGTGTTCCACCGGCTCTAGAAGTCCGTCTTTGTTCATTGTGGAGAGACGTCACACGGCATCCGCAACCCCGAGATCCGCAGCTAACCAGCCATCCTGGTCATCGTGCACTTGTGATGCGATGGGCGGATATCTGTCAGCAGAGCAGCACGTACCCCCGCGAGCTACAAGTGGTGCCCGATATGGAGCTCGAATGAGAAGGGAACCCACGCCTACACTCACCAACCGCAAGTTTCAGTCTCCTTCATCCGACAGTCACTATTCCCTCGATTTAGAGCTAGCCTCATATTGTAGATATCGGATCGTCTTATGGGAAGTCATGACCCCGGTAGACATCTTATATTTACGAGTAAGACCTCAGTGAAATTCATAGTTGAAAATACCAGGTGAGCTAATGGACTAAATGAATAGTATAGTATCAGTTAGATACGTAGTAGGAAGATGCACTGGTTGACTTTGACCAGTGCTAGTGGTACAGTTTCACGGAAATAGAATAGAAACTATATTGAAACTGTAGCAGCAAATTCATAACAATAAGTTAGAAATTGGAATAGATTAAAATAGGACCGACGGTTCTGAGTTGGTGATATCTGTCAATAGTTGAAAATAAAAGTTGTTGCTGTGGGATCGGCACACACTTTTTTAATGTTCAGCAGTCGTTTCGGTAGTTAGTTTAGTAAATATTCGAGTGATAAGAATCGGTAGGAATCGATATGAATATAGGTGACAGACTGACATTTAGTTGTTGACGGTCGGCATTCCGACTCCCTTAAGCAAGTACAACAACACCAGCTGGCAATGAGATCATACAGCTCATGTGCTTATTAACATTCGTTTCCTACAGGCTTATCCAAGATAGGCAAGGGACAGGACAGAGGCATTGTAGCGTCCTGTAGGAATTAATAACACAATCGAAATTTGTATATCAACTATATGTCAATCAAAGAAAGGCATGCTACAACAACACATTTCGTAATGTTGTTAGTTAGCTGACAGATCACATCAAATCAGAACCAGCTAGAACCGCTTTGCCAGAGTTAGGGTGTAGATATATCGTGTTCAGTAATGAATCCCTAGAAGAGAAGCCCAGAGTTTGATTGGCCAGGATGACGTCATAATCAATGAGCATCTAGTCAAACTCTGTGGCAGAAAAACAAAAGGAACAAGGTTTCAAAGTAAAATCAAGAGATAGGCGAGCAGGGATTGGTCAGGAGGATCAACAAGAATAGGTGCAAACTTCTAGGAAGAGATAAGCAGATGTTGATTGGAGGCAAGAATGATGCGGGCCAATCAAACTGTGGTTATATCTACCTAGAAGGACGAAAGGAACAGAAACTATATATTACGATATATATAGATCTATATATCGTAATATGTATAGAAGTTAGGAAAATATGAAGAGTATTTAATAGGCACTTTGTCTATTGAAAGTTTAATCTTCACCATCTGTGATTCCAAAGCAGACGTTGCTTTGTCAGTAGTGAGTCTGAGTAGATTAAGTCGTTGTTACATTAGGCTAGCTAGATATCATATCGACCATAGCGTCGAGAGTAATCAGTAGCCGTAAGTTAGTCAAAGTCAGAATTAAATAGTTTAGATTAGGACCGTAATTAAGATAAGCAGTATTGTTAATACAAAGTATAATCTATTTTATGTGACAGTAAAAGTCACCATTGATACTTAAAGTTATTGTACAGTTAACTATAGAAATAAAATTATCCCCTTGTAAAATGCAAGGCACTAGTTCGGTTGTTCTTTAGAAAGCTCCTAAGAAGTACGGAGAAACACCATGCCTTACTAAGAATCTTCAAGAAGTCAGATCAGGCACAGTTACTTAAAATATCTTCATCCCATCTTTGAAGAGGCGAGCGGTAACTATACGACTGCAGCGGCGAGAAGATTGATTGTCGCAGCAATCATCAACATCATAAGTCTTCTCGAAGTTGTGGTCGCGAGCGTATAAATAATATTTCGGAAAGTGATATCGAAAATCTTCAGTGGCTTCACCTGCCAGGATAATAGGAGTGGAAACATTGTGTGAACTGAGTAAGTAATAGACAATACGAATGGCCCATGTAGACAGGCCAGCTAACATAGTATTAAAAGACATAGCGGACAGAGTACAGGTATACATCGATTTAGCTAAACGGTCTGACAGTGCAAAAGTGACGCAACACCGAGAATATAGAGACAATTCATTAATCAAAATAACCACAGACATTACTTGTGAGGAGCAGCCTCGACTAAAGCGAGTCATAGTCTGTTTATACTATCAGTGAATAAACACTAAATAGACACCAATACATAATGGCAACACCAGGTCCAGCGGGTCCCGGGATCCCACCAATGGGTGAACCTGGGGGGCATCCGGAGCTACGAGCAGAAATGGTAGCAGCCGTGCAGGTGATGGGCACCGCAATGGCGGGTACCATCGTACAGAGCAATGCTAGAAGGGATGCAGACCGGGTCCATTGTGAAGAAGTGAGGGAGCTGACACAGCGAATACAACCGTGCGATGGGCTCACCCCGGAGCAGGTGCGGCAGTTCCTAGATGAGGCGTATCGTGTATGGGTGGCGATGGAAGGGAAGCTGGATGGGATACCAGCATACGTAGTAACACGTGCTTCTCGAGGGCAATTGTCGAGAGCGTTAGACCATTATTTGATGGGAAAGAATAGGGACGACATTACCTTCGAAGAGTTAAGAATGTACATCACAGAGAATTTCATCTCCGCCAATGAGGGCGAGAGAATAAAGTATGACCTCGAAGGGGTGCGCCAGAGAAGGAATGAGACTATCATCGCCTTCAACAGAAGGTATCGTGAGTTGGCCAGCCGGGCGTATCCCGTCACCAATGCAGATAATCAGAGAACGATACTAGGGGTGTATATCAAGGCCCTTAGTGATGTTGGACTGGGAAGAAGAATAGTCAGGAAGAAAGCCACCACTCTTCAACGAGCAATAGAGATCGCGGAAGAAGAGGCAAATTGTAATGATTTGCTGAAAGCGATGCGAATAGGTGATCGGAGAGAAACCGATATGGAAGTGGGAGTGCTGGACATGGAGGAGGGAAAAGATGTATGGTCCATTATAAATGGTATGAAGCGGCAGATTGCCCAGCAGACGAGATTAATCGAGCGGTTATGCAGCACAGTGGAGGCTTTACAGGCCAATGCCAAACCCCAACCGGCACCCAGAGAGCCAAGGCCACCTAAGAAACCAGCCATGCCACAAAAACGCCCGCAAGCGAAACCGCGTAGCAAACCACCGGCTGACTACCCGCGGCTAGACATCATTTGTTACAATTGTGGACAGAAAGGCCACTATAAGGCGAATTGTAACCAGCCCAGACAACCTCCAAGAAATGATATGCTGAGACGACCCACCCGTGTAGCCCAACCAAGGGGCCAGAGACCACCTATAGTCTGTTTCACATGCGGCAAGCAAGGGCACATGGCACGTGATTGCTATGATTATCAACGAAGTTTCGTGGGGTACATGGATAGACGAACCGGGCCGGCCTCGCCCATACATTGCTTTCGTTGTCTTAAGAACGGGCATCTCATAAATGACTGTCCACTGAGAGCGCCGCAACCTAAACCGCAGCGAGCAGTAGCAAAGAGACAACGTGTAGATAGCGATATGAGTGTCGACGCGATCTACCAAGGTGATAGGCCGACGAACAATGAGCCAAAAATCACCGCACAAAACTATTATCGTAACATGAGGAAAGACAACGCAAACCGACTTCGTAGTAACGAGGAGTACGAGGATCAGGACGGGTTCGTTCTAACTGGAGAGGGAACTGACGCGTAATGACGGTATGGAGGAGAGTTTTCGGGATGAAGAAATTCCTACGCTGAAGTGGTCAGCGGACGAAGGAGCCCTTCATTAAATGGCGACGGAGGAGACCGTTGGTAAGCGTACCGACCGAGCGGTTTCTGATCCGTTTACACTGGGACAACCACAGTCCAGAAGGTCAGGGTAAGTGCTTGCATGCCTTAGTAGATACTGGTGCTAGCACGTCCTTGATTAGGAAGGATGTATGGCATAGCAGCTTAGATGCTAGGCCATTAAAAAGAGCTAAGACGCTCTTAGCGGTAAATGGTTCCCCAATAGAGCTTTTGGGGGAGACACAAATCAAATTTAAGAATGCCCCGGCCTATTCCTGGTACAGTAGTAGCGAATATGCGGCATGAATGTTTGATTGGTGCAGATGCTTTGCACTTGGGAAATCCAAAGATTGACTATCGGACCAAAGAAGTAGTATGGTTTGGTCAGGTATATCCCTTTAGGTATCCCTATAGGGAACAGACGAGATATGTATATTCTAGTTGTAAGGAAACGACCGGATATAAAGATATCGACGGCTCGTCCAAACACTTTAGGATTGGTCCACAAAGTGAAGTGTACGGTACCGACAGGAAATGCGTTTCCTATAAGACAGAAGGCCTACCGTCTACCGCTTGCCAAGCAGTATGTAGTCAAGAACCAAGTGGCTGAGATGCTGGCAGCGGGCGTCATAAGACCATCGTCATCACCCTGGGCGTCACCCATTACTTTAGTCCCTAAGAAGGACGGTGACACTAGGTTTTGTATTGACTATAGAAAGTTGAATTCCATATGTCGAAAGGATAGCTATCCATTACCAAACATATCAGATATTTTTGATTCGATGCGCGGCGCAACGATCTTTTCTACTATGGACTTGAAGTCGGGCTATTGGCAGATACCAATGGACCTCCAAGACATAGAGAAGACAGCGTTCGTCTGCAGTGAGGGTTTGTTTGAATGGATTCGTATGCCGTTCGGTTTTTGCAACTCAGGTGCCGTATTTCAAAGGGCAATGAATGATATTTTCCGAGAATTCGTGGGAAAATATATGCATGTTTTTGTAGATGACGTAGTCATACATTCTCGAAATCCAGCTGAACATGCACAGCACTTACGTAAGGTCATGCGTAAGATTCGAGAATATAATCTACAGGTTAAGAAGAAGAAATGTGATTTCGCTAGTCCGTTGGTAGATTTGTTAGGGCATCGTATTTCCGCACAGGAGTAGCTCCTCAGGCACAGAAGGTCAAGGTCATTAGAGAAATGTCTCCACCCCGAGATGTGGGTGAAGTGAGAAGTTTTCTCGGAGCTACAGGTTACTACCGATCCTGTGTGCGAGGCTATGCCGAAATTGCGAAGCCTTTAATAGAGTTAACAAAGAAATACAAACGTTTTGAATGGGGTGCGGAGGAACAGCAAGCGTTCAAGAAATTGCAGAACTTGCTGTGTAGTGAGACGGTTCTCACATATCCGAATTTGAATGCCCCGTATAAATTATATACTGATGCGTCCAGCTATGCGATCGGTGCAATATTGGTGCAGGAAGATGAGAAAGGTATAGAGCGGGTGATACAGTATGTAAGCTCTACCCTTAAAGATAGTCAGCTTAATTGGCCCGTAATAGAGAAGGAGGCTTACGCTGTGATCTATGCGTTGAAGAAGCTCCGACCATATCTATTTGGCGCGCAGTTTACCGTGTACACGGACCACAAACCCCTGAAGAGTTTGTTTGTGGGAGAAGTGAAAAACACGAAGGTGCAGCGCTGGGCAGTGCTGATTGCGGAGTACGGATGTAAGATTGAGTACATCCAAGGCTCGAAGAACATTCGAGCGGACATGTTGTCCAGATTACGTCATCCAGTGGAGGTCGCTACGTTAGACACGGGCGATTATGTCATACCCGAGGTAGACGAAGGTGCGTTACCGCATGTCCCTCTAGAGGTTTATGACATACACTACGACGAATTGCGTACCGAACAGACCAAGGAATACCCGAGTTGTTCAAGAACACACCGGAGGAGTATATGGTCAAAAACGGTATTTTGTATTCTTTAGTGACACCCTCAGCGTTGGACGCTGAGTAGCCCAGAATCATGCTACCTACCCTGTTCCGTGAGAAGGTGCTCCGGATGGCTCATGAACGAGCCGGTCACCAAGGTCTGCAGAAGACCATCGGTATGGTACAGGATTCTTTTGTGTGGACGTCTTTAAGGAAAGACGTGGTACGTATGCTGGAGATGTGTACGACGTGCCAGGTCAACCGACCTGTCACTACTCGACCGAGGTATAGCGAGATGCCCATGGCCAATTATCCGAGTCAGATAATTGGTATGGATTTGATTGGTCCGCTATTAGAGTCGAGTACGGGTAACGTGTATATAATGACGATAATTGATCACTTCTCTGCCTGGGCAGAGGCATATCCAATTCCAGCGAAGACGGCTCAGAATGTTGAAGACAAGTTCTTCAACGAGTACGTCGCTCATCATGGTGTCCCTATGATCTTGATAACAGATCAGGGCAAAAAATTCTGTTCCAATTCTCTGGAAGAACAATTTCGTGAACACGGTATCGATCATAGAGGATCGAGTCCATACCATCCGCAAACAAATGGAAGTACCGAGAGGTTCAATCGAACTCTTAAGGAGTTGATTCAGAAAGGGGTGAATAACGAGTCTCGTAATTGGGAAGATGAGTTGGGTGCAGCTTTGACAGCGTACCGCAGTACTCGTCATTCCACGACCGGGTATACGCCAATTTATTTGACATATGGTCGACGAGCAAGGGTTCCGTTTGCTATTCCAATCGATGCTTCGCAGGATCTTGGTGAGAGACTAACGTGTCTCAATAATGCCTTGCTGCGCGCTCGTGGAGAAACGGCTACGTCTAGAGAGATTCACCGCGAACAAATGAATAAGCGTGCGAACGCTGGGGAGTACACGGTTGGCGATTCGGTGGTCGTAAAGGCTGAGGAGAGGATGAAGTTGACCTCTCGCAGTGATCCCGAGTATGAGATCTTTAAGATCAATGGACCAGTAGCTCATGTCCGACATCAAAGATCTGGGAAAGCACGCGTACTTAATATCTCTAAGTTGCGTGTAGTCGACTCAGAAATGTGTTGGGACAAGATACGAGCACGTCCTATTCGTAACCCTGCCAAAGGTACGAAAGCCAGCCATCACCCTAGAGTGATGATACCCGAGTCCAAACCTTTGCCGGTAAATGACTCCGGTGCAACATCGAGTAAGCGAGCTCGTAGGAAGCGGCCAGCTTCTGATGGAGAGTCAAGGGTGCGCGAGGGGGGTAAGGTGGTTGATATAGATATAGATCAACCTAGTACGAGTCAGAGTCGAAACCATGAGTCAACGAGTGAAACCATCGTAACTCCTCGTACTATGGTGATGGACACTTCGGAAGGTGTACCCGAAACCATCACTGAGCCAATGGAAACGCTTCCATCGCATCCCTACTTTCTGCGCAAGCGCAGTCTTGCTCCTGACATCTACTCAGATCCTAAGAGACTCAGGATTGGCGCGTTTGGCTGTGTTTCATACGATGACTTCATCAGTCGTGTTGAGGCAGTTATAAGGCGACATAGCCAGAGAAAATTTTAATCTAGGCCTAATCGTAGTACTGACAATCTCATCTTGTTAGATTGCATTAATGTACATCGCCATAACATAGCGTCAGTAATAAGTACCGATTGTACCGGATAACTACAGAACAGCAGTGAATATGAGCTCTGCGGTGCTTCGCGTGCGTAGACTCACTCGGTTTGGGGTGGTCCCAACTCAAGGGTCGAGATTCGCCGCTGGGTGTGATTTATATAGTGCTTACGACTATCAGATCCCAGCCGGAGGCCGAATGGTTGTACGGACGGACCTGCGGATTGCTATCCCGGGGGGGGGGGGAGTGTTACGGACGAATAGCCCCGCGATCGGGATTGGCCATTAATCATAGCATAGATGTGGGAGCCGGGGTGATTGACCCGGATTACCGGGGCAATGTGGGTATTGTCCTGATTAACTTTGGTAGTAGCAGCTTTCCCGTAAGTAGGGGAGATCGTATTGCGCAGCTGATTATGGAGAAAATGGTCATACCAAGGATACGCGAATGCGCGACGTTGGAGTCAACTGAACGGGGTGGTTGCGGGTTCGGTTCCACGGGTGGTAGATAAGTCGATAAGACCCATGTGCCATGCATTGTCAGTCTTCTGACTAACTCCACGGATAGCAATTGCAATATTCAACTGTCCGAGTCCATTGACACCACTAGTAAGTTATTTGCCAATAAGAAAATAGGCGTGGTGTTGCAGACCTTCGGTGAGACTATGGAGATTCACTGTGATGGACAACTGACTGACCGGTGCACTGTGGAGAATGGTGTGTATGCGTTAATGTCGGGTGAGTGTGGATATAGTGGTAAGGGTGGCAATTCGAGCCAGTACTGTCTTATAGTCGGACATACACTCGAGTGAGTTTAGCCCTTGAAATGCCCCATTTGGATGTGGCCGGAGTTCTAAGTGCATCCAGAATTGTTAGTCAATTAAAGGTCCAAGATTGGAACCATTTGCATAAGACTAAGTACGTGCAGCTAACACCATTATCTGCGGTCGACCCAGCGATGGTCGATGGCATGGGAGTACCGTCATTTATATCATACACGACAGGCTCCTTCGTAGTGATTATAGTGATTTGTATTGTGTTGTTTAAGTGTGGAATTATTTCACGCATGTGGTCGTGGATTAAGTGTAAGCCACATGTGGCCCACAGACCACGTGCGGTCCATATAAGTGCGCCACGGATTATTCAGGACCAGCAGTTCCGGAGACCTGCAGCCCTACCGGAGCCGCTGCGTTTGTCAGCCGGGTCATCGCCTAACGCTACTGACAGGACTGTGATCGACCCGACAGCTGATGACTGGATAGACGTGGAGCTAACCAGGGACACTAACATCAGTGTACAGTATGAAGACATAAATTGTAGCACGAACTAAATAATAGTGCCATGTTTGCATATATTTTCCTCATTCCTAAACAATGGTATGGATTCCGAGGATATTTCGTAGTGGTGCACAGTCTTATTATTGTGCCACGTATTGATTGTTTATTGCATGTATTGTGGATGTCGCTTTGACCATGTATATGACCTGTAATGATTTGACTGTAGGATTAGGATTGGTAGTTATTCGTTATATTGTTTCTTATTTAGGGCACAGACTCTATTATTGTGCCACGTATAGATTGTGTATTGCATGTATTGTGGATGTCGCTATGACCATATATATGACCTGTAATGAATTGACTGTAGGATTAGGATTTGTAGTTAGTTATTATATTGTTTTAGCATTGTATTGATTGTTTGATTATGTGTTATCGTCATAATAGGTTTCTATTATTGCAACGTGTTAACGTATGATTACGTTAGCTTATGGATGTCAGTTCTGGGTAGCCCTGGTATAGTGTGTTTTGGTTGTTGATAGTGCACAACGAGTTAATTATCACTCTCTTAAGGCCTTAAGAGATGGTTAATTAACTTCGGTTGAGGGGCATGTGTAGATATTGGATCGTCTTATGGGAAGTCATGACCCCGGTAGACATCTTATATTTACGAGTAAGACCTCAGTGAAATTCATATTTGAAAATACCAGGTGAGCTAATGGACTGAATGAATAGTATAGTATCAGTTAGATACGTAGTAGGAAGATGCACTGGTTGACTTTGACCAGTGCTAGTGGTACAGTTTCACGGAAATAGAATAGAAACTATATTGAAACTGTAGCAGCAAATTCATAACAATAAGTTAGAAATTGGAATAGATTAAAATAGGACCGACGGTTCTGAGTTGGTGATATCTGTCAATAGTTGAAAATAAAAGTTGTTGCTGTGGGATCGGCACACACTTTTATAATGTTCAGCAGTCGTTTCGGTAGTTAGTTTAGTAAATATTCGAGTGATAAGAATCGGTAGGAATCGATATGAATATAGGTGACAGACTGACATTTAGTTGTTGACGGTCGGCATTCCGACTCCCTTAAGCAAGTACAACAACACCAGCTGGCAATGAGATCATACAGCTCATGTGCTTATTAACGTTCATTTCCTACAGGCTTATCCAAGATAGGCAAGGGACAGGACAGAGGCATTGTAGCATCCTGTAGGAATTAATAACACAATCGAAATTTGTGTATCAACTAAGAAAGGCATGCTACAACAACACATTCCGTAATGTTGTTAGTTAGCTGACAGATCGCATCAAATCAGAACCAGCTAGAACCGCTTTGCCAGAGTTAGGGTGTAGATATATCGTGTTCAGTAATGAATCCCTAGAAGAGAAGCCCAGAGTTTGATTGGCCAGGATGACGTCATAATCAATGAGCATCTAGTCAAACTCTGTGGCAGAAAAACAAAAGGAACAAGGTTTCAAAGTAAAATCAAGAGATAGGCGAGCAGGGATTGGTCAGGAGGATCAACAAGAATAGGTGCAAACTTCTAGGAAGAGATAAGCAGATGTTGATTGGAGCCAAGAATGATGCGGGCCAATCAAACGGTGGTTATATCTACCTAGAAGGATGAAAGGAACAGAACCCATATATTACGATATATATAGATCTATATATCGTAATATGTATAGAAGTTAGGAAAATATGAAGAGTATTTAATAGGCACTTTGTCTATTGAAAGTTTAATCTTAACCATCTGTGATTCCAAAGCACACGTTGCTTTGTCAGTAGTGAGTCTGAGTAGATTAAGTCGTTGTTACGTTAGGCTAGCTAGATATCATATCGACCATAGCGTCGAGAGTAATCGGTAGCCGTAAGTTAGTCAAAGTCAGAATTAAATAGTTTAGATTAGGACCGTAGTTAAGATAAGCAGTATTGTTAATACAAAGTATAATCTATTTTATGTGACAGTAAAAGTCACCATTGATACTTAAAGTTATTGTACAGTTAACTATAGAAATAAAATTATCCCCTTGTAAAATGCAAGGCACTAGTTCGGTTGTTCTTTAGAAAGCTCCTAAGAAGTACGGAGAAACACCGTGCCTTACTAAGAATCTTCAAGAAGTCAGATCAGGCCCAGTTACTTAAAATATCTTCATCCCATCTTTGAAGAGGCGAGCGGTAACTATACGACTGCAGCGGATAGAAGATTGATTGTCGCAGCAATCATCAACATCATAAGTCTTCTCGAAGTTGTGGTCGCGAGCGTATAAATAATATTTCGGAAAGTGATATCGAAAATCTTCAATATGATGGACGTACTGCTCGCGTGCTCACCGACAATGTCACAAATATTGCGGATGACCACATCAAAGCCCCTACGGGGGCAACCACCACCTTCACAACCATTATGTTCACCTACGTCATCAATGGGTGATCAGTGGCCGGATGCTCATGTACCATATCCCATATCACCTCCTTATCGTGCATCATCTCCTTATTATCCTACAGGACCACGTTACGAACTGGAGAATACGGCTACACCATTCCAGCAATACATCAGACAATGTACACGCCACACACATCATCCGTGTCAATCACCTGCACCGCCTTCGTTCGAGGAATACATCTCACAGCATCAGGAACATCCGCGTCGTCTGCACAACATGACCTACATCTGTATATGGACCTGCATCAGGGCAGTATTCAGCAGAACCAACGTACTGTGCAACACATCATCAGCGAGAATCGCCATCACGAATGCGTCAGCATGTTCAGGGACATTGGCGAGCAACACCACCATCACCTACACGCCGACCAACGTCCGCATTTTCACCAGTTTCACCAGCACCACCACTGGGTTTCGCGCCAATTACTTCTCCACAAGGACATGCCCGGATCATTCTTCCACCCGAATTTAGCGGGGAGACTGATTGGGATAATTATAAAGTTCAATTCGAAATCATAAGTAGGACAAACCAGTGGAGTAATCAACAGATGGGAGCCGCAAAGTTGTCCGGAAAAGTGCTACAAGTTCTGGCAGACTTAGGCACAGACTACACACCATCCTACACAGAACTGGAGAACGCGTTGGCAGAAATATTCGGCAACACCGCCATCGGAGAAACATGTCAGCTTCAACTAAAGAAACTATGTCAACGCTCAGAGGAAACATTGCCGGAATTTGTGAGTCGCATCCATCGTCTTGTTACCTGCACATACCCCAGCACAAATATTGAAGGCGTAACACATCTACATCTTGACACGTTCATAGACGCGTTGAGTGGAGAGCCCGCCCTCAAAGAAAAACTGTTTCTCATGGAGCACGGCAGCCTACAACAATTCATGGTTACCATGGTTCAGATCGAGAACTTCTTGGGGTGGGAGAATAATAATCGCTGCCAACTACACCAATTAATGAGGTAAATGATGTTAATGTCGCAACTACAACCGAATCTAACCCCCAATCCGTAAACGCCACCAACAATGAACTTCACGTGCAATCAGAAAACCCCGGTCATAATCAGATGTCTAGAGGGAGAGGGTGTGGCCAATCCTATTGTGGGGGCCACAACAACGTCCAAGGACGTGGGAACAAGCACAACAATAGCAATAGACAAAACATGCACAAAAGATTAGAAGAGATAACTAAACAGATCTCAGCACTCACCCATCTCGTGACAACACTCAGCAGCACAGTCGCAACACAATCCACCACTAGACTGCAATCAACCACAGCATCAGCACCGCCACCAAACACATGCTTTGGATGTGGTCAGCCAGGCCATTGGAGGGAACGGTGTCCAAACCGACCTCCATCTACAACCCCAACCGCTGACCGACGAACCCCGCAGCCAGAGAATCCATCAAACTAGCTTGGTTCCCGTCCCTACAACCCAGCTCAACTGCAGCCTCTGAACGACTACGTCAGGCGGCCACAACTACTCATCAACATATTCCTACAACATCATACACTCACCCACACCCGGCTTCTTCTATGACTGTGCCTACGATGCACACTGCATCCGTAGCACTGCCATCTTCCTCCTGCGGAAAAAGTGACCCAACACTTTCCGCATCTACACCACCTTCTTTCCTATGTAAAACGGCAGTGGTAGGTTGTAGCACCTCCGCTGAAACAACGTTTTTGCAAGCACCACGTCCCACCGCCATGGCACTTAACACCTGGTGTCCTTTGGTGGTTTGCAACTCACAGCCTCTTACAGCCACATCACCAACATGCACCATCAGCAGTGATTCCGAGGAAGGCATCCGTTCAACATCATGGATCCGCAAGAAGAAACATCATACAAAGAAAAGAAACATCCCACAACGCCGTTGCTTCTTCTGCGCATCAACTAAACATTCCATAGCGCATTGTAAAAAGTGGCTCACACAGGTAGCCCTCCTCTGCGAACGTGAGAATCCTATCCACACTGCAGTAAACGCCAACACAGCTTACACAGAATCAGCAACAACGCCACCACTACTGCTACCCCTGACTCCGTCATCACCTAAGCAATCACAGCAGCAGCGACGGTGAGTTGGCCCATTCCACACCCAGCCACCAATAGCACTCATGGAAGCTATTCGAAAACAAGCCGACTATATACAGAATGATACTGCACCACCATCACTGCCTCAAATGGTATCATTGGAGACTCTTCCGCAGGCTCACCATAAAGTGATATATAAATGTTCCTGTCTGTTTAGCGGAATTTCCACCAGTGCCACTGTGGACACTGGAGCTTCCCTCACCGTCTTTAACAGGCGCTTATATGAGAGCATCCCACCTCATAAGAAGTCACCCCTTAGGCCTACAAACATCTTTTTACAAACAGCTACGAGAGCAGATGTACCCGTGGCTGGTGTAGTAAACCTCGTAATACAGATAGAGGAGATGCAATTCATACAACGAATTCTTATCGCCTCCATCCAAAACGATGCCCTGCTTGGTTCTGATTTCCTCAGTGCCAGTGAAGCCATCATACATTGTAAACAACCGGAACTAGACATACACAGCCGACAGATACCCCTTGGACCGGAATCGTCATTATATGATATGTGTGCGGTGATATTAGCGACCACCGCCACAGTTGAGCCGGGACAAGAAAGGATCTTGTGGGCCACTGCACCACAATTAGGAAACAACACCCACACAGCCATGCTGGAACCCGACCCTGGATACATGCTCGCCTCACAATGCGCCAGTCCCTGCATCATCGTGGACACCACCAACAAGGAACATATTCCGTTCCACATTTTCAATGGCACTGCGGACCCAATAACACTTGAACCAGGAGTCTGTTGTGGCCATTTGGTGGATGTAATATCACTGGAAACAGCACCAACCGCAAACACAACAACAACATCTGATGATTTGGCCGAACACTTACATGACCTATATTTGCGTGCCACAATTGGATTGATGCAATCCCAAAAAATTACAAATACAGAAATTACTTCACAAATATTGCGATAGTTTCTCATCGGGAGACATGGACCTCGGAGAAACTCATTTAGTACGACACTCCACCAACCCCGGAAACAACCGACCCATACGTCAACCCATTAGACGTCTCCCGATTCATAAGGATGCGGAGGCACACCAACAGGTAGAGGACATGTTGCGGTCCAGAATAATCGAGCCATCAGCATCCCCCTGCGCCAGTCCCATTGTACTAGCAGGAAAAAAGGACGGATCTTTGCGGTTTTGTATAGACCGCTTAATGATCTTAGCGTCAAGGACACTTATCCGTTACCTCTAATATAACAGGCCTTAGATTCCTTGTCTGGAGCCAAGTGGTTTTGTACCCTTGATTTAGCTAGTGGGTACTGGAAGGTAGCCATGGATGAGGCTGACATGGAGAAGACCGCATTTGTATGCCAAGACAGTCTTTTTCAGTTCCGCAAGATGCCCTACGGCTTGTGCAATGCTCCTGGAACTTGAGCAGGTATTAACTACCCTGCAATGGGAAATCTGTCTGTGCTACATTGACAACGTAATCATCTTTGGTCCAACGTTTGAGCACACTCTTTCCAATTTAGACACTACGCTGTCAAGATTCCGCACGGCTAGCTTGAAGCTCAAACCAAAGAAATGTCATCTCTTCAGACTTAGCATCGAGTTCCTGGGATAGGTCATATCCGGTGATGGAGCGGCCACCCAAACGTCAAAAACAAAAGCTGTGTGGAGTGGCAGACCCCTGAGTCTGTCACAGAAACTAGGAGCTTCCTTGGTCTCTGTCAATACTATCGTCGATATCAAGATCAAGATCACCAAAAAGGATTGACCCTTCGAGTGGACGAGTGAGGGAACTCTTGATGACCGCTCCTATTCTCACTCATCCTAACCCTAACCTCGATTTCATCCTGGACACTGTTGCGTCAGCTTACACTATTGGCGCAGTTCTATCTCAGGTCATGGAGGATGGAACGGAGCAGGTACTGGGTTATGGTTCGCGTACTCTGAATAAAACAGAGAAACATTACGCAACCACCAAGCGAGAATTACTGGCTGCTGTTTACTTTGTCAAGTATTATAAAGACTTTCTGTATGGTCGCCCATTTACTGTCCATATGGATCACGCTTCCCTACGCTGGCTCCGAAACATTAAAAATCCCAAAGGGCCAGGTAGCGAGGTGGCAGGAATCCCGGAAGACCCGGAAAACTGCATGGAAATGCCAATGCCTTGTGCAGAATCCGGCTTGAGGATGAACCGGAAGTAGCCCCCACTGTGACACATACAACACAGCCATATCCGGTGTTCCCTGAATTGCAGTGCGCAGAGTGGCACATGGAGAGAGTCGCTCATGAACAAGTAACAGACATGCAGACACGAAATATATATGCGTGGATCCAGGAGGGCATACATCCTCCCCGGGAATCTGTTACACCATTATCTGCAACAGCAAAATACTACTATCAGCGGTTTGAAGAATTCCACATACAGCAAGGTATTCTCTACATTAATAACCGCCTGGTGATTCTGGAATGTTATCGTGAAAGAATATTACAACAATTACACGATAATGTCGGACATTTAGCTGTGGAACAAACGTTAACATGGATAAAACAGAGGTTCCACTGGATTGGGATACGCGATAGTATAAAGGCATGGGTCACCAAATGTGTCCCATGTCAAAGACATGGTTGGCCAGCACCATTCCACACCATTACAAGTAAAGATTGTTGGGGAACCATGGGAGCGAGTGGCTATTGATGTGCTCAGACCCTTGAATATGATGGATGACGGATCAGCCAAAGATGCAATTAGGAGCGGAGGTGACGGACTGCACATACAGTATCCAAACGGACAACATGAGTCAGCTGCAATACCGACAGGCAAACACTGCACAAACTACAGAGCTGAAGTCGAAGCACTGGTCCATGCAGCTAATACCATCAGCAGAACAGCAGATCCTATTGCACAGATTGTCTTTTTATCTGATGCCCGCTCCGTCCTTGAGGCTATCACCAAAGGTAAGCTGCCACAACTTGAAGAAGCACTACACACCATCAAATGCATTCAGATAGCATTGCAGTGGATCCCCTCACACTGTGGAGTCCAAGGAAATGAGGAAGCAGACAAGATGGCAAAGGTGGGTGCAGAAGAGAATCAGACAGAAAACATGGTTACCCATACCGAGATGAAGACTATCATCAAGTCACTCTATAGAACACCTCAATCAGAAGATACCTACCATCATCTCTCGAGGCCAGAGCAAGTGACCATTTTTCGTCTCAGAACTGGACATAACAGACTAAACCAACACATGTACAGGCGGTTCCACCTTACGACATCGCCCGCTTGTCCTTGTGGAGAAGCAGAACAGACCACAGAGCACATACTTCAATGTTGCAGTACGTATCAGCTGCTGAGAGAAGGGATCTGGCCTTTGTCAACCTCTTTTCTTGAAAAGCTGTATGGGCCTGTGGAAGAACTGCAGAAAACCACAGATTTCATCTTGAGAACGGCTCTCCAAGTGTGATACCAGCGATCGAAAAGAAGAAGAAGATGGATGACGGAAACAAATACATCCTCGTATTACAAGATTATTTTATGAAGTGGGTGGAAGCATTTGCTCTGCCAGACCAAGAGGCATCCACAGTAGTGGAGGTCTTGGCAAGCAATGTGTTCTGCCAGTTTGGAATGCCATATGAGCTGCACTACGATCAAGGAAGTAATTTTGAGAGCCGGCTGATCTCCGAGCTCTGCAAATTGTTCCATATCGTCAAAACGAGAACTACACCATATCATCCCCACAGCGACGGAATGGTCGAAAGATTTAACCATATGTTGGCGGAGATGTTGATGAAAGAAACATGCCTTGATTGTCGAGATTGGGATTTACGACTCCCATATGTGCTCATGGCATACCGCACTTCAGTACATTCCAGCACAGGTTATACCCCTGCATGGTTAATGTTAGGCTGTGAATTAGCCTTGCCGCTGGATCTGGCCATGCCCAGGATTCCGGGGGAGAAAAATTCACCATCTCTCTATGTAGAGCTCATGCGGCAGAGGATAGAACAGACCCATGAGCTAGTGAGAGCTAATTTATCAACTGCACACCAGCGTCAGAAAACATGGCTCGACCGGTGCATGCATGGAGATCCATATGAAGCGGGAAGGATGGTTTGGGTACACGATTCGCGATGATCTGCAAACGTGCCGCGTCAACTGAGTTACTAGTGGAAAGGCCCCTATGTGGTAATAGGTAAGACGTCGGACGTGACCTACCATATCCACGCTTCGGATGGCCTGACCTCAGTCATCCACTTTGATTGGCTTAAACCTTGTGCCAGTGATGGCCCGTACCAGAGATTGGACTGGGTGTTCCACATGACACCGGTACCAAGACGAATGTCTCTATGGAGACAAGTATTCCCAACCTTAGTCTAGAGCACCGCAGTGCCAGTTCGAGCCTTCTCCTACCAAGCCTGGATTCTGGTGAACAAGCAACTAACGCTGAGGATGATGACGATATACGTACTCACCCTCTCCCTCATCAGTGCAGGTCTACTCGATCTGGGAAGTCGTGTCTGAAGATTTTCTCATTTGTGTTGTCCAAGGGGAAGGATGGAAAAGTTGTTCTGCTGACGTCTTCCCATTCCCACCCACTTCATGCTATACCCCCACCCCCACCCCCACCCCCACCCCCATTATAGAGTTACCACAAGCGGAAGCTGAAGCCGCCCTGGGCCATGTTTCTTGTGAGGTGGAACATGTAATGAATAGCATGGAAGTGAACAGGCCGGATGAGGCCTTCGCTCGTTTTGGAGAATAGCAAAACCGCACAACTCGGTGTACCCGACCACACCCCAAAATCGCGCAACCACGCCCCACCCAAGGTGCTCCCGGACCATCACCACCACCACCTCCCCATCTCCAAAGCACATCCCTACTCTATGCACCAAGTTCGGACATCATTCGTCCTGTCCACTTCACACTCCACTCGTCGTCTGTAGAACGTCCATCTTCAGATATGAGAGAGTCCGCTGTTACGGAGGAGGTGGCATCCCACACCACAGCAACCAACCGCCCTGCAGGCGGTGGGCAGGGAAGCAGCCTGTTCAGCAGACTATGACAGAGTACCAACCGTCGTGTAATGGGAGATGACCACTCCCACCCCCACCCCCTCCAAGAGCAACCCTTACCAAAACTGCCTACCAATCCCCACCGTGAGCAGTCAGGACACCACACCGGACACAGAAATCCAGAAGCCACAGAACACACTTGCTGGCAAGGCGGGATACGTCAATTCACCATTGCATGAATACTACATACATATCCGGTTATAGAGAGGATATAATGGAGACAATCAGCATCAGCAACAACAAGATATAGCAAGCACCTAGCGTTTTAAATCGAAAAGGTTAGAGACACAATTTTCCACAACATTCCTCTTGCAATGATGCGGGAAGTATATCACTTCCTGTGATCCCGACTTTTCCGCAACCGCAACAGACTCGGCATTCACCAGCATGGAAACCTGGATATGCCCAATCCGCAATACACCAGTGTCACACAGCAGCCCAGACTTCCCTACAACAGTACACTACCGCCATCAACACCAGTCAGCATTTTCTGCAATCACTTTCTTATCCGGTTTACGGAAAATTGATCATATGGAAAGGAGCATACCACAGCCATCTACGGTATGCGCTATTGGGGAATTCCTCTGCCCCCCCCCCCCCACCCAGTAACCGTACTACGGAAATAGCTAAAACATAATACTTTATTCATACGTAATAATTTCACACGTAATAATTTCACACGTAGGAATTTGCTACCGAAAACTTGAATTCGATAATGGATTGATTCAAGTTACGACAGCACCCTTCTTCATCATCTGTGCTCTAAAGTAACTCTGTCCTTCCCACGGGCTCGGCCATTACAGAGTGAAATACATCATGTCTGATAAAGTTGACACCGCACTTCAATTACTTCCTCACCCACCCGAAGTAATAAAAACTTCACCCTTCACAACAGTGCAAGAATCATCTGCAGATAACCAGCCATGCGTATCAATGAAAATCACCAACACGACATAAACATAGACACTCAAGATGACTGCATTCACAATCTCCATACGATGGCATTGTTATTGTAAACTGTGGCACGCATTTTCCGAGCTGTGTTATAATAAATTAAGTTTGGTCTAGGTAGGGATGGGACTTATCCTACCCACAGAGGGGGATGATTGGCAGTCCACCCACCCGGAAAACACAGTCCAGCTTGGTGGAATTAGTACACTTAATTTCCGCAAGTGATGGATCTGTTTATGCCAAACAATAATTATAGGCAGCTATAGTGTCCTAATTTTGATTAAGAACATCATCGTTCTACCGTGTATACAGATCATTAATGCACGGGCGGATGAAGCGGCATCAAAACTTCGACCGTATAAAAGCAAGGAGAATTCCAAATATTCTCTTACCTACATATTCCCGAACAAGATCAACATGGGCTGGAATACATTCTTACAGACAAGACACAGACGCATGTATAAGATCATGCACGTATAGGGGCGCTGTTCTGAGGAACAGAGTTAAAAACATATATTTCCGTCTTTCGCATCAACAACAAATAGTCATCAGCATCAACACTCCGCCATTACGTAAATATTTCCTAAGTTTATGATCAACCACTTGCTTTCACAACAGAGAACCACGTGACTTTCGCTTCTATTTCCAGTAAATTGGATCCAAGGCTTTAAACACAAGAGCCACCCAAAATGCACAACTACCACGGGGTGATGGAAGAGGTGAGAGGGGTGAGTCGGGGCAATTGCCACTGACATCACCGCGCTCTCCCACACCCCATCGGGCGCTCCAGCCTAAAATTAAAACATGTAAGTTTATAAGCATCCAGTCTGTAAAACCGCTTCACACTAATTAAAAGGTGAGCTTCCACAGGAATAAGTAGTTCCGAGTTTTTACGTTATCAGAGACTTGTTTTCCCGTCGAGTAGAGACGAAAGTGATATACATTTCTTCCTATAATTATAATTACTCCCTTTACATGGGAGGAAACCTTCATATGACTCCAGGTTTAATAAATCGAAACTTTCTTTATAGGGCATGGCCGAATCACCCTGGAATTTTCGGGTGTGGTCATCCGCCCTCCTGTGACGTCACCAAAATGTATAAAAGGAGGAGATCGTGTACTGATACTTCATCTTCCCGTCAAAACTCGACACAATGGAAGAACAAGCATTAGGCTACTTTCGTGTCACAAACCAAATTCTGCTGTTTTTCTTATTATTAATTTATCGCTTCTATTATATATTACTTGGCCAGGAACGTTATGAAGAGCTAGGAAAAATTAGATTAGGTTAGGCAGTCCGCACCGCCATTAATATGCGGAAATAAGATGTCACTTGCCGAAGACCTTGGCTTGTCAGACAGTTCAGAAGAGTAGTCGCCAGGACCATCCGGAAAGGAATATCCATGTTCAGCATTTCAGCTCAGTGGACAGCCATGTAGGTGCGCCTTCCCCCATAATTCGGACTTGATGCTGCATGGCAATCGTGACCATCTTATGCAGAGAACTTTTTGTATGGATTGCAAATACCTTATACCACTACCCATTACGATGTGACCAACACGTTGATGGATAAACATCGTGTGCGTTTAGTTACATTACAGCCTGGTGAACAAAGTGAAAATGTTGAAGTGCTAGCCGCTCGTTTCGAAACTAGACTTACTATTAATGTGCTCCCTACGAAGAAGATGGCCAAAACTAAACGTACGAAACGGCGACAATCAGACTTCCCACACTACCAACCAGCAACAGCAACCACCGCATCCGCAACACAGCATGCCTTGAGCCACTATGCAACCATCACCACCATCACGACAGAACCAACAACATCATCAGCACCGGCAGTACCTGCAGTAACGGTACCAGCACTACCTGCAGTTTCCACTCCGGCAGCACCCGCAGCAACGCCACCGTCCGCATCACGCATATCACCAGCATCAGCATCCACATCCGTAATTGGCCGGCCCATTTCAGTAGTTATTATGACGACCACGCCAGAACAAGCATTACAGGACATTTCGGATAGATTTATATATCCTTGTAGCCTTTTCATTGACGAGGAGATCAGCCTTACAGAAGCAATCCCGACCACCACATCATGAACCAGCATCACTTTACAACCACGCAGCAGCACACCAACGGATCCAGCAATCCGGAAGATAATAATACCGGAACGTCCTCACGCTGGGAAGAGACACATAGCTCACTCATAAGAAATCTGTGCCATGCCAAGGACAACCATGAGTAAACTTCTGAAGTCCACGAAGATCTGGAAGCTATCTGCCAGCACCGCATCCGCGACAGCATCAGCAGCAGCATCAACGAAATCATCACCATTCCGGCGAATGCTAATCCAACTCACTGCACTCAGCCCGCCAGCAGCACGAACCACACCGACCACGTCAACAATGACAGTGATGTCAGCAGTCACCTCACCACTTCCACTTCGCACATAACCAGTCATCATTTCCGGCACCACCAGCACTTCCATGGACACATCCGCACCATCCTCCAGCTCTAGCCTTCCAGAGATGGCCCTGTATAGTTACTAGGAACTGCACAGATTTCTGTGGTGTGAGCTATTCTCCTTTTTCCGGCATATGGATGATCTGGCATGGTTACTTTATGGGCGGCGGGATCTGATGGAGTGCTGATGTTGCGTGTATGTGTAGGTGTGCTGCTCTGCGGTACAGTGAGGATGGTGACTGCTTCCGTGAGGCTGATCTCCTCATCTATAATTAAACTGCACGGAGATATGGATCGATTGGAAATGTCCTGTAAACTAGGTTCAGCTACTGTCGCAGGTGTGGAAATACCTACTGAAATAGGTCGGTCGATCATGGATGCTGATGCTGAGGTGATGTGTCGTGCTGTCGGTGGTATCACGGCGGGTGCTGCCGGTGCGGAAACTGCAGGTGATGTTATTACCAATGCTGCAGATGCTGCCGGTGCTGTTCGTGCTTGTGCTGCCGACGTTGTGGTGACAGGTGCCGTGATGTTGATCGGTGCTGGCTGTGTTGCGGATGCCGCTGGTCTTACGAAATGTGGGAAGTCATTCTGTCACTGTTTAGTACGTTTTGTATTTGCTATTTTCCCGTTGGGAGCATGGTAACTGGGAGTATAGTTTCAAAATGGTTAGCTATGTCCTCATTCTGTTCACCAGGCTTAAATATTACTACTAACACACGATGCTTTTCATTTAACACATGTGTTACACTGTACCGTGTAGCTGAATACAGGTACTGGCAGTCCGCACAAAATGCACGTTGTAATAAATGGTCGCGATTGACATGAAGCGTCAAGTCCGAATTCTGGGAGAACGTACGCTTACAAGGCTGTCCATTAGGCCGTAATGCTGTACATGAATACTTCTTCCCGAGATAAGCTGGTGCAGAATCCTCCGAGCTGTTGGACAGAACAAGATCTTCCGCAAGCGACATCTTATTTCCGCATGTTGGTAAATGTGCAGAACCGCTTAACCTATCTTAAATGTCCTACCTCTTCATAACTTTTCCTGGCCAAACATAATAGTAATAAAATAATAAAAAGAACAGCAGAATTTGGTTTGCGACAAGAAAGTAGCCTAATGCTCGATCGTCCCTTGTGTTGAGTTTGACGGGAAGATGAAATTTCAGTGCACGCTTTCCTGCTTTTATACTTTTTGGTGACGTCACAGGAGGGCGGATGACCACAGCCAAAGGTTTTTGGGGTGAGTCAGGCATGCCCTATATGAAAAGTTTTAATTTTAATGTTCCCGGAGTTGGATGATATATTCCTTCCATAGAAAGGAAGTAAATATAAATATAAAATGGAAGGATAGTCGCTTTCATCCCCGCTCAGCGGAAAATCGAGTCTCCGATCAACGTTAAAATCTGGAATTACTTATTCCCGTGGAAGCTCACCTTTTAATTTGCATGAAGCGGTTTTTCAGATTGGGAGAGCGCGATGACGTCAGCCGCAATAGCCCTGACCCACCATCTCTCACCTCTTCCATCACACTGTGGTAGATATGCATTGGGCGGTTCTTTTGTTTATAGCCTTTGATCCAATTTACTGGAAATTAGAGGTGACGATCACGTGGTTCTTGTTTTGAAAGCACATGGATGATCGGAAACTTAGGCAATATTTATGTAATGGCGGAGTGTTGATGCTGCTGACTAATCGCAATTGATGTGAAAAATGGAAATATGTTTTCAGATTCTGTTCCTCGGAACAGCGTCCCTATATACGTGTGCGATCTTAAACATGCGTCGCCTCTTGTCTGTAATAGATGTACTCCAGCCCCTGTTGATTTTGCGACTGGAATATGTAGGTAAGAGAATATTTGAAATTCTCCATTATGTTACACTGTCGAAGTTTTTGATGCTGCTTTACCAGCCCGTTTGCTAATGGTTTGTATATGCGGTAGAACAGTCGTGTTCTTAATCAAAATTAGGACAGTAAAGCTAACTGTAATTTATTATTTGGTTTAAGCAGCTCCATGTCTTGCAGAAATCAAGTGTACCAATTTTTGCGAAGCTGGACTGTGTTTTCCGGGTGGATGGACTGCCAAGCATCCTCCTCTGTGTGTAGGACTAGTCGCATCCCTTCCTAGACCAAACTAAATTTATCACAATGCAGCTCAGAAAATGCACGCGTCAGTTTTACAATTACAATACCGTCGTATGGAGATTGTGAATGCAGTCATCCTGAGTGTCTATGTTTCTGTCATGTTGGTGATTTTCATTGATACGCGTGGCTTGTTATCTGCGGATGATTCTTGCACTGTTCTGAAGGGTGGCTTTTTTATTACTTCGGGCAGGTGAGGGAGTAAGTGAAGTGCAGTGTCAACTTTATCGGACATGATGTATTTCGCTCTGTAGTGGCCAAGCCCAGGGGCGGGGCAGATTTACTTTAAAGTGTGGATGACCAAGAAGGGTGCTGTCGCAACTTGAATCAATCCATTATCGAATTCACGTTCGGTAGCAAAATCCTACTTGTTACGGACGACAGACTGCGGGCATCTTGCTCACTTAATAATATTGACTGTTATTATGTATGATTGACGTGGGATAGTTTTAGCTGTTTCCGTACAACGTTTCCGGGGGTGGGGGAGGGGCGGAGGGGGCATACTGTAGATGGCTGCGGTGTTGTTTCTTCTTTCCATATGATCAGTTTTCCGCAAACCGGATAAGAAGGTGTATGCGGAAAATGTCGACTCGTGTTGAGGATGGTGGGGATCTGTTGTAGGGAAGTCAGGGTTCCTGTGTGACACTGGCATAATGCAGATTGGGCATATCCAGGTTTCCAAGCTGGGGAATGCCGAGTCTGTTGCTATTGCGGAAAAGACGGGTTGATGAAAGTGATGAGCTCCCCGCATCTGTGTGAAAAGCAATGATGTGGAAAAAGGTGTCTCTAACTTTTTCAATTAAAAACGCTAGGTGATTGCTAAAAATGTTGTTGCTGATGTTGACTGACCGGGTTATATATTTGAATAACCACGTATGTGTGTGATGTTCGCGCAATGATGAATTGATGTATCCAGCCTTGTGGGCAAGTGTGTTCTGTATGTTTCTGTCATTCTGTGTCTTTGTGGGATGTTCTGACTGCTCACGGGTGGGGGGCGGGCCCTTGGTAGGGCTGATTTGGTCAAGGATGGCCTTTGGATGGAGAGGGTTATCTCCCGTTGCACGACGGTTGTTACTCTGTCATAATCTTTAAGTATCGGGACTATTCGAGCCGAGAGTCTGGTGAACAGGCTGCCTCCCTTCCCACCGCCTGTGGTGTTGGGGGTGGGGGGGGGGGTACTGCAGTGCGGGATGTCACATTCTCTGTAACAGCGGACTCTCTCATATCTGAAGATGGACAGTCAACAGACGACGAGTGGAGTGTGAAATGGACCAGACCGATGATGTCCGAACTTGGTGCATAGACGAGGGACACAAGTTGGAGTCGGGGTGGTGGTGCAGATGTATGGGATGTACCTTGGAATGGGATTGGTCCCGCGCTTTGCAGACTTGGAGGGGTACACCGAGTTGTGCAGTTTTGCTGTTCTCCAAAATGAGCCAAGGCCTCATCAAGTCTCTTCATTTCCATACTATTTATTACATGTTCCACCCCACAAGAGGCATGGCCCAGGGCAGCCTCAGCTTCTGCTTGTGGTTACTCTATAATCGGGGTAATAGCATGAAGTGGGTGGGAATGGAAAGAGGTCAGCGGAACAACTTTTCCATCATTCCTCTTGGACAGTACAAACGAGAAGGTCTTCAGATACAACTCCCCAGATCTTGTAGACCCGTACTGAGGAGGGAGAGGGCGAGTACATATCTCGTCATCGTCCTCAGCATTAGTCATATGTTCACCGGACTCCTGGCTTGGTAGGAGAGGGGTCGAACTGGCACCGTGGTGCTCAGGACTAATGCCCAGCCTGAGCTCCGTCGTCACTGACACAAGGTTTAAGTCGATCGAAGTGGATGACTGAAGTCAGGCCATCTGAGGTGTGGGTGTGGTAGGTCACATCCGACTTCTTACCTATTACCACATAGGGGCCTTTCCACTGGTAACTCAGTTTACTCTGCACGTTTTCAGAACATCGCGAATCATGAACCCAAACCATTTTCCCCGCATCATACGGATCTCCATGCACCCGCCGGTCGTGCCATGTTTTCTGACGCCGGTGTGCGGTGGGTAAAGTTGCTCTCACCAGCTCATAGGTCTGTTCTATCCGCTGCCGCATGAGCTCTACATAGAGAGATGGTGATCAGATCCAGGGTTAAGGCTAATTCACGGCCTAACATTAACCACGCAGGGGTATAACCCATGCTGGAATGTATCGAAGTGCGGTATGCCATGAGCACATATGGGAGTCATAGATCCCAATCTCGATAGTCAAGGCATGTTTCCTTCATCAACATCTCGGCCATGGTCTGGTTGACCCTCTCTACCATCCCATCACTCTGCGGATGGTAGGGCGTTGTACGATGTTTTGACTATATGAAACAATTTGCAGAGCTCGGAGATCAGCCAGCTCTCAAAATTATTTCCTTGGTCGGAGTGCAGTTCATAAGGCATACCAAACCGGCAGAACACATTGCTTGTCAAGACCTCTGCAACTGTGGATGCCTCTTGGTCCGGCAAAGCAAATGCTTCTACCCACTTCATAAAATAATCTTGCAATACGAGGATGTATTTGTTTCCTTCATCCGTTGTATCCAAGGGTCCGAGCACATCAATAGCCACTCAGTCCCATGGTGCACCAACAATTTTAACTTGTAAGGGTGTGGAATGGTGTGCTGGCCAACAGCGCGTCTTTGACATGGGACATATTTGGCGACCCATGCCTTCACACTATCGTGTATCCCGATCCAGTGGAATCTCTGTTTTATCTGCATGATGGTTCGTTCGATGGCTAGGTGTCCAGCGTTATCATGCAGTTGTTGTAAAATTGTCTCATGGTAACGCTCCGGGATCACTATGCGGTTATTAATGTAGAGAATGTTATTTTGCATGTGGCATTCTCCAAACCGTTGGTAGTAGTGTTTTGCCATTGCGGAAAGTGGTGTAACAGATTCCTTAGGAGGATGTACCCCCTCATGGATCCACGCATATATGTTTCGTGTTCGTGCATCTGTTGCTTGTTTGTGGGCGACTGTCTCCGTGTTTCACTCTGCACACTGCAATTCAGGGAACGGCTGAGATGGCTGTTTAGTATGTGTCATGGTGGTGGCCACTTCTTGTTCATCGTCAAGTCCAATTCTGCTCAAGGCATCGGCATTTCCATGCAGTTTGCCGGGTCTATGGACAACATAGAAGTTGAAGGCCTGCAGGGATTCCTGCCACCTCACTAACCTGCCTTCCGGATTTTTCCTTCCGGAGGGTAAATGGGTGCCTGTACAGAAAGTGTTTGTAATACTTGACAAAATGGATCGCAGCTAGCAATTCCCTCTTAGTGGTCGCATAAAGTTTCTCTGTTTTATTTAGAGTACACGAACCATAACCCAGTACCTGCTCCATTCCATCTTCTGTGACCTGAGATAGAACTGCACCGTTGGTGTAAGCCGACGCATCAGTGTCCAAGATGAAATCGAGGTTAAGGTTAGGATGAGCAAGAATGTGCGCCGTCGTCAAGAGTTCCTCTAGCACCCTGAAGGAACCTTCACACTTACTCGTCCACTTGAATGGTTGATCGTTTTCGGTGATCCTGAATAGGGGTGATGCAATCTCACTGAAGTGACGGATATATCAATAATAGTACTGGCAGAGACCGAGGAAACTCAGGGTATCCATGACTGAAGTGGGTGTCTGCCATTACACTACTGCTTTTGTTTTTGATAGCCGAGTAGCCACTCCATCCCGTATATGACGTGTCCCAGGAACTTGACGCTCTGTCTGAAAAGATAACATATCTTTGGTTTGAGCTTTAAGTTGGCTGTTTTAAACCATCCAGGTTAGACAAAGTCTGCTCAAATGAGGAACCAAAGACGATTACATCATCGATATAACATGGACAGATTTCCCATTGCAGGGTAGTTAATACCTGCACAATGAGATGCTCGAATGTTCCAGGAGCATTGCACAAGCCATAAGGCATCTGGCGGAACTGGAAAAGACTGTCTCTACAGACAAATGTGGTCTTTTCCATGGTATCTGCTAGCTAAATCAAGGGTACAAAACCACTTGGCTCCGGACAAAGAATCTACAGCCTGATCTATTCTTGGTAATGGATATGCGTCTTTGACGCTAAGATCATTAAGGTGGCGGTAGTCTATACAAAACCACAAAGATCCGTCCTTTTTGCCTGCTAGCACGATGGGGCTAGCCCAGGGGGGTGCTGATGTCTATATAATACCGGTCCTCAACATGTCATTTACCTGTTGGTGTGCCTCTACATCCTTATGAATGGGAAGACGTCGAATGGGCTGTCGAACGGGTCAGTTGTTTCCAGTGTTGATGGAGTGTTGCACGAGATGAGTTTCTCCCGGATCCATGTCTCCGGCCAAGAAACTATCACGATATTTGTATAGTAATTTTCCTATGTCCTTCTTGTGGGATTGCATCAACTGTGGCATGCAAGTATAAGTCATGTAGGCATTCTGGCAAATCATCAGAAGTTGTTGTTGGTGTAAGCACAGTAGGGGGTGTTTCCAGTGATATCACATCCACCAAATGGCCACAACGAACTCCTGGTTCAAGAGTTATTGGGTCCGCTGTGTCATTGAATACCCGGAAGGGTATATGATCCTTGTTGGTGGTGTCCATGCTCATGCGGGGTCTGGTGCATTGTGAGGCGATTATATATTCAGGGTTGGGTTCCATCATGGCTATGTGAGTGTTGTTTCCTAACTGTGGTGCGGTGGCCCATAAGATTTTCTCCTGTCCCGGCTCAACTGTGGCTGTTGATGCTAAAATCACTGCACATGTGTCGTACAGTGATGACTCCGATCCAAGTGCCTTGGTGGTGGGCCGTGATGCTTGTATAAACGTTATTTACATAGAATAGAAGGTTTAGTTGATGCGGAAATTGCTGGGTCACAATTTCTGGCAGGGGGGGAGATGTGAGTGCTGCGGATGTGGTGTGCATCATGGGTACCGACATATAGGAAGCCTGGTGCTTGTGCATGCATGATGTCATAGGAGGATGAGTAGTAGTGTTGGCCACCTGACGTTGTTGTTCATGGGACCGCAATTGAGTCCGGTTGTGAGAACGGGCACCGAGGTGACTCTGTAATCGGTGCCCTTGTTAGTTTGACAGTGTCTCAGGCTGCGGGGTTCGTCGGTCAGTGGTCGGAGTTGTTGATGGAGGGCGATTAGGACATCACTCCTTCCAGTGGCCCAGCTGACCACATTAGATCTCATCGAAATCGTCTATATTTCAGTGACATTAAATTTAGGGGTTCAAGTCTTTCCGTGTAGCTATACTCTCTGATTTGCGAGACGAGTTTTGTTGCTCGTCTTTGAACTCTTTCTAATAGCCTTTTAAATTTTGGCAATCATGCCGAGTTGCAGTATTTGAGAATCACGAGAGGCTTGCACAAGAGTGTGAAAGTAGATGGGTCAATGTTGGTAACGGTTCTCTTAATTAGTCCTAGTGTGCTCTTAGCCTTGGAGCTGATCTTACATATATATGTATGTCGGCTTAGCAGTTTGAAGTTGTGACCTCTCGTCCGATGTCCACCGGCTAATTAAACTTAACAAACTCAAAAATTTTAACTTGGGACCCTCAAGCTGCTAAAGGCTTAAGTCCATCACTATGATGAATGATATGATTGATTGAAACATTACATATGTGCGTGGCAGTTACTAGCCACGGTCCTCCTACAACAGGAGGAATTTATAGAACAAGAACAAGAAGTTAAGTTAAAGGTTTTTTCCCCACATGTAAGAATGTTTAATTTTAGTAGGTTCATAATTATATTTGATTAAGTATATATCAATGTTATAAAGACATGACTATTCAATATATCTGCTTGGGAATATAGTAACGAAGTAGTTCACATGTCTTAATGAAATGTATAATTACCAGTTTTCGAATTGCTAAATTTTAACTTTTACGGCACTTCAAATAGTTCAAATAAGCTATCTCGGAGTTCCGAATGCGCATGTGCAGCAAACGTCGGGTCAAAGTTCAAAGCACATAAACAAACCACTTTGAGTGTCTTCGCTTAGCAATAATCACATAGCTTTTACGGCGTTTTCAGTGAAATAAACATTTTACAAACATTAACATCTCGCTTCATAAAGATAATATTCTTATGTAGAATCACTGCGTGTTTATAAAAGAAATTTCATATGCTAACACAAATCGCACTAAATACCCTATTTTCGTAAATGCCCTATATAGTTAGCCTATATAATATGTAGTACTACTATGTTTGATTCCAGCGACTGTCACCGGGTATTATATTTTTTTTATATTTCATACCCATATTGATTAAAACCTACAAAATCAACAGTTTGTAACTATTATTTTTTATTTATATATAATTAGCAGCCTCGGCGGTTAGCGCGTCGACACCCGCGCCCCAACACGCAGACCCCCCCCCAAAAAAAAAACCCCTGATGTTCGGCTGTATGTTTTAACCCATTCCCCCAACACCACCCCCAATACCACCCCCCCCCCCCCAATAGCAATTAGCTGCTATAACCCTTTTGAAATTTATATCACATATCATATATAGCGCCTACATTTATAGGTGTGTAGGAACGTACTTTGACGGGGTGGTGGGGGAGGGGGGTTGATGGTGCTAAACTATATGGGTGTGACCAAAACCTAATTGGCGCTACGGAGAATACACAGAGAAAAAATCTGAATGGTTGCTAGAGCCCCCTCCCCTACGCCTATGTATATGGCAAACATCTCGAAAATTTAAAAGCCAACTTGTCCTTGTATGTTATCTGTATTAAATCCAATAAACAAACTTGTAAGGTTCTGAAAACAAGTAGGTTTTTTTTTAAATTTACATTCGTGATATCCACCCCACACATAGACTATACCCCCTCCAACAATGGCTATCCGGTGATTTTTTGGTTTGAAAATTTGTAAACAAAATTAGGGTGAATTATGGTATGTTGTGGTGCATTGTTTTAATTTTATTTTAAGAGCAACCATGTCTAAACTCTACCATTAAAGTATTAGAAGGATTCTCAGATCGAGCTTAATCTTCAAAGATTTCCATTGGGAAGATCTACCTCACACCCTCCCGACACTGCCTCCTGCCACACTGTCAATTAAATAATTTGTCAGAACAATGCGATTACTGATCACCCATGCACGTAAACAATCTAGCAATCAAAGGATCAACAAGTCAGCCACTCTAGCAATCAGAATAATCATTCAGTCACTCAATAGTAAGAATAAAGAAATGAATCAATCAATAGTTGGATTTAATTCAATTCAATTACAGCCAGCCATGCGATCGTTCGGCCAATCAATTAGGTAAATATACGCACCATTGCAGTGGCGTCGTGTATGGGGCGGTTTGGGCTACCAAGTATTCTAAATGCATGAGTGAGTGATCGACTAACCAACAGAATAGGTCGATGTCTGTCTGCCGTTGGGGTTGCCACATGCCTGGTTGGCTGGCTGGCCCGCCGACCGACCGACTCACAGACCGACAAACTCACAGACCGACCGACAAACTCACAGACCGACAGATTCACAGAACGACCGCCTCATAGACTGACCGACTCACAGACAGGCAGACTCACAGACCGACCAACCCGACCGACAGACCCCACCCACTCACTCATCCACTCACCGACTCACTCACTCACCCACCTCGCTCACTCACTCACTCACTCACTCACTCACTCACTCACTCACTCACTCACTCACTCACTCACTCACTCACTCACTCACTCACTCACTCACTCACTCACTCACTCACTCACTCACTGGCTGGCTCGCTCACTCAGTCACTGGCTGGCTGGCTCGCTCAGTGGCTCACTCACTGACTGGCCGACTGACCAACTCACTGACCGACTCACTCACTCACAAGTGAGTGAGTGGTAAATTGTGTGGGTGAGTGAGTGGTAGGACGATTGACCAACTGGCTGGTCAACCGACCAACTAAGCTGGGTCAGTGGTGGATTGGGTCATAGGTCAATGTCTGTCTGCCGCTGGGGCTGCCACATGCCTGGTTGTCTGCCTAATTGCGTACACTGCCCTGCACTGCCCAGCCCAGTCATGCCTGCCATGCCCTGGCTGCCTGACTACCTATCATGCCTTGACTGACTGCCTGGCTGCCCGATTGCTTGCCCTGGATGCCTGTCCTGACTGCCTGCCCTGCTAGGGCTGTCTGTCATGCCCTGACTGACTCTCTGCTCTGGCTGCCTGCCTTCCTGTCCACCCCTGGCTGCCTGATTGCATGGCTGCCATGCCATGCCCTTGTGCCTGCCTGCTCAGATCTGGCTGTCTGATTACCTAGCTGCCATGTCCTGACTGACTGCCAGCACTGGCTGGCTGCCTGCCTGCCCTCCCTGGCTGCCTGCCTGCTCTACCCTGCCTGCCTGCCTGCCTGCCCGCCCTCCCCTGGCTGCCTGCCTGCCCTGCCCTTGCTGCCTGATTGCTTGCCCTGCCATGGCTGCCTGATTGGGAGTAATATTACATAGTGCACCGGTCCTGCCCTGGCTGTCGGCCTGAGTGGTTTGTTTGACTGATGTTTATTTATGGATAATACGATAAACATAATTATACTCTGTTTGGGATAATTCCTTTATCAATGAATAGCGCAATCTACGCGCATGTATTACATTGGATGATTACATTAGGTAGCCTAATAGTGCCTTTAGGAGACTAGAGAATTATATAGTGTTAAATTGGGAATATTAGAACAATGTAGTACCATACACACAAACTATATATATATAGGCCTAACTATGAAGCTGGTGTACGTGTGTAGGCCTACACTGTCAGTCTCACGTAATCGCTGGTCACATTACATAGACTTAAAAATAAGCATATTGTAATTGTACTTCTAAAATACATATAATAACTACATTTATTTATTGAATTTATGCAAAATACACTAGTGTGAATCCACTTCTAATCGGAACAGCGAGTTAATGGGCCGAATTGTCACCGGGGCGAATGCGCTTGACCGCGTTGTTTTCCGCCTCCAGTTGCGTAAATATTATTTGATTTTTTAATTCTGCTGCATAAATATCTTGATATGATTCCATATCTAGCTGTCGCTAAGAAGTTCACACATAAGAACACCATAAAACACGCATGTATGAGGAGGAAAATTCGTAGCGTAGCCGCAGAGCTGTCAGACTCGAGAGATTTGTTTATGTGCTTTGACCTTTGACATTACCCATAATTCTTTGCGACGCCGTAACTCTGAGGTAGCTTATTCTGGATTATATCAATAAATTTTTAATTTACACAACATCAACTCATTGTTACATTCGTCATATTGTCGCCTTTATCCTTATTGTTACCCCTCACAAAAACTTCAATTTGTATCGTCGAGTAAGGTGTTTTCAATAGTAATGTGATTTTGAGGGTACATACTTGACAGTCGCATGTGTCTGTATCTGTATATGTTGACTCCGCAAATTCCAATTGGATGTCCCGCGAAGTGTGTGCAATTGCGCGAAGGAGGCGCAGTGTTTGGTGCCGAAAAAATTATATCCAAGTTTTGTTAAAAATACATACTCTACATGATTTTAACATCTTATATGGACCCGCCTGCTTCACTATCATTTTGAAGATTTCAATTTTTCACATCAAGAGTATACTTACCACCCTGATACTTCATGATATTTCCTAAATATCGACCTAGCTTCAATAATACTCAGAATTAAAAAGAAACCGCCCCCACTGGGCAGGTTACACAACTGACAGTCCAGCGGATGTGCAGCCCAAACTCGCACATACGCGGGGCTGACTTATTCTCTTCTTAAGATATTGACCTGCCATTGCAACACGCTTTTTAACCTTGCTTTTGCTTTCTGTCTTTTTGAAGCTTTTGAGTTGTTTTGCAATTTGTTTGACTGTTATATTAGTATGTCTGATGCTGCCAAGTCGGCAGAGGATGCTCCCGGTCCTAGCCATCAGGTGTACTTTAGTAAATTTATTGATAAAAAATTTGCGTGTTGACTCGGATGGTATTTCCGGGATTCACGCTATCTCGTGGATACGTCTTTATTAGGCTAGCTCTTTTATGGGGGAGGCCTATATATTAGCTAACGCATGTACTTTATGTTTCAGACACATGAGCTGATATTTGAATGGTATCCTTTTATTTAAACAATATTTATACTTGGTTTCTGGGTCCTTCTTTTTTATTATGAGTTTGCTGAGGGAGAGATTACCATAAGAAGTAATTTCTCCGCCTTCTCCCCCCACCACAGGGGTTTTGGACTCAGGATCAGGTATTCCTGTGTTGTTTATCAGACTTCACTCGTCCTCCTGAAGTCATCTTATGAGGTTATTTAGGAGAGAGAAAAATTTCAGTCATTTTATTTCTAAATCTTTTAGAAGTTTTTTGACTGAGTGTTGAGTGATTTATCTCTCTTGATGGTTTGCATAGTTTCATTGTATTTATAAAGTTCAATTACTAATGAGTCTGTGTTTAGAGCTGTGAAGTCTAAAAAGTTTGCCTCTCAGGTATTCAAGTTCAAATTCTTATGTCTCCCTTGTCTTCTTATAAAGAGAAGTATAACAAGGTTTTAGGATTTGGTTACTTTTTGTCAGGCCTATAGTTTTTTCTATGGGCCTGGCTTATCTTTCATTTGATGGTCAAAAGTTTTCCTTACGGATCTTATTAGCCTTCTGCAATTGGTTTTTTGGTTCGTCATAACTAAAAACTAATTGTTTCCGTTTGTGTCTTTTCAGAGGGTTATTGAGAACAAATGCCCTTCCTGCCACCGTTGTGTGAAGGCCCGCTTTTTCCCTCATGACTGCACTAGGTGCAGTACGTGCGGGCCTCTTCTAAATTGCCATGTGTGTGAGTCATGGCTGGTGGAGATGTTAACTGATTTTCTAAATCAGCAGGTAAAGGACCGGGTGGCAGACGAGAAGAGGCGTCTGGAAAAGGAGTGTGGTAAGAAGAGGAAGGCGTCCATGCCAGACATGGAGGCCTTCCGTCTTGAGATGATGGGAGAAATGAAGAAGACAATCACGGATCTTGTCCCTGAGTGCAGCTTGCTTCCCGGGTCAAGTTCGTCATTGTCCTCTTCATTTGCTCCGGGACAGAGTCTTCCCGTCTCTGAGTCTGGTTCTCTTATCAAACCAGTTTTCGTTATAGACCCCGAGACAGCTCCCGTTGGTCCGGCGCTGAGGCTTGCCTCGCCCATGGACCCGGGAGCGAAAGCCATGGCCTCGGGCGCTCGCTTATTGAGTGCTTTAGAGCAGCCTAAGGCTACGGGTATCAGCACCTCACACGATATCCCTCCTGCCCAGGCTGAGCTTGATCCCTTTTCAAGCTTGGCGTCTAATCTTTCTGGGCAGGAAGAAGAGGACACTGTCATGGCCTACCGATGAGTCGATGGCCATGGAAATGGATTCCCATGGACCCCCACAGGGGCCCATGGGTGACCTTTTCCATGGAACTACTTCTTCGGGAGTGGGTTTCACGGCTCAACGGTTAGGCCGGCTAGTAGCCGATGGCCGTCCATACCATATCCCTCGGCTTGCCGAGAGTTACCGTGAGGAAGGCCCAGACTGTGACGTCATGTTTTTAGCCTCCCATGATGCCGTAGATGCAGCTCCTGGAATAGCCACAGCGCAAGAATGGCTTCCCTGGCTTTCCAGGAGTATCTTCAGCTCTGGCCATTACTCCACCAGTGAATGTGGTTGAGGATGACGAAGGCCCTAGGCTCGTCGAACATTCACAGGTGGCCACCGAGGAAGACTGGCTGGATGCTTGCCAATGGCTGGTGAACATCAAGCCAGAACTCCAGGTGGATCCACCGGCTTCCCAGCGGGACCAGCGCCCGTGGTTGGGAGGGAAACCGGTGACGAGCACCATGCCATCTCTGCCGTATGCGGAGCATATCGTTGATATGTCAGCTGCTGCAGAGACGTCCATTCTGCCGAAAGGATGCCTTGCGAAGGCCCCTCGCGAGGTGGCACGGCACTGCCGTATAAGTTCTGATCTATATCAGAAGTATGGCGTCGTTCCAAAGCCTTGCATGGATGACCGTGCGGCTTTGGGCGAAGACACGCGGCCTGGGTCCCAGTCTGACACGGGACCCTTGTACGCTAGTGCTCTGCGCAACGCTAATTCCATGCTGCGGGACACGGAGGAAAGTACGAGAGGAGCCATCTCGGCTCTCTCGCACGTTTCCCAGCTGCTACAGGGGGTAGTAGCAGCATCCGTGGCCCGCCAAACTTCTCCTCTTGCAGTCCAGAGAGCCATCCATGATGGCATTAATCTGGCTCTGGACTGCATGACGAGATCTGTAACCAGGAGTTTACGGGCGAGGCGCACATTTGCCCTTGACAATTTGTGCCCCTCGCAGGACCTGTACAATCGGCTTCTTCGGACGCCGATGGTAGGTCCAGCGTTGTTTGGAGGTGAAGGATGTCTGCACCTCCAACAAACCGTAAACCTGGTGAACAACCAGAGGGTGCTGCGAGAGCAGCGCCCCCTGCCTTCCACCCTCAGCAGGCTAGACGCAGGCTCCTCCAGTGCAACCCGCCAGACAGCCTGCGTACCGAGGTGCGCGTGGTGCTGGTAGAGGAGCGCGGGGTTCTGGTCGTGGGAGCCGAACCTGATGGGTCGCCTCTCAAAAAGACCACACCAGTGCTGCTAGGACAGCCACCAGAGACAGGGCTTCTCTTGCACTTCTCGGGTCCACCTCAGTCCTTAGGTGCACCCATGGGAGGCCATCTGGCCTTCCACATGCAAGAGTGGGAGCGGGTTACTCAGGGCCGCTCAGTCTTGTGATGGCTTTCAGTCGGTTACCATCCCGACTGGATTTCAAATCAGCCATCGCGCCTGTCTCTGGTTCCGATTTGGACTCAAAATCCAAGAGATCCAGATCAACGGTTGTGTGTAGAGGAAGAAATTCAATCCCTCATACTAAAACACGCTAGTCAACCGGCACAAAAATGTCTGGGTTATTATTCAACCGTGTTCCTAGTGACGAAAAGCACTGGAGGGTGGAGACCAATTCTCAACCTCAAACCTCTCAACAGGTTTATCCTCACACCAAGTTTCAAAATGGAAACTGAGAACGGTGTTAGCAGGATTGAGGAAGGGAATGTGGACAGCATCGATAGATCTAAAAGATGCCTATTTTCACATTCCCATTGCGAAGAGCTTTCGTCGGTTCCTGAGATGTGCATTTCAGGGCTGCCAATGGGAATTCAGGGTTCTCCCATTTGGTATATCGACGGCTCCTCGGGTCTTCACTCGAGTGGTCCAAGCTATGACGTCATACCTCTGCAGGAGACACATAGCAATTCATACATACATAAACGACTGGCTGTTAAAGGCACACACTCAAGAAAGTCTATCAGCAAATCTGGAGATAGTTTTGAAAACTCTTACAGATCTAGCCTGGATAATCAACTTTCAAAAGTCAGACCTGACTCCATCCCAGAAGTTTGTTTACCTGGGCATGTTCTTGGATCTAGAGATAGGATATGTTTATCCATCTCAAGAGAGAGTAGAAACACTCATCTCAGTCATACAGTCAGTGTGCAACAGTCGTTATGTCCTGGCACAGGTCTACTTGAGAATGTCGGGGTTGATGGTTTCTTTGGAACCAGTCATTCCTCAAGCAGCCTTACGCCGGCGGCCGATCCAATTATTTCTCATGGCACAGTGGAATCAGAGTACGGGTTTCTTGGACTCAAAAGTGTCAGTGTTGGAACCTCTTATTCACCACCTTCAATAGTGGATGAAGAGAGAAAATCTCCTGGCGGGGGTGACGTTGTCACCTCCCCCACCCTCAGTTAACGATTTACACAGATGCATCAATGGAGGGATGGGGAGCTTGCCTGGAAGAAAACAAAGTATCAGGGCTTTGGAATCTGGATCAGTCAAGAGAACATATCAATCTGCTGGAAATGCGAGCAGTAGTATTAGCCTTGGAACACTTCCTAGAGAAGGTCAAGGGCAAGAGTGTTCTGGTTCGATCAGACAATACAACAGTAGTGACTTACATAAACCGCCAGGGCGGAACGAAGTCGCTGGTGCCTAGATCATGGGGTTTCCCTGAAAGCAGTTCTTATTCCGGGAAGGCTAAATCTATTAGCAGACTCATTGAGCCGAAGAATGAGCATTCTTCCCACGGAATGGCAACTAAATAAATGTGTGGCGGATCGCCTGTTCAACCACTGGGGCAAGCCCAACAGATTTATTCGCAATGAACAAGAATGCGAAGATGACGACGTACGTCTCTCCGATTCGAGATCTGAGCACTATCGCAATAGATGCGTTAGCTATCAGTTGGGAGGGGAATGTATGCATGTGCATTCCTGCCAGCAATCCTGATTCAGCAGCAGGAATACCAAGTGCTTCTGATCGGCCCAAATTGGCCAAGCCGATCATGGTATACGGATCTGCTGGACCTTCTGGTCTGCAATCCTGTTCCTCTGCCTCTGATGGACAACATAATCTTCTAGGGCAAGGCCTTGCACAACAACCCGTCAATGTTCCAATTGACTGTGTGGATGTTGTCAAGGAATCAGCAGTTAAGGAGGGTTTTTCTGAGCAAGTAGCTATGTTTATGGCAAAAGCCAGGAGGGGGTCAACCTCCAGAGCATATAATTATAAAATCAACAGATTTGCTGAATGGTGCTCAAAAAGATGTATTAATCCAATGGAAGCATCTATTCAGGTAGTAGCCAATTTCCTCTGTCACCCTTTTGATGCCTATAGCCTCAAGCCTAACTATTGCTGGCTACAAGTCAGCTTTAATGTCAGTTATCCCTTGCTTGGCTATTAGGGGAAGTGATGAAGTATGTAATCTAAATACTTTAATCAAAGGCATGGGTAATCTAAGACCAAGGAATCCTCCAGTGATTCCGTCTTGGAGTTTATCGTTAGTACTTCAAGTATTAGCAGATAAACCCTTTGAACCACTAAGCTCCATTTCCATGAAAATGTTGAGGCGTAAAACAGTTTTTCTGATTGCTGCAGCTTCAGCCAGACGAAGAAGTGAAATACATGCTTTGTTAGCAGAGCCAGACCGTTTTGTGGTGACAGGGGAAGACCGTAGGCTTCTACCTAGAGTTAACTTTATGGCGAAGAACCAGTCTAAAATATCCTGGTCAGCCTATAATTTTACCCGCTTTGTCTAGGTTTGATCCTAATTCAAAGGCTTGGTGTCCAGTCCGTGCATTAACATGTTATAAACAACGTACACAGGAATGGCGGACGGACCCTAGTGCTTTATGGCTATCTTACATTGAACCCCATGGGAGAGCTTCTAAAGATACCATTTCTAGGTGGATTGTGGAATGCATCCAGCATTGCCACAAAGCTGCCACGGGTAAACAAGTTGACATGGCCAAGGCTCACAGTGTCTGTGGCGTAGTGACATCCACGGCTCTGTTTAACGGAGTGCCGGTGGATGATATTATGTCAGTAGCATAATGGCACTGTGAGTCTAGTTTTACAGATCATTACCTACGTGACACGTCAAATCCACTTGCCTTATCGATTTTACATAAACGTTAGATCTGTATATAAATTTGTAAATATTGTACATAAGGGTGTTGACTCACACTCAGTGCAATTTAGTGGGGGGGAATCCCCGCTTTTCTGTACTGTACCTATCATCGCCAGCGGTGATCAAAGGGGAATCTCGTCAAAATAGGTTAGTCCTATATTTGCTGATGGTTATTTTTTGTCACGCTTTTTATATTATTTACTAAAATGGTGATGGTTTTGTGTTCTTTGTGGTTCCATCTGAGAGTATACGAAATGGAGCTTTCGTCCGATGTCTTATAGTACTTTAGCACGAGTACATAGAGAGCGTATAGGACATTGAGGTCATCACTCCCTCTTTAAAATAGGGGGGGAGCGGATGTGAAACGGTCATTACTCTCAACATCGGTCGTGTTATCCGATGTCCAAATCATTTCCTGATTGTGTTTACATACGCAATTTCAGATGTTTGTTGTGCTCTAAAAGCAAAAGCTTGCTCTTCCAGGGATGAGCCGGTCTTCTGACCTTCGCCTCCCTCCCGCCGAATTCTGTTACGATTCTGGCTATATCATGAAGTATCAGGGTGGTAAGTATACTCTTGATGTGAAATAAACAAAATCACAGATTTCTTTTTTCACGAGAGAGTTGATACTTACCACCCTGATACGATCCCGGCCTCTCCTCCCCACAGAGGCTCGGTCTATCGGCGTTTTATGTTGCAATTAGGTCAGCCAATATTTTGGAATAGAATGAGTCAGCCCCGTGCCTGTGCGAGTTTGGGCTGCACATCCGCTGGACTGTCAGTTGTGTAACCTGCCCAGTGGGGGGGGGGGTTTCTTTTTAATTCTGAGTATTATTGAACTATCAGGGTGGTAAGTATCAACTCTCTCGTGAAAAAAGAAATCCGTGATTTCGTTCAGATGGTGGCGTTGCTGCATCCAATGGTAATTTATTCCACAGAGGTATTGTTCGCGGAATGAAGCTGAATTTGAAGATGTATACTGTTGAGCGGTATGGTAAAAATTTGAGGGTGCATGCAGAATAGTTGTCTAAAAATATTTATATAAGTTTTTGTGTTTTGCGCTGTGTCAGTGATACCTTTTGACTTTATATCTCGGAAGAATATGCCCAGTATGAAGACAATCCTCCCTAAGTTACGTCTAGGAAGTATAATTGTGTTTATATGGTATCTTATAGACAAATTTTATATATTACCGGTTTTCGCAAAGATTGTTTTGCTTCGTGGTATCTTGATTATTATGCCTATCCTTACTTCATCATCATCATTAATAATGTCCAGTCCATTTCTAGAGCCTGTAACGAATTGTCAGATAATGCAAAATGTTCATCGTCAAAATGTGATCGTCATCACTCTATCGAGTTCGCCGGGCACATCTGTGCGAAGTGTACATCCTGTACACCCAATTCTATGTGTGGAATTTGTAAAGGGTGGCCGGTTTCGGTAGCGAAAGCATTTTAATTTTATTTTTAAAGATTTGTCTGTCACAATCGCTGCCCTCTGGTCGTCCTTCCCCTTCCTCCGTTGCTAGCAAGGCAAAGGCTGTTTCCTTTGCTCAATCTTCTGTTACATTATCAGTAGCAACGGAGGGGGGAAACTCGTCGGGAAATTCTGACGCCGAGATGGCGCTTTTTGCGAGGTTCGAATCCTTTGCCTCGGTGCTGACTAAATCTCTCGATGAGCAAGTATCTTCTGCTATTAAGGAGGCCAAAAAAGCAATAAAGTTCTTCAAGTTCGGAGGATAGCCTGAAGGTTAGCGGGCGTTCCCGCAAATGGGGAAAGCCGGCCCCTATAACCTCGATGCAGGTTAGTGTCACCAAAGCAGAAGTCAAGAGCATCCAAGCTCTTGAAGGTGTGCTCGAGCAGTGCACCAGATAAAATCCACATAAGACTTGAGGGTGACGGGCATAACCCTCAAGCAGTGGTGGCGTCGGCTGAAACCGGCGTCCATAAGGCCAGTCCTTATGAGAATGCCAGTTGTATGGTGGTTCCGGTCGTTAAGGTTGTGTCTAGATCGCCCGGTTCTAAGAGTTCGATCCCTAGTCTTGCTAGTTCCGGTTCCGTTGTGGTGGACTCGGGTTTACTTCCGTTTTCCGCATCTCAGTCTTTTTCCGTCCGATCTTCTGTCTAGCAAGACATCCGGGTCTTCAAGATCCGGTTCCTTCTTCGGTGGTTTCCGTTTCCGGTAGGACTTCCGGTTTAGTGGGTAATCCAGGTCGGTAAGATCCGGTTACCACTTCCGTTTCGGCCACTTCCGGTCTGTCTTCCATTTATGTAGAACATCCGGGTCCTAGAGATCTGGTACCTACTTCCGTTTCCGGTTCTATTAGCGCTTCCGGCCATTCCGGATATCCGGAGTCTGAAGACTCCTTTTATTTTCGAATTCCGGCAGAGGTGTTTCCATTTCCGGTTTGGACGCTAGTCAGTACACTTCCGCTTCCGGTCTTAGGGGTGTACTTCCTGGTCGTCCAGACCTGGATAGACTTCCAATTTCCATTTCCGGTTTCAGGAGAGCTTCCGGAAGAATGCATATCCGGGTCTGTTGGACCCGGCATTGCATTGTTCATCAATTTCCGGTTCCGGTTTTTCAGCTTCCTCTTCCGGTAATTCTGTACATCCGGGTTGTAGGATTTTGATCAGTGTCCGGTAGTATACTTCCGGTTTATGCATTTCCGTTTCCCTTTTTCCACATCCGCTTTCCTAGAATCTAGTCATCTTCTTGCCTAAGAATTAGTCTTATTTCCTTATTTGTTTAATATTGGGAATGTTTAATGGCTGAAAATATTCATACCAAGTCATTGCCAGTCTTGTAGTCTCTCTTGGAATTGTGGTCTATTCAGACAGTTATTCGTTTATCGGTGACAATTTTCAACGTAATTAAAGACTCCTGACTGGTTACCGTATGGGATTTTGTTGCAGATTATTTTATATGCGCATTTCATCAGCCGATAAGTCAGTGTGTATTCTACGCATTATTTCGAGATACGATTTTTGCTTTCATCCAACTTTAGATGGCCAGTTGTCTTCGGGCCATTCAGCCTTTTTTCTCGCTCCTTTTACCTCTTATGTCGGCAGGTTGACATATTTATTTAACCAAAGGGAATTTATTTGTGGATGGGATAACCCTGATTTTTAAGTAAATCGTAGTATAATTTTGTCAGTCGCTGAAAAGAATTAGATTCAGTAAAGGTTTCATAGGATCATTATGAGTACAGGATTAATGGCTACAAGTACATTATTCGCTTAGAAAAGATAATCAATCGGATAAGGGGGCAGGAAGGAGGAATATGAGTCAGATTCTTCTTCTGCGTTGACATAGTTTCGGTGAGTTCGTTTTGTTTTCATTTTTTCCAGATTTTGTTTGTTTTTCCTTTTATAGCGTAATTTTTGCTCTATTTTTACTGGGTTGCTGCGGGCCTTCGGACGGTGGTTCGGGGGGTGGGGGGGCGGGGCTCAGGATTTGCTGGGTATTTTTGGGACAGTTTGGCAGAGGGTTGTTGGTGATGCCACCGGCAATTTTCGGTCAGAATATTCCCGGACTATTCGGTGAGTCTTGGGTTTTTGCTCGTTGAGGTTGTTGTCTGGGGGCTGGTGGCGGGCCGGTAGGAGTGGGGTTGGGTTGCGCTGGAGGGGGAAGAGCGGCCGAGAATCTTTGGATTTAAGCATCCACCAACTATTTTCGGTCAAATGTTTTCTAAATCCTTGCAAGTCCAGAGATATTACAGTTGTAATATGTCGTCTGCAAAATTCAGTATTCAATCAGTTAATATCTAGTATCAGTGTTCAATCTTTCCTTTTATTGGGCTTTCTAACACAATGTCATTTGTTATTACAAAGATGAATTTATTGAGGCTAAGACTATAAATATAAGAATCAATAAATTTATTAAAATCTTTTAAAATTTCTGCCTCTTGGCATAAATATCGAATTGTTTAGGATATCTAATTTATCAGCAAGCCCGAGCGGCTAGGCAACCGTTGATGTATTCAATAAAATTTTTATTAAATCCATTATTATACGAATTTTAAATTAGATAGTCTAATGTTGGCCATAGTTCTCTTAACAGGACTGTGTCATGTATTCTATTCATAGAATTGTGATGACGGTCATCACTAGTAACTTTCCCATAGTTCATGTAGATCTCGGGCACATGATTTGGCTATATCTTGACTCTAAGCACTCCCATAGACTTACTATGGGGTTTTGGTTTGCCACAATCTCTGGTTAAATCTCTGTAAATAAAATTATCTATAATTTTTGCAGTCTTTAGCATTATTAATAAGTTATGCTATACTGATATGACCCTTTTTGGTCTCCATTCAGAGTAAGCGGTATTATTAAAATATCCATAATAAACGTGAGTTACCTATTTAGTGAGGTCTAAGCATTATGATATAGCCCAGGATTTTTGCTTGGAGCATCATGGCATATGTAATCTATGTGTTTTCTATGAGCAGTCCTCTTTAGCATATAGTAGGTTTGACACTTCTTTAAGGGTGGCCCTTATCAAAAGGGCTAGATATTCTTGGATCTAGAATCCTTCTATGTAGTCTCTTCTTCCAAAATGGTCTTCTGTTCATTATTATTAGAAGCTATTAGCTTTAGAGGGGTTGTTGTTTGTCTATGATTGTCAAGGAGTCTATAGAAGAGGCTATTCATGGGAAAGTAGATCCAGGCTTCTGTGCATTGGTTGGATTGTCTGTTAGGCTTCTAAATATCGATTCGTTCAGTCATTGCCATGGGGTTTTTCTTTCATTTTTAGAAGGAGGAATGAGGTTTAGTCTTATGGATTGTCCTCTAGTAGATCTTTTCGCAGCCTCTCTGAATGCTCAGATCTTCTCTTACATGTCTCCTTTTCCGGACAGTCAAGCCCTGGGGGTGGATGCTCTGTCTCAGTAGTGGACAGGAATGTTCGCCTATGCCTTCTCTCGAACGATTTTGATTCAGTTAGTTTTGAAGAGGGTCAAGGATCAGGTTTGCGAAATTCTTCGATAGCTCCCTTTTGGCCAAAGAGGATTTGGTTTTTAGACCTTCTAGATTTTCTGGTAGATTTCCCTCTTCTTCCAGTATACCAGGATCTTCTATCTCAAGTAAGAGGTCTTTGTGTGCATCCAAATCCAATAAATTTTAGTCTGTGTGTCTGGAGAATCTCGAGTCTGAAGTCCTCGAGAATAAGGTTTCTTCTGATCTCAGGAAATGATTGACTCTGCCAGAAGGGATTCGACCCGTCGAGTTTACAAAGGTCGACTTAAAAATTTAGGTGAATGATGTTCAGACCAAGGTTTCGTGCCCGATTCTGTTTCTATACCCAAATTATTAGATTTTTTATCTTATCTGTTTGGTTATTTTCATTTGTCAGTTATTATGTTCAGGGAGTATAGATTTTCTCTGGTGTCATCCCTTCCTTGTCTTCTGTATGCCGATGTCAAGGATACTAAGACTTTTAATAGCTTTATTAGAGGTCTAAGTAATATTCGTCCTCCGATTGCTAAGCCTTTACCTTCCTGGAGTTTGGCTTTGGTTCTTCAAGTTTTGGCAGGTCACCATTTTGAACCTATTTCTTCTACCAGTAGTAAGCTTGGTTTTGTTTTTAATTGTCAAAGCTGTTTTTCTTGTTGCTACAGCCTCTGCTAGAAGGCGTTCAAGAGATTCATGCTCGTTCTGCTGAAAAGGAGAGATTTATAGTTTCAGGAGACGGCTTGGTTTTATATCCCAGAAGGAATTTTTTATCTAAAACTCAAACTAACCGCTATCCTGCTAGTCCGATCATTTTAAAATCTTTTTCGTCTGTCGCATCCGAAAAATGTTGGTGTCCTATTAGGGCATTAGGAACCTTCAATCAGCGATCAGATGTTATAAGAGTCGATCCATCTCATTTATGTTTTTCCTACGAGGAAAAGTTATCTAAGCCGGTCTCAAATTCTTCGATGGTCAGATGGATTTTTGAGAGAATAATTAAGCTTTGTTATGAGATAGCCTCACCGGATCAAATTAATCTCGCCCTTATTAAAGCCAATGACGTTAGAGGTATGGCTACTTCTTTCGCTCTTTTTGAGGGTTCGTCTTTAGATGAGATCATGCAGGTGGCAGGAGGGAAATGTGAATACACCTTTACATCCTTTTATCTCAAGGACCAGAGTGCAGCAGCTTCCTTCTTTAGTAACATTTCCACTTTTAACTAAAAAAGCCGAAGACTATTTACCAAGCACTTCCCACCATTTTCGTTGGGACTATGCGTCTGTGAGAAATGGTGAGAGTCTTCTTTTGGTTTTTAGTTATTTCTTTAAGTTCAAGTTGTTCTTATTTGCTAATCACGGGGTGATTGAGCTAAATGCACTATTAGGTTATGTTATTAGCATTTGGATAAGATTGGTTTAATTTTATCCTTGTTTGTTAACTAAAAAAGCCGAAGACTATTTACCAAGCACTTCCCACCATTTTCGTTAGGACTTTGCGTCTGTGAGAAATGGTGAGAGTCTTCTTTTGGTTTTTATTTATTTCTTTAAGTTCAAGTTGTTCTTATTTGCTAATCACGGTGTGATTGAGCTAAATGCACTATTATGTTATGTTATTAACATTGGGATAAGATTGGTTTGATTTTTATCCTGGTTTATTGATTCTCTAATCTCCTCCCACCTTATGTGGACAGGGGGCACTGACCAAATCTACGGGTTTAGCAAGTAGTGATTGAACGGTAATGGATGTTTTTGTGGTGTAATAACAACCCCCCACAGACCCCCCCTTGCGGGTTGGTCTGTTGTTTTATTAACCACTATAAAAACATACTTACCGTTCAATCACTACTACCCGGCCTCAACCACCCCGCGTGGTAAGATTTGAGAATCAGACTTTAAATATTTTGCTCTTAAATTTAGAAAAGTGAATCTGTTTCCTATTCGGGCTCTAATGCGCATGCGCGCTTAGCGACAAGCGTCACTATGAGGTGAGTATAGACTGGTGCCAGTCTATACCTGATGGTAGGCTGGAGATGGGACTCAACCAGTAGCCTGGTTGAGGGTCCATAGGAATAGGATTAGGCATGGGGAGGTGTGTATGCAGGCATAAAAATCTTATTCTGATAGCAAAATGCAGATAATTGATTTAGCAAGTAGTGATTTAACGGTAAGTATGTTTTTATAGTGGTTAATAAAACAACAGACCAACCCGCAAGGGGGGTCTGGTGGGGGTTTTTACTGTGTGCTACAGCAGTTTGTTTACATTTTGTTCTTTCTTCACATATCGTTTTGGCTTTCGTTAGGAGTATAATTTATATTAATTGGTAAATATACCCCGAATGCTATGCGATATGATTCCTGGTTCCGTTATACATCCTGGAGGATCAATTTATGGGTGTATTTATGCCCGCTTTGTTCTTGTCGTCATAATCAATGCGATCTTTGCTGTAACGTTGCGGGGTGGGGTGCGGGAGGGTTACAGTTAATTTATGGTCAATTTATTTGAAAATTAATTGTCTGCCTTCCATCCTTGTCGTTCCGCTTGCTTATTGTAGGTTTGTGCTTATTTATAGGCCAAGCCAGCCCCGCCATCATGTGACGAGTGCCACAAGTTCGTACTGGTCCTATTTAAGGACCATGTCTGCTTTAGATGTATTGCATGTAACCTTGATAGTAGGTGTAATGTGTGTGCAGTGTGGTCCGCAGATATGATGTTGAAGTTCCTTGCCCAGAAGGATTTGGCTGGGTCTGACGCGGGGTCAGGCTGTCCGAAGTTAAATCGTGGAGCGTCTGGTTCGGCCGGTGGGGGCGCTCCACGTCTTCAGCTTGAGGTGGCGGAGATGGCACCGCCGGCGTGGTTTGGTCCGGCTATGCAGGGCTTTCTGCATAGCGTTCTGCCCATGCTGGTGTCGTCCCTGCTGCCAAAGGTTGTTGGGCAGTCTCTCCCCATGCTTGGTATGGACCCTTCATGGACTGGACTGTTCACCGAGGGAGCCGTCTCGTACGGCCCCCTGGCAGTTCCGTCGGGCTCCGGCCTGACAGGTTGTGTCTCTCTGCGGCCACCTCCGGGTGGTCCAGTAGCGGTGGCCGGTCCGTCAGGCATGGGAGCCGTCTGCCAGGATGGCTCCACGGTTTCTTCGTCTAGTGACGACTCTTCGGGGTCTGAAGACGAGGAGGAGAGGTTGCTGCAGCCTGTGATGCCACGGGTGGAGAATATGGTGGTCGATTCCGTCCTGGACGGAACCATCCTCCATCTGTCTGGCTTGCCGCAAGCCAGGGCAGCGGCTCCGCCCGTGGTTGAGGCCAATCTGGTACCGGGCACCGGTCCCGTGATGGTTGGTTTGATGCCAGCCGACACGGTGACGGGTGTGCCGGGCCAGGCATGGTACTCACCTATCTCGCCTGGTCCGGCGGTCAGACGTGGGGTGCCGTTGGCGCCCGTGTCTGGCCACGGTTCCGTGTCTGCTATGGGTCCGCACGGTTTTCCGTGCGGGCCTACTCCATGGACTGGTGTGTTGCATGGGATGGCGGCGGAACCGTATGGTACCGGAGTTCCTGGCATGTCAGCCGCGGGTCCTAGCCGGGAGGCCGTGGCTGGTAGGTCCGTGAACGCGTCAACGGGTGACGTGTTCAGTAGACTGGTCTGAGGCTCTGGCTTGGCTAGCCAGGGTGGACCCGTCTGTGGTTTCGGCCACGGCCGAAGAGGATGCACCCCGTCCGTCGGTTGCATCGATTAGGACGGGGATCTTGCCCGCAGCCTGGATCCAGTCCGTTGGACTGGATCCATGGTTTATCGAGTTGCTAGAGGCTATTTATAGTAAGCAGCTCATGACCAAGGGCCAGCTCCCTGCGGCCTCCAGGGAGGTGCGGGCGAGGTGTCGTATTCCACGGGGGGAATACGACAGGTATGGTGTGGTACCATCGGTTACCGAGGATGACCGATGGGTTCTGGGTGTCCAGAGTGCTGGAGCGGGTGGCCCCGGTCCGGCACTGGTGGACAAATCCCAGGGACACCATGAGGAAGTCCTGTCCCTTTGTGATGAGGGTGTGAGGGCAGCTATGAGTGCTGTCAACCACTCTTATCGCCTTCTTCAGTCGGTGTGGGCTGAAGCGGGGGTAGGCCACCCTGTGCCACCTGTGGCGCTTTCATGCGTCAATGACGGCCTTGTGCTGTCTATGGACACACTGGCAAGGGTGCAGGCGCATGTTACTAAGTCCAGGAGGCAAATGGTTCTTGACCATATGCGTCCGGCTACGGCCGTCAGGGAGCGTCTTCTTGGGATGCCCCTGACAGGTCCTAGCATCTTCGGTGGCCAGGCGCGGGCCATCCTAGAGGACACTGCTAGCATTGCGCAGAATCGGTTGGCGGTAAACTTACAGCTGGGGCTAGTGCGGAAAGCGCACGCACTAGGGGCTGTAGGGAAGCCGTTGACTGTTCAACCTTCCAAGAAGCAGAAGAAGCATAAAGGCAAGGCGAAAGCTAAGCCTAGTGCGGCTGCTGCTTCGTCTGACTTTTCTCAGCCGACCCTGGCGAAGAAAGCCAGGAAGGCTTTGGAGGCCCCTACCCTCCCCAATGTTGCTCCTGATCACCCTAGAGGCGGGAAGGGGAAGGGTAAGTCCTCAAAGGGCGGAAAGAAGGGAGCGGATCATACCTGTGGGTACGAGAGCTCCCTTCTTATCCGCCTGAACCGCACCTGTGCGACAGGAACAGCGGTGCCAGTTAGACCTGCCGAGCCAAGACCGAAATGGTTCTCTCTCTCATTAAGAGAGGGGGGGGGGGGAGCGGACCGCGAGCCGGACAACCCCGTTAGGCGTTGAGGCGTCTATAGTGGGTGGAAGGCTCATGCGTTTCGTCGAGGCTTGGCGAGGTGTGACGTCAGACAGTCTGGCCCTGGGATGGTTATCCCAGGGATACATGCCGGAGTGGTGGGACTCCGCCACAGAATCTGTCTTTGGCACCTGTCTGGACACCCGTACCAAGGGAACCAGACAAGTTAGAAGCCATTCAAAACGAAGTGTCAGGTTTGCTTCTGAAGGGGGCAATAAAACCAGCAAACCAGAACACTCCAGGCTTCTATTCAAATATGTTCCTTGTCCCCAAGAGCACAGGGGGATGGAGACCCATACTCAATCTCAGGCCATTAAATTGGTTTATCCATACGCCTCGGTTCCAGCTGGAAACGCAGAGGTCGGTAATGGCAGGATTGAGGAAGGGAATGTGGTGTGTATCGATCGATCGGAAATATGCATATTTCCACATTTCAATGAACAGGAGTTGTCACAGGTTTCTGAGATTTGCGTTTCAGAATCAAGTATGGGAGTTTATTGTTCTCCCGTTTGGCCTGTCGACAGCTCCAAGGGTTTTCACAAGAGTGGTCCTTGCGGTGACAGCGTTTCTCAGAAAAGAGAACGTGGCGCTACACACCTACATAGACGATTGGCTGATCAAAGCAGATACGGCAGCCAGGTTGGACGTGGATACTGCTCTGACTCTGAAGTTACTTTCAGATCTAGGCTGGATAGTCAACAAGGAGAAATCCGAGTTGACACCCACTCAACATTTCCTTTATTTGGGGATGCGATTCGATCTCGAGGAGGGCAGGGTTTACCCGTCAGAGCCCAGAGTTGCGTCTCTGTTAGCCATCCTCAAGAGTTTTCGAGTGGGAAACCACATTCAGGCGAGGCGGTTTCTTCAGATGCTGGTCATGATGGTCTCCATGGAGCAGGTGATCCCGTACGCTGCTCTAATGCGAAGACCTATCCAGTTGTATCTGATGTCTCTGTGGAAACAGAGAACAGAACCCCTGTCAAAACTGGTGCCAGTTTTGGAGCCAATAATGTCGCATCTTGTATGGTGGAAAAAGCGTCAGAATCTCCTAGATGGGGTTTCACTGCACCTACCCCACCCCCAGCTGTCCGTGTACACGGATGCATCGCTGGAGGGATGGGGGACCTGCCTGGGAGAACACCAGGTCTCGGGCACATGGACTCTCCAGGAGAGCCAGCTGCATATCAATCTGTTGGAAATGATGGTAGTGGAACTGGCATTGGAACAGTTTCTTCCAATGGTCAGGGACACGGTGATATTGATACGATCGGACAATTTGACGGTAGTATCATAGATAAATCGCCAAGGCGGGACCAGGTCACCCACGCTGTGTATCAAAGCGTGGCACTTGATTCAATGGTGCAGGAATTACTTGGTTGTTTTGAAAGCAGCTCACATTCCTGGGTGATTGAACATTCTGGCGGATGCTTTGTCTCGCAGACAGAGAATTCTGCCAACAGAATGGTCCCTCAACCCTCCAGTTCTACGAAGGATCTTCGAGTATTGGGGCAAACCCAACGTGGACTTGTTCGCCACAAGGGAAAATGCTCAAATCATGACTTATGTCTCGCCGATTCCAGATCCAAATGCCGTCGATACAGACGCTCTGGCGATAAGCTGGAGGGGGATGCACGCTTACGCGTACCCGGCCACCATTCTTCTGCCGAAGGTATTGGTGAAGATCAGGGAGGAACCGTGTCTGGTCCTGCTAATAGCGCCGTATTGGCCCAGCAGGGCGTGGTTCACGGATCTGCTAGATCTGCTGGTGGAAAACCCAGTGCAGTTGCCCGAGATTCCGAACATAATCTCCCAGGCCAAGGGACGCTTCCTACACGAGCGTCCCGAAATGTTCAAATTGACTGCGTGGATGTTATCAAACAACGTTCCACGTCGGAAGGCTTTTCTCGACAAGCTGCTGATTTCATCGCGGCTGCGAGAAGGAGGTCAACCTTCAAGTCATATAACAACAAGGTTAACAGATTTGCAGACTGGTTTGAAGAAAAGGGTATTGATACCTTTCAATCCACTCTTCAGCAAATAGCAGACTTTCTCTGTGAGCTGTTCTTTTCAGGACTAGCTCCCGTCACAATTGCTGGATACAAGTCAGCTTTGGCATCAGTTATCCCTTGTCTAGCCAACAGGGATAGTCCAGAGGTGGCTCAGTTAAATGTGATGGTGAAGGGAATGGGCAATCTCCGACCGAGACAACCGGTAGTCATTCCAGCCTGGAGTCTATCTTTAGTGCTTAATGTACTGGCCAAGCACCCTTTCGAACCGTTGCGTTCGGCTAGTCTAAAGCATTTGACTCTAAAGGCGGTCTTTCTATTGGCAGCTTCCTCAGCTAGAAGGAGATCCATGAACTTTCGGCAGAGGGGGACCGATTTATTGTCTCCGGAGAGGGTCTGCGTCTTCTGCCAAGAGCAGAGTTTATGTCAAAGAATCAATCTTTGAGATATCCCGGCAAACCGATCATAATACCGAAATTAACAAGGTTTGATCGTGATGCCAGTGTCTGGTGCCCGGTCCGTGCTTTGACTAAGTACAGGAAACGGACAGACTCATTACGGTCGAACGATAGACATCTATGGATCTGCCATAAGAAGCCTTATGGCGCCGCATCCATGGATACTATCTCTCGTTGGGTAGTCGAATGCATTCAGAATACTCATGAGATGGCGACTGGGCACCAGGTACAATGCGCAAGGGCACACAATGTTAGAGGAATAGCCGCCTCGACCTACCTTTACAGTGGTGTTCCGTTAGAAGACATCATGACCATTGCACAATGGCACTGTGAGTCCTCATTCACGGATTACTATATGAGGGATGTGTCAGATTCAGCCAATCCACTCGCTTTAGCTGTTTTGAAACGATAGTTAAGTGACCACACTGCTCTTCTCCCTTTTTTCACTTTGGTAAGAAAAGAATTTAAAAGCAGACATGGTCGAGCGAGAGGTTGACAACCAGATTGTGTCACTGATGGCCAGACAAGTGAATGGTTGGAGGCGGTACGTCTGGAGTCCATTTATCATGAGGTAATTCAAGATTGAGTTTTTTGTATTATGTCTATATATCATGTTCATTCATCTTATATATTCATGCTCATTCCCAGGCTAATACATGTGTATATGCAAAGAGCAGTTAACCCTCTTGGCATGTTTGTGTTTTCAGGCGAGATGCATGTTCGTGAGTTCTCTCCATTTTCTTAGGAGAAAAAAGGGGGTCGGGGGGGGGGCAGTGATGCGAATGTGATTCGGTTCCGTTAACTTGACGGTCCTTTTTAGGTCTCCGTTAGTCAAGTTTAAGTCTAACTCTTTCTCCAAGGGGCTAAAGTAGCATTTATGGCTTGCCCCTTCCCACCAGGTTACTGACCAAATCTGGTGTATATCAGAAGTAACAGAATGGTGAGTATTGATCGAACGAGAATGAAGGAAATTTAAATTTCCCGTTCTCCGAGATCTAACAATACTCACCATTCTGTTACGGACCTAGCCTCCCAGCCCCACGGAGGCAAGCCATGGATTTCTCTTGTTTGGTGGCTATGCAAACAATATGAGCTCTATGGTAGACGGGTACTCGGCAGTTGGGAGCCGAGTACCCGGTTCCAAGGAGTCGTTAAAGCTTTCTACGTCTATAGTCCTAGAGCCAGCTGTCAGGGCCAGCTGTATATCAGAAGTAACAGAATGGTGAGTATTGTTAGATCTCGGAGAAAAGGAAATTTAAATTTCCTTCATTTTACTTGTAACTACTCCGCCAACGTAAGAAGCGACTTAATCGTTTTCATTTCTCGGGCGTTCAAGCAATTTGTCTCGTGTGTCTTAGTCCGTGATGGATCATTTTATGTTTGTTGCAATCTAAGGGAAATTAATGATTTGTTTGGATTGGGAGTTCATTTTATAGCGTCGTTGTTTTCGCAGCGTGTTTCTTGATTATTTTTTTTGTATCATGTCACATTTGGAATCCTAATTAAACATAGTACAAACTCGAATTGAAAAAAGGATTATTTGTTGCAAAGAAGAAATTTAGATTTTCAAATTATTCAATCTTACATTGAACCTGCAGAGCTTACGTCATGTAAAATTCATTGCTGGCAAATCAAGTCATATTTGCCAAGGGTCATCCTTGGTCGATTTGTTGGGATTTCACCAACACCCTTGCTTTCCCACGGCTAATAGTTATAGATGACTGTATTTTATGTCTCTAGTAGCAAATGGTTACACGAGATGATAATATTAAACTGCAAGTCAAGAACAAACTAGTTTAGGACACTCACCAGATTTTGCGCAATGGCGATCTTACGGACGGTTTTTCGGGTTTTTTATTTTCGTAATGGTTTTTAAACCGTCTCCATAAAAAACCATGAGACGGTGTGAAACCGGTATACCGGCCAGCCCTAGTCGAAGGCTTTGGCGAAGTCTAAAACTGCTGAGTCTACTTGTTGTTTAGCATTGAGTGCTTTGGCTAGGTCGAAGGCTGTCATGGCTAGCTGTGACTCACAGGAGTGTTTGCTTCTGAACCCATGTTGGTATTCATAGAGGATGTTATTTTCTTCTAAGAAATCCATCATCTGACTTACTAGGATGTGTTCCATGATATTGGCAGGAATTGATGTCAGAGAAACTGGGCGGTAATTTTTGGGATCTGTGCAGCTTCCCTTTTTGTGGATGGGTGAGATATTCGCTTTAGCCCTTTTGAGGGGACCTTTCCACTGTCTAATGATTCCTGGAATATGCTTGTTAAGATAGGTGCTATTTTCATGCTGCTATACCATCAGGGCCTGAGGCTTTGGATGGGTTAATGTTTTGCACTAGCTTAAATATACCTTCTTCACTAATCTTAATTGGGTTCATAGTTGGATATTTGCTGGGATCCAACTCAGGCATGTTGCTTTTGTCCTCCTTTGTAAACACAGTTGTGAAGTAGTTGTTTAAAATTTCAGCTTTGTCAGAGCTAGTTATTGCAGTTTTCTCATCAAATTTAAGAGTAGCAATTCCGAAATTGTCCTGCTTCATTGATTTTAAGTAGGTCCAAAGTTTCTTGGAATTTTTGTCCATGCTCGGGTCAAGAATTGTGTTGATATAATTCCAGTATTCTTGGTGGAGATCTTTGGATATTTGTTTTCTGATAGATTTGAATTTGTCTCAAAGTCGCTTACCATTTTCATGATTGCTTGATGATCTCGCTTTATTGTATATGCGCTGGGTTTTTTGTGGATTGCCAGTTTTATCTCTCTTGTGATCCATGGGAGGTGGTGTTTCCCTGACAGCATTTTATGAGGGATGTGCTTGTCCATTAACGTTGCTCCTATCATTGAGCTTGGTTAGGAATGATGTTGAAAATATTTCTAGTTGTTATTACACCACAAAAACATCTTAGGCATTTTGATTGAAAACCACGAAAACAAGATACATCACGAAAACCGGTAACACATTTATACAGAGTATAAATTTTAATAAAACCACAAAATATTCCATAAACATAGCTTATGGAGGATAGACTTCAAATTAGGCATAATCCTGGATTGAAGCACTCTCAAATAAGTAAGCTGAACTAAGCACAAAGCTATAAAAACTTAGCTGGAATATTAGCAGACTGTACTGCTTGCAGAATAGTTGAAAAGTAAATCTGTTTCCTGTTTGGGCTCCAATGCGCATGCGCGGGCATGCTTAGTGACAGACGTCACCAAGGAGTGAGTACAGACTGGTGCCAGTCTCTATCAGGCCATATGCTGGGGATGTACCCTACCAGTAGCCTGGTTGAGGGTCATAGATATTGAAATGGAATAGGCATATGGAGGAATGTAAGCAAGCATAAAAATCTTATTCTGGTGGCTAAATGCAGAGTAGCGATTTAGCAAGTAGTGATTGAACGGTATGTTTTATAGTGGTTAATAAACCAACAGGTCAACCCACAAGTGGGGGGATCTTGGTTAAGGGCTGGAAGATTTGCTCGTGAGTAAACATAGATCTTACGTGCTGTTTTCTTGTTAATTGTTGGTCTGAGATTTAATGTGATTTCTAATGCGTCATGTTCACTAAGTCCTGGTGTTGCTATGACTTTCTCAATGTAGTCTGGATGAGATGTCAGACAGAGATCCAAATTGTTGCTCTCCCTTGTTGGAAACCTAACCATTTGTTCAAGGCTGAATTCATTTATATATCTAGTAAGATGTAATACTAGAAATTACGTCATTGGCGCTGCTGCGTGTTCTGCACGTTGAGGTAATAATTCAACACACATGTATTGCGTATCGGCAGCCATTTTTAAAAAGTGAAAGTTACCGTAGGCGTGGTAAATAAATGAGACTTGAATAATAATTTTTCTTGCCCAACTTGTTTAGTAATAATTAGTACTTATTACTGATAACTATATATTGTATTGCGGCTGTTGCCATTCCTGTATTTCCGCAGTATTATTAGCTCACCTGGCCCTTCAGGCCAAGTGAGCTTATGGCATGGCGGCTGTCCATCATCCGTCCACCAAATCTCATCTCCTCATTTATGTTTTGACCGATTTCAACCAAATTTGACTGGAAGGATCCTAATGTGGTAGGCTCCAGAATTTCTATACTGAATTTTGTTTGGTAAATTTTTCTGGCAGCCATCTTGGATTTTCCTGAAATCCTTTAAAATACAACTCCTCCAACATAAATGGCCCGACTTCAACGAAACTTGGGTGGACTAGGTCTATCCTGGTAGGCTTCAACACTTCTAACAAGAATTCTGATTGGTCAATATTTCCGGTGACCATCTTGGATTTTCTGAAAATATCTGGAAATCAGTTAAAAGCTTGCTTCTCATTAGCCACTTGGCCGATTTCAACTCAGTTGGGAGGACCCTAGCCTGGTACGCTACAATATTTTGATTGGTCTATTTCTTCCGCGGCCATCTTGAATATTAAAAATATGGCGGGAAATTGTTTAAAACGCTACTCCTCATTAACTGCTTGGGAAATTTCAACCAGACTAGTCTGAAAGGATAATAGGCTGGTAGGTTTCAGACCATGTTTAACGAATTTTGATGGGTTAATCTTTCTGGTGGCCATCTTATATTTTTAGAAAATTTCTGGAAATCATTTAAAAGCCTGCCAGTACACCTCATTACCCACTGAGTCAATTTCAAGCAAACTCATTTGGAAAGACCCTAGAGTGATATGCTTCAGAACTTGTATGCAGAATTTTGATCGATAAATTTCTTTGGCGATCATCTTGAATTTTCTGGAAAATGGTAGGAAATCGTTTTAAAGCGCTACTCCTCATTATCTGCTTGGGAAATTTCAACCAGACTTGGCTGGAAAGATGCTAGGCTGGTAGATTTCAGAACTTATACAGAATTTTTATTGGTCAATTTTTCCGGCGACCATCTTGAATTTTCTGATGATTTTTGGAAATCAGTTAAAAGCCTACTCCTCATTAATCACTTGGTCGATTTCAAGCAAACTCAATTGGGAGAATGCTAGAGTCGGATGGTTTGGAATTTTTATACAGAATTTTGATGGGTGTATTGCTTTGGTGGCCATCTTGAATTTTCTGGAAAATACGAGAAATCATTTAAAACGCTGTTCCTCATTAACTGCGTGAGCAATTTCAACCAGATTTGGCTGGAAGGATACTAGGCTGGTAGGTTTCAGAACATGTGGTATAACATTTTAATTGGTCAATCTTTCTGGCGGCCATCTTCTTCCAGTGGCCATCTTGTTCTCAAAAATAACATCTCAGGCTGAAACTCATTATATTTAATTTCATCGATAACTAAGTGTGATTAAAGTTTATTCAAAAGAACTTGATCCGTGATAAAACATAATTGTCATGGACCAATGAAAATTGTGTGTTTGGTGGCCATATTGGATGTTTTTATTAACCTAAGGTTCAATCTTATTGTGCGCAGGTCAGCCGCCATCATTAATTTCCCACTAAATATTGTTTGTACTGAATCCCAATTTTGTATTTTATGTTTGTTACTGCTAAATCTTAAGTATATTGTCTGTTCAAATGCTAATGGTTCAAATGATTTGATTCATTTATGCGTTGAGGCTATTGGGCCTCTTGTTATCATACGTCATGGAAAATGGTAATCATGCAAAAAGAATTCTCTTAACGTAAACTTCAGTGGTCACCTCTATGCAATAAAGATTATGGCAACAGCATATCAAAACAAGGCTTTGGATTGATTGAGCAGAATAACACAGATCGTAGTTTATGTAGGTACCATAGCTACGTCATAAACACAAATGTTGGGCCTCTTGTTCAGATCCTTACTAGGCTTTAGCTTCTAGTTGTGACGCATATGATATAAATTTCAATATATCTGTTTATTTTCTGGTAGGCAAAACACTTACAAATGTATGTTCAGTTTCAATACCACATTTACCAATTTACAAACGGAAACTGAAAGATTTTACTTTGTTTTAAATTTTAGCTACCTGATTATCACAGGGTTCGTACTGGTCATGGAAAGCCATGGAATTTGAAAATATAAATTCCAGGCCTGAAAAGTCACGGAAAATCAGTGTTTTTTATCATAGGTCAAGGAAAAGTCATGGAAAATGGTAATCATGCAAATTAAAAGGAAATCTGTTGGCATAAATCGCCTTGTAATAAAAATTACGGCAACAGCCACAGTGTATCAAAACAAGGTTGTGGCTTGGTTGTTGTAGGAGGCAATATTCTGACATTTTGCAGAATAACTGAGATCTTATTTTTGGAGTTTTGTCATAAACAAAAGTCAAGATATTAATTCTTAGAGGTCATGGAATTTGTTAATTTTGGTCATGAAAAGTCATGGAATTTCAAACGCAGAAAGGTAACCCTGTTATCATGAAAAATAGAATTTGACCTGATATGGATTTACAACTATTAATTACATTCTGTGTATGTATCAGACCCGCCTATAGCATTACTGTTGGTAGCAGACTCCTTTTCTCATAAACATTAACATCAATTCACAGCCTCATAAGAGTTGAAATTACGAGATTACCTCACCCTAGAAAACCATGACGCAGTACTCACAATCCATCTATAGACCAGGTTAGGCTTGCGCGATTATGCAATTCTTATAATCGAGATCAGTTTAGATAAATAATAGCGATTGTTCGATTAAGCGTTGATGTGCTGGTGGTGTGTAGGATGGGGAGGCATAAAGCTTTCAAAACTGCTAGTATTGGTAATATCTGAAAAGACCACCAACCTTTACTTATCGATACAATCTGGCAAGGCCCAAACAGCCCAATGTTGGCGACCAACATAAAAGGGCAACATAAAATGATCCAAAGCAGACCCAAACATGCAGCAAAATTTGCTTATGTTGGCGAGCCAAAATAAACCTCTTGTGATTGGACATGACATGTTCTGGCAAGATCTCTTACGCTAACGGGAGTTTGAGACAGGGAAGGAGTAGGTCGCCTTGATCTATAAATGTACAAGAAGTTAGCAAATGGGTACAATAGGCGTGCACGATTATTGCTTTGAGTGATCACGACTCGATTGTCTAAGATAATCATGATTACTCGATTAATCAGCTTGGGTACTTATTACCGAGACATAATAACAAAGATATATATATGAATGTCGAAAGCTGCAATGGTATTTTGAAATGTCCATTTTCAGGCTAAGAGAAGACAATTTTTGAAAATCTATTACAGGTGTGCCTGGCTCATTACTCGAGCCAGTCATTCCAGTGATACAGTTTCCAAAATACTTTTCTCTTGGACTGCAAATGGGCATGCATCAGCTGAGCAAAATGTAAATAAAAAGGTAGATTTTGAAATATTTTATACAGTGGAATTATTCACGATTATTCAATTATTTCGTTTTTAATCGTATGAATTCAGGATTTAAAAAATAATCCTGATTTTCGATTTAATCACATAAGCATGGCTTGCAAATGGATATTTCTAAACACCATTGCAGCTTTCGTCATTAATATACATGTACCTTTGTTGTTGTATCGGTGTAATTTGTAACCAGTCCGATTAATCAAGTAATCATGATTATTCTTAAATAATCGATCGCGATCACTCAAAGTAATAATCGTGCAAGCCTACTATATAACACTATGAGCAATACAGTCCCACTGTCAGTGAAGGTGACACAAGACACTCCCGCACAGAAAGCCTTGGAATTAGCTGTACTCGGTGCCAACATCTATAGAGCTCGGTAGAGGATGCCACTGTACAAACCTGTTTAAAAGTGGATTATGGTCCGATCTCAATAAGGCTGAACTTGGTACACTAACGTCCAAGAAGAACCTGAGGGAGCTTAGAAGGACTCGCTCTATGGCAAAAGAAGGATGAGGACTGATTACAGCGGCAGTATGTTTTCAAACTACTACAGCTGCAGATCACAGTACATGTACACAATACAATAAGAATGTTTAGCAATATATATGATTGTTTTCATTCCATCCTCCCCACCCCATGAAAAACCGATAATTGAATAAGACTGATATACAAAGACATTTTGAAACTAATATGTGTGTAAGGGAAACTGATTGGTGGGAAGTAGAATGCAATTTAAATTGAATATACACAACCGTTTGCTTTCAGCCGATCTGATCTTCTTTGACAATTGCTTGCCCACTAAACCATTGTTTGGCTCTACCCCTCAATACACCATTCTAATTACTATGGATGTTACATCACTATACACCAACATCCCTCACAATGAGGGACTTACAGCTGTATCCCGACATCTAAGAGTACATGGCTGCCCAGGCAGGTTAACACCATGCAGATTACTCACATTACTCAAAATAGTGCTCACATGCAACAACTTTGAGTTCAATGATGAACATTACCTCCAAATTGGTGCTACAGCCATGGGCACAAAACTAGCACATAGCTATGCCATTATCTTCATGGTCCAACTCGAAGAAAAGTTACTCAGAACAGCTGAAGTACAGCCAGCCCTATACTATCGCTACATCGATGATATTTTCATAATCTGGACCAAAGGATCCAACTCTATGGTGAAATTCATAACACATATGAACAATGCGCACCGAACCATCAAATTTACAGCAGAACAAGCCACAAAATCCATCAATTTTTTGGATACTAAAGTGTTTATTCTCCCAAATAGACACCTAGGTTTTGATCTCTACACAAAACCAACAGATACACATGGGTATCTACACTAGTCATCAGCTCATCCTGAGTCCTCTAAACAAACAAGCCCCTAAGGACAATTCTTGAGACTACGGAGAATCTGCAGTAGAGAAACAGATTTTCTCAAAAACGCACACGGAATGGTACACCACTATGCAATAAGAGGATACCCAACAGATAACCGTATCTCCAGCTTACACAAAGCAATGCAACAAAACCGCACAGACCTACTCCTGCCAAAACCAACTAAAGAAATCAACACTAGGATACCGTGTATCACTGATTTCTATCAACATATCAAATGCCATTGGCCACAACTACAGTCCAGCCCAAAATGTCAGGCCACATTTACAGAGACACCCATCTTCGGCCACAGACGCAATCAATCCTTCAAGGATACATTGGTCACAGCTAAATTCACAGACCCAAGGAAATTTGGACAACAAGGGAGAAGTATAGCTAACCCTATACATCCATGCACCAAAAATAACTGCACATTCTGCCAAAACAGGAACAGCACAAACAGTTTCAAAAGCTCACAAACCGGGCTATAATATTTTATCAAAACAAACACATTCTGTCACACCATGAATGTCATCTACATGTACCTGCAAAAAATGCTACACATGAGGGATATTAAAAACAACAAAGACACACTTGTGGCACAACATTTTAATCTTCCCAACCACGGACCCACAAATGTCAATCACAGAATCATTGAGGTGTTGCGTCACGATCCTGATAGCATGGAAGCCACCTATTTCCGCAAGGACCGTGAAAAATTCTGGATTCATCAACTACATTGTATGGACCCAATAGGCATCAATCATGCAGATTGGTAACCGTTTTCTACCTTTGGTAGTAAAACATTTAATTGATTACTCGGTGACCAAGACTCCCCACCCTTGGTCACGCTTATGATGCCATAACCTGATTTCACACCTGAAATTATGTCACAGTTACGTATGACGTTGCCCTACACCAATGTCCCAACAAACATACTCAAATTAGTCATTAGTAAGTAATGGACAGATTCGTCTGTCCACTCTGCACGGCCTCCTTTGCTCATAGGACTTCACGCTGACATCACATTAGAACTATACACGAGAAAAAAGGATTCTGGTTCTGCGAACTGTGCAGCCATCACTACAGCAGGACAGAAGATTTTAGAAGACATCTTGGCAATATTCATAAAGTTTTCCCTAAAACAGGAGAATTAATCATTTCAACCAACAATGTTGACAGAATTGTAAACCAAGCAGCAGTGGATGCAGCACAGAGACAATGCCCACCCAGCTCACCAAGACCGCTACCATCTCTTGTGGGATCTCCCTCATATGTGGACAACATTGTGGATGGTGACATTCTACCAATCATAATCCAAGAATTAGAAAATGCACCAAATTTCTCCACCCCTCTATCTAACTGCAGGGAATCACCGAATTCTGACTTAATCAGTGGCGCCACAGCCCCTGAAGTATTCAACCCTGGTCACAACAGTCCAGACAGCGGGGTATCCGGACCAACCCTTGAGGACGATCTAGAGGACCAGAATACTTTGTCTTTGGAGGACACCTTCCTCCCACTCTCACAAAACAACGAGGACGTAGATTTCCTCATCCCTGAAGAAGAGGCTAGCCGAGAGGAGAATGCACTGTCCGCAGACAACTTACTTCTTATCCTTCACCAAATGGACTAAAAGTAAGAATTTAATATTTTTCTAAACCTTTTTTTGACTAATTTAAATTAACCATCCAAAACACGGATGACAAGATATATCACTTCCCCTCTGATGGGTATAACCAAACTTGGTACGAAACGCTATGAGTCAGGATCTCAATGGAATGAATACATAAACCAGTATTTACTTACCAATCTAACTCCCAATATACTTCTCCACTAGACCACGACCACAGAAACTCTATAAATTAACACTTAAATTTATAAAGCAGCCCTATTAGACATAACGGCCACCCGCCAGCTGCCACCAATAGCAAATAAAACTTAAAACGAAAAACCTTTTGGTAATAGCTGCACAAATGCGGCTACATTTAGCATAGGAAATGTACCGGCTACACAGTAAAGTAATCTGGCTACACCTCTCAAGTTTCACACCAATCTGGCTAGAGTAGCTGCCCTTACCGGCTACACACTAAGCCAATCCGACTACGAGATGACCCAATACTACACAAGCCAAAATCCGGCTACAAATTGTCTATCCCGGCTACAAAATCAATTCCTGTCACACAATTCTGTGTACCCGCATCTGGGAAAGTATAAAGGGAAGGCCCAAACTGTGCATTGGCATCCAGACTCAAACTTGCACACAAGTTCGCATCAGGACAAACAAGCGCAATCAAGCTTCTCAAAGAAGTACATTGTTTATGGTAACCTACCCAGAAGGTGTTTAGCCGAGATTTAGTGAATTTACCTTTAGCGCATATCAGTTTTATTAAAACAGAACAACAATGTGAGGATAGGTCTAGAACTTCTCTTTGTATAAATGTATAGACATTGTTCGGACTTAAGGAAAAGCCCATGGCCTAAAATAATGATGATGATGATGATGAGGGAATGACCTCACAGACACACCACAATTCGTCATTACCAGCATGGCAAAAATGTTTGCTCAAAGTCCTAGATAGTGCTTGTATTACCGTACAACTTTTAAATAAGTTAACATGTTTCCACAACAAAAATGGAAACATGCTAGTTAATAAAATTTTGAACACAAAATAAGAAATGGTTGGTTGAATATTTTAAACTTAATTGGATTGGAAGACATTGTTGCCATTCGAATCCGGTTATGTTCAAAATATTCAACAGTATTTTATAAGTTATTTTTTAGCTGTACTGTACATACAAGCTTAACCCTTTAATGGTCAAGACCGCCAAAACTGGCCTCTGCAGTGGTCTTGAGAAATGTCCATTTGCAGGCTATGAGAAGACTATTTTTGAAAATTTATCACTGGAATGACTGGCTCGATAAACGAGCCAGTCATTCCAGTGGTAAATTTTGAAAAGGGGCCTTCTCTTGGCCTACAAGTGGACATTTACTAAGCAAAATTTAAAATTTCTGATAAATTATGACCATTAAAAGGTTAAGACTATGAAGTATGAAAACAGATGATATTTGTCTTCTGTTTTCAGATGCATTTCCCGGCTATCCAGTTATAAATGTTGCTGGTATGTAGGTTCCGCCCTCTCATAATTACAGGACCATTGATTGGTTTTCAACAAACCCATGGAATCTGTGCTTTGAGCATATCATTTCGAAGTAGTAATCCAGGAATATCATTGCTTGGCTCAAATAATAAAGCTGTCCACTGTACAGCCAGAATTATGTATCAACCGACAGGACAACATTTTTCTCCACGAGGACTTCAGGCTTATGGAAACAGACCCATATACTACCAGAATCCCTGGAGCCCCAACACCATTCATCTAGGGCAAGTTGGTTATGGGCGTGGTCGTGTTCCAGCAGTACACATGGCGACACAATTACCCGCTGCACCAATGCATAATCTTTATACAGACTTCACACATGAGGTGATGTTTCCTAGCTTTGTTCAACCGATACTACCTAGTCAGGCATATTTTCAGTCAACAGCACCATCACAGATAGCGAATGCAAATTTACCAGATCTCAAGGAAACGATACGATTGAATCTGCTTGGGAAATTGAGAGAGATGAGAAATAACCCGGCACCAGACACTGAAACATCAAACAGTGATGATATCCTAGAAGCATCGTCATCAAAGTAAGCATTTATAGTGGTATTATAGGCAAAGAAATATACAGCCCTTTAACCCTTACCACTCTGATGTTAGTATTCTATCTTTTGCCATGTCAATGCCAAAGAAACTGGTGTTCATTTTTCAACAATTTTAGTGGACGATGTTGCTGTCTACGACAGCTCCATCTTCCACCAAATTTTTTGAAAAATGAACACCTGTTCATACTTTAATTTAATTTGAAAATTTAAAATTTTGACATCAGAGTGGTAGCTGGTAAAAGTCTGATTACACGTGGACTGAATAATCATATTTGAAATACTATGTCAACATAGTGATCACGCAAGCAATATAAGATTTACTCTGTCAAAAGTCTGATTACATGAACAGAATAATGGAGAAATCCAGTTTAAGCTATACCCCGCCCATCTTTAGCAAATTCCACCCACACTTCACCTGTTTTGGGATCGATCGATCCCTGAACTGCCTGGCTAGCAATTTCCAGAAAATTATACGGTTTACGTTGTTGAATATTTTGAAACTAATTTTGACTGGGTGCTGTTGCCCAGTCAAATTGGTTTCAAAATATTCAACAGCATTTTTATTAAATAGCAAAGACATACAATTCGTACAACAACGCTTAATCCATCATCAATTACGCGTTCGTGACAAATTTACCTATGTCATTCATAACATAATTGATTATGACATCATCCTACAGGTCATGTAGTTGATTATGATGTCATATAATTGACTGAGAAACTAGAATCTTCTGTTACCTTGTCCCGTAAGGAGAAAAGGGTATTGTGATCTGGTCTGTCTATGTATCTCAAAAACTACTGGTCTGATTCAGATAAAATTTTAACTCAACAAAGAAACTTGCCATGCAAGAGGATTTCCAAAGGTTGGTCGTGATCCGGGTAAAGAATCTGTATTTCTCTCAAACTACTTGTCCAATTTAGGTCAAATTTTAACATAAAAAAGGATGTGGCCATATCCTAGGAGTCCACAACTTTGTGCGTGATACAAAAAAAATTCCAACTTTTTACATGACAAAGACGGAAAGTTAAGGGTCTGCAATCGTTAATTACTCTTGTCGTACTTATTGTATTTTGATTTCCCATGTCAGAAGTCTGATTGCATGAGAAGAATAATAAACCTTTCCACAACCTTTCCCACATTAGTGTATTTTGTGAAAATACCTTCCCAGAATGCATTGCACATACCACTTCTAGCTGAAAGCGTGATAGCCAAGGCGCAAACAGCATTACTTTACTATTGGAATCCGATACAACGCATTTTAAGCAGTTTATATGAAGAACTAATTTCATAATATTATTGAAGTCATGCATCCTTGGCAAGCTAAGCCAATTTTCTGTACATTTCTGTATTCGTTTTTATAGTTTTGTAAAATTTAATACAGTTGATTGTGATTTTAAAATATCCCCTATTGTCCACTTGATTTAATGAGTCTAGGTATAATGATGTATTTTATATACGCAAATAACGCAGTGAAAATTTTACATAAATATAAAAAATAATGCATTGACCCATTACTGGTCAAATTTGGTTTTTTTTAAATTTAAATTTCTCATAGAAAATGTCCATTTGCAAACCAAGAGAAGACTATTTTTGAAAATTTACCCCTAGAATTGACTCGGTTATCGAGCCAGTCATTCCAGTGGTAAATTAAAAAAAATAGTATTCTGGTCTGCAAATGGACATTTCTCAAGACCATTGCAGAGGCCAGTTTTGGCCGGCATGACCATTAAAGGGTTAATGTTTAGACAATTTAATGCGCTTTCCAATGATGCATGATTTAAATAATATAATGATTTTACTTTATCATCGGAACGGTTTAAATCGCGGTGTATTTTAGGGCAATAGTAACTCAATACAGGTCAGCTGCTTGTTGGCGGCGTTACCAGCCAGCAGTTGTGGTCTGAGCGTTGATTTATGGCAATCCTGGCGTAATGACGTCAATGTGGGAAAGGTGTATTGTACTAGATGTCCTAAGTAAAAAGTAAACTCTGAAATCTAAGGTTTAGTTTGATGAGCCCTTTACATGATTATCGAGACCATCAAATTCAACGAAGGCTCTCTGTAATTAATCTAAAGAACTGGTCTGGTCTGCAACATCAGTTTTCTACCTGTAATGACGTAATTGATTGTGACGTCAGTAACAGCATCAGATCCCTCCAATTCATTAGGTTAACCACCCAAGCGTCACATTTCTGGTTTTGTGTCCTTGTTTTCTAGGCGTCAGAGACGTGGCAGTCCTACACAAACAAAGAAACAGAGACTTCAGAATGCTGCTCACTTTCAAAGGATTGCAAATTATGCACCGAATAGTGATCCTTATAGACAGGTATTTGAATAATATGCACGCATCATCATGTATACAGTCACACCAGTCAATAGTGGACACTGTCTTTTGCGACCAGAAGATTATGATTCTTCAAATGAATTTTATCTAGTGACCAACTGTCTTTGAAAACAGTTTATTGTTTTGAAGTTAATGTGACTGGAAGTCGTTCTGTCTAAAGGCAGCAATGGTTTCTGGGCAAGGCCCTAGTCTGGTAGGTTTCGGAATACTAATATAGAAATTAGGTTGATTAATCATTCTGGTGGTCATCTTGGATTTTCAATTGTGTCCAGCAAATTGTTTGAAACAATACTCCTAAAGCATGTAAAATGTCCAGTCACAATTTGTGCTATTAGGCACATCTTATAAAAAAGATTTGGTTTCCCGCAAACCAGGTGGGGAAAAAAGACCAGTAGGGATGGCGGAAATATATTTTTTTTCAATTAATTTATTTTAAAACGGTCATAAATCTTTGCTTTTCTGATATTTGACTCGATGTCCATTAAATATGGTTGTAATTGCCAAATTTTCATGTTTTTCTTTGTTATGTTTTTCATGACACAATTAGTAAAAGGGATTCACATTGCATACAAATGGCCTTAAAAACATTGTAACTTGTACAGTTTTACAAATGTATTTACCATTTATGCTGAATAGAAAAAAAAATTATTTTATTCCCGACCGGGTGAAAAAAAGGAAGGATTTCACCCGGGAGGTTGACGGGAAACGAAATTATTCTTTATTTTGGCCTTAAAACTTAAATTTCTGCGCTTATGTCCACAGCTCTTGTTTGTGTCTCATGAGGTGGTCACTTAAGACAGGTTTGACTCAAATTTCTCTATGAAAATGTCAATTTGCAGATTATCGAGCCAGTCATTCTAGTGATAAATTTTCAAAAATATTCTTCTCTTGGTCTGCAAATGGACATTTATCAAGACGGCTGCAGAAGCTGTTTTTGGCTGATATGAGTGTTACAGGGTTAATTAATCCAGGTTTTATTTTATTATGAACGAAGTTTTGTTGTGTTCAAACTGTTTTCAACTACATCATGTATGCATTATATATATCCTATAGTGATTGTTGATTAATCATCTCTATCACCTGTTGGCTTACTACTCACCTGTTGATATACAGTACAGCTCAGAAATAACTTAAAGAAGAAGTACAATGGCATTGAAAGTGGCTTTCATATACAACATTGGGCAATAAAGAATGAAATAGAATGTGTTATTAGAAGATATTATTCAGATTTATTTTAAATTAGGCGATCCTGCGCCGCCTCGCTGAAAAACGAAATGAGAACGCTTGGTGCGTGATGTCATTTCAGGGGATCGGCTGAGCTTGCCTGAAACAGCTGAGCGAAATAACGTTGACGCGCTGTCATTTGTGAAGCTCAGAGGCGACTTGTTCTAACAGAAAAGCAATTTTCGCGAACTCAAAGATTATTATAATACAATCATAGACCATCAACTACATTCGTAGTAAAATCTTTATATATATATATATATCCTACACACCCACCCAACACAAGTAGTCTAATGCGTGGGAAAGAACAAAATGTACGTTGTCAAATTACATTGTAAATATCTATCCTCTGTCATTCAACAAAGATCTCGGCAAACTAGGTCACCTGTCTGTTGGCACTTAACCCTTGAAATTCCAGTGTCTCGATTATAAGAAAACTACACCAAAAAGCTCTTGAATATTTTTTAAACTAATTTGACCGGATTATGCTGCTGTTGTCATAGACAGCACCAACTCCTAGTCAAACTAATTCCAAAATATTCAACAGCAGGGAATGTGTACAGGTGTGGGTGTGGTGGTGGGAGGTGGGGGTGGGGGGGGATGAGTTAATTGAATACAATCACTGCCTACACAATTTCCTGGGGGCAGCGGTAGTAGTAGTAGTAGTAATAGTAGTAGCAGCAGTAGTAGCGCCGCAGCCACCGTAGCCGTCTCTGCTGCTGCTAAAGCTACTACTACTACTACTACTACTACTACTACTACTACTACTACTACTACTACTACTGCTACTACTACTACTACTACTACTACTACTGCTGCTGCTGCTGCTGCTACTACTACTACTACTACTACTGCTACTGCTGCTGCTGCTGCTGCGTAAAAATGGCATGCGTATATGTGGTTTGCCGCATGCCAAACGCATTCAGTGTGTTCATTTTCTGCTGAGGGCTGCTTGCTGCCCACGTGTCGCTTGCCGCCTGCGTGACGCGCGTGTGACGCCTGCACTCTGTCTGTTCTGCCCTTTAAAGGGTACGTACTGCAGTAGATCAAATAGCTCTGATAGGATGGGTTGTAAATGTGAACTAGATTGATCAGTCAATGAAGCATCATCGCAAATCCCCCGTTTGACACACACAACAACCCCACCCACCCTTTTTAGCCAAAGCTAAACGTCCTTTTGCACTCCGCAATCACCCATTTCCCATCAATGTGGAGTGGATGAGCACATTTACATTTGGCCCCGCCCCAGGTGGTGGGGGGGGGGTCAAAAGTTCATGAAATTGATTGTAATGCAACTCCTCTGAAATCGTTAGACTGACCACAACCAAATTTGATATCTGAGTTACTCCTATGATTGCGGAGTGTAAGAGGCCATTTATATTTTGTTCCGCCCCCAAGGGATGGTAGAGGGGTTAAAGGTCAAAATTTTAACCCACGGAAATTGATTGTAACGCATCTCCTCCGAAACCGTTGGACGGAATTCAACCAAATTTGGAATGTAAGTTACCCATATCAATGTGCAGTGGATGAGCACCTTTACATCTGGTTCCACCACCAAGGGTGGGGGATGGGGGTCAAAAGGTCATGAAATTGATTGTGATGCAACTTCTCTGACACTATTGGACAGAATCCAACCAAATTAAGTATGTCAGTTACTCATATCAATGTGGAGTGGATGAGCACATTTACATTTGGCCCCGCCCCAGGGTGTATGTGATGGGGGTCGGGGGGGGGGGGGGTGTCAAAAGGTCATGAAATTGATTGTAATGCAACTCCTCTGACACTATTAGACGAAATTCAACCAAAATTGGTATGTGAATTACGCATATGATTGCGGAGTGCAAAATGACATTTACATTTGGCTCAGCCGCCGAGGTGTGGGTTGTGGGGTGTGGCAAAAGTTCAAAGCGCTGAACGTGGGGATTTGCGATAATGCGTCATCGACCGATCAATCTAGTTATCCCCACGCTTTTAGAAGAAAAGGGGGGGATTATGTGATGCGACCTGTGAGTGCGTGCGAGCATGCGTGCGTGTGTCGGCTGCCTGGGCACTTATCGATTATAACGCATCTCCTTCTAGACCATTTCAGATGGAAACTTGAAACTTTGGGTATGATTACACATATGGCCAGGGATGTGCATGGCACATTTGAAATTTTGTTACAATCCCCAGGGGTGGGGCTCAGGGGGGGGGGGGTGATTGTGAGTCAAAAATTAAATTTATCCAAACGTGGTCTTGTCGCATTTCATTTTGAAACCCATTACTGATTGAAACTACATTTCAAGGAATTTATTGTATTTTGGGTCAAAGTGAGGGTAAAGCTCGAAGTGGTGAACGTGTGGGGATTTGCGATGACATGCATCGACTGCACATTTTAGTTCCTAATGTAAACATTGTCTTGTAACCCGCAATCAAATGGGTAATTAACATACCAAATTTGGTTGAATTCCGCCAACTTTGACTTTCTGCCACCCACCCCCCTCCCTCCACCCAGCCCCACCATGTGATTGGAGCCTAATCTAAACGTCATCTCAATATTATGGATAACTCACATAACAAATTTGATTGAATTCCACAAATAGGTTTCAGATGAGATAGCCAGATGGATGGATGGACAGACTGACTGACTGACTGACTGACTGACTGACTGACTGACTGACTGACTGACTGACTGACTGACTGACTGACGGATGCAATATCCCATCCTATTTTTTTAAAAACACATGAGGACGAGCTACAGTTGCGACTTTGGCCTCTTTGTCAGGAATGTAAAAAATTGACAGACAGAGACAGGCAGACTTATAGTAATCGCGAGTCCAGATTGTTTCACATTTTAAAATTTTTCTGGATGTTTTTCGGATTACACATCAGGTTGTGGAATCCTAATGTATGGTCACACCCTTTCATGTGTTAAAGTTGTAGCCAAATCAGACCAGTAGTTTCCGATCGAGATATCCACAGTTTCAGAATTTGATCCTATCGGAATTCAGGTTCTTTTATACGGATCATGGACAATACTGGAAATCTCTTTGATGGCAAGTTTCTTCATGTTAAAATTTGAGCCAAATCGGATCAGCAGTTTTTGAGACAACTATATGAGAAAGCAAAGCCTGGGATATAGAAATGCATGGATTGTGATTTATTTACAGTCATGTGAATGTGATAGGACTTATTACTAATGAACACATACAATAACACCAAACACCAACAAACATCATTTAGAAATCCTAGAAGAAAGAACATTGTTTTGATTAAATTATTTAAATATATTGTCCACTTCTTCTGAGCTGTCAGTCCTTTATCATTTGTTATTGGCGGTGTGTAAGTAAGCATATTGAAGTATAGTACCATATATATAGTTCCTTGAAGAATGCCAGACACACTGTAAAATTGAATAAAAAGACAACAGATTCAGGAACGTATCATATATAATATAGTACACAAACTCTCCGGTCACCCCTCCCTCTCTCTCTCCCTCCCTCCCTCCCTCCCTCCCTCTCTCTCTCTCTCCCTCCCTCCCTCTCTCCCTCTCTCTCTCTCTCTCTCTCTCTCTCTCTCTCTCTCTCTCTCTCTCTCTCTCTCTCTCTCTCTCTCTCTCTCTCTCTCTCTCTCTCTCTCACACAGGCACTTTAACCATTTGGTGGTCAAGCTGAAAAAAGCAGGCATCTAGAATCTAGATCTATCTTGTGAATGTTGGCTTACAGACCCAAGAGACCATTTTTGAAGATTTAACATTGGAATGAGTGGCATGACAACATCAAGTCAGTGATTCCGGTGGTAAACTTTAAAAATTAATCTTGGGCTGCAAATGAACAGTTAGCAAACAAGATTTTAGATGTTCTTTAGATCAATTTTGCCTATTAACTCTTTAATAACTAATTGCTTATTGAATGTCCATTTGCAGGCCAAGAGAAGACTATTTAAAAAAAATGGACCACTGGCATGTCTTGCTCGATAATCGAGTCAGTCAGTCCAGTGATAAATTTTCAAAACTAATCTTCTTATGGGCTGCAAAAGGATAGTTCTCAATACAGCACCTACTTTCTCTAAAAACTTTGTTAAAAACAGCTGACCTGTATGACTGCCATGCAATTTAAATTTTAATACTAGATGCTATTTCATGAGTTGAATCAATCCCCCAAGTGGTTTCGGAGATTTTTAAAGAGGTTTCTAAAAATCAGCCAAAATCCAAGATGGCCTCGTCAAATTGGCTGAAAAACAATATTGATTGGTCAGGAAAATTGAAAGCTTTACTTGGTGAATGTCCATTTGCAGGTGGGCCTGTCATTGCAGTGGTAAACTTTCAAAAATGGTCTTCTCTTGACCTACAAATGTACATTTTTTCAAGATCATTGCAGAATCCGGAACCTTCTGAATCCATGAGCAAAAATTCAAATTTTCTTGGAAAAACTTGACCATTAATGGGTTAATTAGTTTGCAATTTTTCCAGTCAAATTAATTGCAAAATATTTACCATAATATGTTAAATACTTTAAAAGATAGGCCGCATACTTTTTCAGGCATTTGTCGGTGAAAGGGTTAAGTATCATTTTGAGGCACTGTTGACATAAGAGGGGTTATTATATAAAAGTGTATCAGTGCATAGGAAGAGTGAAAACTTGTTTTATAGCCATTACAACTAGCTTTTGACGTTCATGAAATAGACGCGCAACAGCTATCAGAATCACGAAAATACATTTCATTTCCATTGAAACTGATTTGCTGTATTAATACGCTAAACCACACAACATGAGATATTTGTATTTAAAAGGTAACATAATAATGTATATGCTGGGTTCTCACCAATTTGAGCCGTAATATCCAAAACCTTGGCGCATCAAATGATCACCGACACGCAAGCGAGCTGTCAGAATGTTAGTGAGTCAATTTTCCGTCATACACAGGTCCCTGATATTACATCTTAAGCCTTATCTTCGGGTGTTTGAGTTTCGTTTTCGGAAGGTACGAAAATGAGCACTTTTGATATGAAATTTTATATAAATAGTAATAGTCTATAAAAAATATTATATAACCATATCATTATGTTGGCTTATACTGAGTTATTTCCATACACTAGCGCGGTAAGTTGGCTTAGCGTTTTACTTACACTTTACCATGTTTCCAAGACGTGGTTATGTTTGCTATAAATTGGATTGGGAAACATTGCTGCTGCGTAAAGCGGTGAAGTCTTCCAATCCATTTATGTTCAAAATATTCAACAGTATGTTTTACTTTGTTTTGGAAACATGTCAGGTTATTTGTCAGATGTACTGTATAATCTGTATATCGTTTAAATGCAGGTAACGGCGGCCATTATGGAGTATTATGACACTTATAAACAAACAGATGAGATGTTTAAAATGAAGATGTCATTTAGAGATTCCCTGTACGCTCTCATACGAGGCGTATTCCCATGTGAGTACCAAAATGTTGCTTACAGATTCCTTGTATGCTCTCATACGAGGCGTATTCCCATGTAAGTATTGAGCTGTCATTTAGAGATTCCTTGTATGCTCTCATACGAGGCGTATTCCCATGTGAGTACCAAAATGTTGCTTACAGATTCCTTATATGCTCTCATACGAGGCGTATTCCTATGTAAGTATTGAGCTGTCATTTAGAGATTACGTGTATGCTCTCATACGACGCGTATTCCCATGTGAGTATTGAGCGGTCATTTAGAGATTCCTTGTATGCTCTCATACGACGCGTATTCCCATGTGAGCATTGAGCTGTCATTTAGAGATTCCTTGTATGCTCTCATACGAGGCGTATTCCCATGTGAGTATTGAGCGGTCATTTAGAGATTCCTTGTATGCTCTCATATGAGGCATATTCCCATGTGAGTATTGAGCTGTCATTTAGAGATTCCTTGTATGCTCTCATACGAGGCGTATTCCCATGTCAGTATTGAGCTGTCATTTAGAGATTCGTTGTATTCCCTCATACGAGGCGTATTCCCATGTGAGTATTGAGCTGTCATTTAGAGATTCCTTGTATGCTCTCATACGAGGCGTATTCCCATGTGAGTATTGAGCTGTCATTTAGAGATTCCTTGTATGCCCTCATACGAGGCGTATTCCCATGTGAGTATTGAGCTGGCATTTAGAGATTCCTTGTATTCCCTCATACGAGGCGTATTCCCATGTGAGTATTGAGCTGTCATTTAGAGATTCCTTGTATGCCCTCATACGAGGCGTATTCCCATGTGAGTATTGAGCTGTCATTTAGAAATTCCTTGTATGCCCTCATACGAGGCGTATTCCCATGTGAGTATTGAGCTGCCATTTAGAGATTCCTTGTATGCCCTCATACGAGGCGTATTCCCATGTGAGTATTGAGCTGCCGTTTAGAGATTCCGTGTATGCCCTCATACGAGGCGTATTCCCATGTGAGTATTGAGTTGACATTTAGAGATTCCTTGTATGCCCTCATACGAGGCATATTCCCATGTGAGTATTGAGCTGTCATTTAGAGATTCCTTGTATGCCCTCATACGAGGCGTATTCCCATGCGAGTATTGAGCTGTCATTTAGAGATTCCTTGTATTCCCTCATAAGAGGCGTATTCCCATGCGAGTATTGAGCTGTCTTTAGAGATTCCTTGTATGCCCTCATACGAGGTGTATTCCCATGCGAGTATAAGTAAAGGAGACTAGGCCTGGATAGTATCATACATGGGACCCACTGCCATTACTTTTGGGGTCCTACGCTGAGTTTTGGGGTGGGAGGATATACCCTCAAAAGGACCCTTGTGAGAATCACTGTGTGTATGCATAGTCACTAGACAGGAATTTAACTTGGACAAGATAATTTCTCAGAAATTAAGAAAGCTGTACCATAAAAACACGATGTTCTTGGATTGTAATTCATAGAACACGCTGGGAATTACTGTTACTCCCACTGAATAAGTCGAATAACTGATGGCATATTTGTCCCGGTTCCATGAAAACATGTAAAATTGCTATAAAAAAAATATGTGTTAGGAGCCATCAGAATTATGCCTACGTTTCGTCCATCGTGTGTCCTTCCATCGTCTGTCCATCGTCCGTCAACTTTTCCTTTAAACGACTTCTTCTCAAGACCCACTGGGATGATTTCAATTATATTTGGCAGGAAGAATTCTTATGGTATAGGGGTCCAAGTTTGTTGAAATGAAGCTGATCGGCCAATTTGGCTGGCGGCCATCTTGGATTTTGGCCGCGATTTTAGGAAACATCTTTAAAAATCTTCTCCAAAACCGCTGGGGGAATCGATTCAAAACTCATGAAACATCATCTAGCCAAGTTTGATCAAGAAGACTTTATTGACCAAATGGTTCGGCGGCCATCTTGGGTGACCTAGTTTTCCCAAAAACGACTTCTCCAGAATCGCTGAAGGGATCAGGCCGAAATTTGAGAGATATGATTAGAGACTAAGGGCCATTAAAGTTTGTTCAAGGGAAGTTGATCCATCAAAAAACATGGCTGTCGTGTTCCAATCAAAATGTAGCGTATTTAGTGGCCATATTGGCTTTTTTTTTATTTGATAGATTTTGAGGCAGAAATTGGTTCTCTATATGTTTTTGGTATTCTGAGCTCAAATTTGCCATTCGAAACTGTCGGATCAACGGTTTGGCGGCCATCTTGGATTATTTTCCCGCCAATGGCGCCCATACTAAAGCAATGGGAAATTTAAAATGTCTTTTTCTGGAGAACTAATAGGCTGATTTCAGTTATATTTGGCAGGAAGCATCTTTAGGGCATAGGGATCCATGTTTATTCAAATGGAGCCGATCGGCCAATTTGGCCGGCAGTCATTTTATATTTCGGCAGATTTTAGGAAACGTCTTTAAAAATCTTCTCCGAAACTGCTTGGCCAATCGATTCAAAACTCATGAAACCTCATCTAGGGAAAAACGTAAGACAGGTTTGTTCAAGAAGAATTGAGTGACAAAATTGTTTGGCCGCCATCTTGGATGACCTAGTTTTCCCGAAAACAACTCCAGAAGTGTTGAAGGGATCAGGCCGAAATTTGGGGGATATGACTATGGACTAAGGGCCATTAAAGTTTGTTCAAGGGAAGTTGATCCGTCAAAAAACATGGCTGCCGTGTTCCAATCAAAATGTAGCGTGTTTGGTTGCCATATTGGATTTTTTTATTTGATTCATTTTGAGGCCAAAATTGGTTCTATATATTTTTGGGTGTATTCTGAGCTCAAATTTGCCGTCTTCGAAACTGTCGGATAAACGGTTTGGTGGCCATGTTGTATTATTTTCCCGCCAAAGGCGCTCATACTAAAGCAATGAGAATGTCTTCTTTTCGAGAACTGTTAGGCCAATTTCAATTATATTTGGCAGGAAGCATCCTTAGGGCATAGGGATCCAAGTTTGTTCACATGAAGCTGATCGGCCAATTGGGTCGGTGGCCATCTTGGAATTCGGCTGATTTTTGGAAATGTCTAAAAATCTCTGAAACTGTTTGAGGGATCGATTCATAACTCATGAAATATCATCTATGGCAAGAGCTGAACCAAATTTGTTCTTGATTGACCAAACAGTTTGGTGGCCATCTTGGAATGCCTATCTTTTCCGAAAACAACTTCTCCAGAACCGCTGAAGTTTGGGACATATGATTATGGAATAAGGGCCATTAAAGTTTGTTCATGGGAAGTTGATCTGTAAAAAAACATGGCTGCCGTGGGACAATCAAAATATAGCGTGTTTGGCGGCCATATTGGATTTTTTTATTTGATGGATTTTAAGGCCAAAATTGGTTTTATATATGTTTTTGTGTAATTTTTTAATCTGTCGGATAAATGGGTTGCCGGCCCTCCCATACTAAAGCAATGGGAAATTTTAAATGTCTTCTTCTTGAGAACTGCTGGGCCGATTTCAATTATATTTGGCAGGAAATAATGTTCAAACGAAGGTTCAAACGAAGCCGATCGGCCAATTTGGCCGGCGGCCATCATGGATTTTGGTCGATTTTTAGAAATGTCTTTAAAAATCTTCGCTGAAACTGTGAGCGATTGATTCAAAACTCATAAAATATCATTTAGGGCACGATCTGAACCAAGTTTGTTCAAAGGAACTTAATTTTCCAAATGGTTGGGCGGCGTTTTGATGACTAAGGGCCATTAAAGTTTGTTGAAGAGAAGTTGATACATAAAGAAACCTGGCCACTGTTTTCTTGTTACAAGTCTGCTCAACTCATTAGAGTTCTACTTATTAGTCCCCTACCGGTAAAACCCGGGGGACTATAGGTTTGCTGTCCGTCTGGCTGTCCGTCCGTCTGTCGCAGTTGGTTTTCCGCACTTTTTCGCAGTCCTTCAAGGTATTCAACTGAGAATTGGTTTATTGCTTTGTTATGAGAAGTTACAGACCAAGTTCGAGTTTCAGGCGTATGCGTCAATTTTTTATGTAGTCATGCCCCCTTTTGGGTTAAGAAATACGAAAAATATAAGTTTTTCACACTTTTTTTCGCACTCCTTCAAGATATTTAAGCGAAAATCGGTGCATCGCTTTAGTATAAGGAGTTACAGAGCAAGTTCGAGTTTCAGACATTTTCGTCAATATTTCATGGAGTTATCCCTTTCGACTTATTAAATACGAAAAATATTAGTTTTCAGCACTTTTTCGCAGTCTCAAGATATTATACCGAGAATTACTACATAGCTTTGTTATGAGAAGTTACAGACCAAGTTCGAGTTTCACGCATATGCGTAAATCTTTTATTGAGGTATGCCCCCTTTCGACTTAGGAAATGTGAAAAATATCAGCTCTCCACACTTTTTCGCACTCCAAGATATTTAAGGAAAAATCGGTACATCGCTTTAGCATACGGGGTTACAGAACAAGTTCAAGTTTCAGACATTTTCGTCAGTGTTTCATGGAGTTATGCCCCTTTCGACTTATGAAATACAAAATATATTAGTTTACCGCACTTTTTTCCCAGTCTTTCAAGATATTATGCTGAGAACTGCTACATTGCTTTGTTATGAGAAGTTACAGACCAAGTTGGAGTTTCAGGCATATGTTTAAATTTTTTATGGAGTTATGCCCCATTTCACTTCAAGAGTATACTTACCTCCCTAATACTTATTGATATTGCTAAATATCGGCTTTCACTCAATAAACACTCAGATTAAAACAGTTAGGATGCCAGCCCCACCACCGCGCATGCGCAGACTAGCACTTCCTCTTTGCTAATTTATTGGCAGAGAGTAAACACATGTTTTTGTGCTTTGCGCTTTTCTACTCATTTTTAAGTCGATTTAGCCTGTTTAGTAGAAGTTTCAAGCCTGTTTGGAATGTCTGAGAGAGTTGCTTCACCGGAGGACGGCCCAGGACCTATCCATCAGGTGACTTCTATTAAAATTTAGCGAGTTTTACCCGGTGTAATGTGTTTCCGGGACTCGCGTTTACCGTGATAAGCGCCTTGTTTAGTTGGTTTATTTCAACTAGGTGCTATATAATACTAATCTCTCTTTGTGTTTATGTCCACAGGTCTTTGTGAGGATATGTAATGGACATCACAGCATCAGAGGGTTTGTTTCTCTCCACCATGGTTCCATTTCCTACTAATACTGTTAGGTTATCTAACCAAAATTTTTTATGTTCAGTGAGTCGGAGGCCTAGTATAAAGGTCTTCTCACTTTGCCCTCTTTATCCAACTCCTTCCCCTAAGGTGGAGAGTGTTAGGAGGTGTAGTCTTGGTGGAGTGCTCCAGGTCATCACGTTGAATGGTTTGTCTATACAAGGTGTCAGGTATCTAATTATCGATATGAGGTGATGTTAATTATTTAAGAAAAAATTTACTGTATTATGCCATTGTTATCAGTATGTATCTGATGGTTGTGTAGTCGGAATATCCATTCTGTAGATGTTCTGGTTATGGATACAATTCGTCCTTGCACTTGGATGTATGTTATGGATCGATTTTTTTCCTGTCATGGGATTAATGATGTCATAATCAGCCTTGCTCTTTATTAACAATTAAAGTTTTGTCCAACGCTGGTTTCAGATGATTGGTGATCTTTATGATCATTCTCCCTCTCTTTGAGTTGGTTTGAGTTTCTAAGCTTAACTATTTTGCTCATTGTCCTCGTCCTTTGGCCTGTTTCAGAGACCTGGTTGCTCGTCCTGTGGACGTTTCTTAAAGGAAAAGTTTGTTCCGCATCTCTGCTATCAGTGTAGTCCCTGTGGTCCCTTGATTTATTGCGAGATATGTAAGCACTGGGGGGTGAACTAATGTCCGAATTCTTGTGCTTACAGGCGAAGGACAAGGTGGTGGAGGAGGAGAAGAAGAAGCAGAAAAGAGAGGGTGTGAGTAAGAAGGGTAAGAGGAAGGCCTCGTCCGCGGTGGACATGGAGGCCTTCCGTAGTGAGATGATGGGAGAGATGAAGAGGACAATAAAGGATTTGGTTCCAGAGTTACTTCGTGGCATGCTTCCTGGACCAAATCCTTTGTTGGCCTCATCATCTGCTTCGTAATCCTCGAATGTGTCAGTGTTGGCGCCTCTAATTCACCACCTGCAATGGTGGTTGAAGACAGAGAATCTCCTGTTGGGGGTTTTGCTAACCCCTCCCCACCCTCAGGTGACTGTGTATACAGATGCATCGATGGAGGGTTGGGGAGCTTGCCTGGAAGAGTCCACAATATCAGGGCTGTGGGATCTGGATCAGTCAAAGGAACATATCAATCTACTGGAACTAAGAGCAGTAGTCCTGGGCCTGGAACAATTCTTACGGAAAGTTCAGGGCAAGATTGTTCTTATTCGTTCAGACAACTCAACTGTAGTGACTTACATAAACCGCCAGGGCGGAACGAAGTCGGCGAGTCTCTGTATGATGACATGGAGACTGCTTTGTTAGTGCCTGGGTCACAGGATTACCTTGAAAGCAGTTCATATTCCGGGAAGGTTAAATCTGCTAGCAGACTCATTGAGCCGAAGGATGAGTGTTTTACCCACGGAATGGCAACTAAATCAATGTGTGGCGGATCGTCTGTTCGACCATTGGGGGAAGCCCAACATCGATTTGTTCGCAACGAAGAGGAATGCGAAGATGACGACGTACGTCTCTCCGATTCCAGATCCAAGCGCTTTCGCAACAGATGCGTTAGCTATCAGCTGGGCGGGAATGTATGCATACGCATTCCCTCCAGCAATCCTGATTCCAAAAGTTCTTCAGAAAATCCAGCAGGAGGAGTGCCAAGTGCTCCTGATCGCCCCGGATTGGCCAAGCCGATCGTGGTATACAGATCTGCTGGACCTTCTGGTCTGCAATCCGGTTCCTCTGCCTCTGATGGACGACATTATCTTCCAGGGCAAGGCCCTTCACAACAATCCGTCAATGTTCCGATTGACTGCGTGGATGTTGTCAAGGAATCTAGAATTAAGGAGGGCTTTTCTGAGCAAGCAGCCATGTTTATGGCCAAAGCCAGGAGGGGGTCAACCTCCAGAGCATATAATTATAAAATCAACAGATTTGCAGAGTGGTGCTCAAAAAGATGTATTGATCCAATGGATTCATCTATTCAGGAAGTAGCTGATTTCCTCTGTCACCTGTATGATGCCTATAGCCTCAAGCCTAACTCTATTGCTGGTTATAAGTCGGCTTTAATGTCTGTTATTCCTTGCTTGGCTAAGAGGGGAAGTGATGAAGTAAGTACATTAAATGTATTAATTAAAGGCATGGGCAATCTAAGACCAAGGAATCCCCCGGTGATTCCGTCTTGGAGTTTATCGCTAGTGCTTCAAGTACTAGGTGATAAGCCTTTTGAACCACTTAGTTCCATTTCTATGAAACTATTAACTCTTAAAACTGTATTTTTAATTGCTGCGGCCTCGGCTAGGCGTAGGAGTGAAATTCATGCCTTATCAGCCGAGGATGATCGTTTTGTGGTTACAAGGGAAGGCCTTAAGCTGCTACCTAGGATTAATTTCTTGGCTAAGAAATATCTTTGAAATATCCAGGTCAACCTATTGTTTTGCCAGCTTTAACTAGATATGATCCTAATTCTAAGGCATGGTGTCCCGTCCAGGCGCTGCTCCGGTACAAACAACGTACATCGGAGTGGCACACCGACCAATCAGCGTTATGGTTGTCATATATTGAACCCCATGGCAGGGCGTCGAAGGACACCATTTCCAGGTGGATTGTAGAATGTATTCAGTTTTGTCATAAATCCGCCACCGGGAAGCAGGTTGATGTGTCCAAGGCTCACAGTGTCCGCGGCGTAGTGACATCCACTGCCCTATTTAATGGGGTCCCTGTGGATGACATTATGTCGGTTGCTCAGTGGCACTGTGAGTCAAGTTTTACAGACCATTATCTCCGTGACACCTCTAATCCTCTCGCCTTGTCGATTTTGAAAAAATAACTAGGTGTACATTATTTGATGAGGTTTCCTCATTGCTTATATATTTCACAATTAATTATTGGAAACAACCACTTTTTTGGCACTGCATCAGTCTTCACCACTGGGAAGATGATGTCAGCACCCAAGTTCAACAAGGTCAGTCTTGTTCATGTGTTGTCCATTGTTGATTGTATTGTCACGTTACCCGTTGTTATTAGCATGATGATGGTTTGTGTGTTTATGTGGTTCATTATTGAGAGTATATGAAAATGGAGTTTTTTCGTCTCTGTCCTGTAGTACATGGCACTTGTACGTAGAGAGCGTATGGGACATTGAGGTCATTCGAGTCTTCCTCCCAGGAAGGGGGGGGGGGGGGGGGAAGCGCATATGACATTCGGTCATCTCTCTTACATCGGTTGTGTTATCCGATGGTTGGTCAAATCCTGACTGTGTTTTCACACAGTTTCAGAAGTTTAAGTGCCTTAAACGCAGAAAAGCGTATAGGGATGAGCTGGTCTTTTGACCTCGCCTCCCTCCCGCCGAATTCCCTGTCGAATTCTGGCAATATCAATAAGTATTAGGGAGGTAAGTATCGACTCTCTCGTGAAAAAAGAAATCCTAGATTTCGTTTATTTCGACTTAAGAAATACGAAAAATATCAGCTTTCCCCACTTTTTTTCGCACTCCAAGATATTTAAGCGAAAATCGGTGCATCGCTTTAGTATAAGGAGTTACAGCGTACGTTCGAGTTTCAGACATTTTCGTCAATCTTTCATGGAGTTATGCCCCCTTTCGACTTATGCAATACAAAAAATATTAGTTTTCCCCACTTTCTTTCGCAGACTTTCAAGATATTGTACTGAGAATTGCTACATTGCTTTGTTATGAGAAGTTACAGACCAAGTTCGAGTTTCAGGCGTATGCATAAATTTTTTATGAAGTTATGCCCCCTTTGAACTTATGAAATACGAAAAATATTAGTCTTCCGCCCTTTTTCTCGCGGTCATTCAAGATATTCAACTGAGAATTGGTACATTACTTTATTATGAGAAATTACAGACCAAGTTGGCGTTTCAGGCTTTTGCATCATTTTTTGATTTAGTTATGTCCACTTTCGACTTATGAAGTACAAACATATCAGCTTTCAAGACTCCTTCTTCACCATATGTAACTGAGACTTGGTTTATTGCTATGTTATGAGACGTTACAGATCAAGTTCGAGTTTCAGCTGCTTTTGACAATTTTTAATGAAATTTTTGACTGTCAATCTCTAAAGATTTATATCACCAGGTAGGGGACATGTATTGCAAAGCAATGCTTGTTATCTTTAAAGATATGATCGTGTATGATCACAAAACCAAATAATTGAATGATTGAAGATTTTAAATCTCCAAGATTGTTGTTTTTCAAATGAAAATTTGGCTTATATTTTCCTGTAATACTAATCTGTGTGAATATTTTCTCTGTGTGTGTTTATGTCTGTATATAGTAGGATCTTCTATGAGCAGTTTTGGTGTGTGTTTATGTTTCAGATTGTGGTCTGTATATAGTAGGATCTTCTATGAGTGGCTTTGGTGTGTGTTTATGTTTCAGATTGTGATCTGTATATAGTGGGATCGTCTATGAGCGGCTTTGGTGTGTGTTTATGTTTCAGATTGTGGTCTGTATATAGTGGGATTGTCTATGAGCAGTTTTGGTGTGTGTTTATGTTTCAGATTGTGGTCTGTATATAGTAGGATCTTCTATGAGTGGCTTTGGTGTGTGTTTATGTTTCAGATTGTGGTCTGTATATAGTAGGATCGTCTATGAGCGGCTTTGGTGTGTGTTTATGTTTCAGATTGTGGTCTGTATATAGTGGGATTGTCTATGAGCAGTTTTGGTGTGTGTTTATGTTTCAGATTGTGGTCTGTATATAGTAGGATCTTCTATGAGCGGTTTTGGTGTGTGTTTATGTTTCAGATTGTGGTCTGTATATAGTAGGATCTTCTATGAGCGATTTTGGTATGTGTTTATGGTTCAGATTGTGGTCTGTATATAGTAGGATCTTCTATGAGTGGTTTTGGTGTGCGTTTATGATTCAGATTGTGGTCTGTAGATAGTGGGATCGTCTATGAGTGGTTTTGGTGTGTGTTTATGTTTCAGATTGTGGTCTGTATATAGTAGGATCTTCTATGAGGGGTTTTGGTGTGTTTATGTTTCAGATTGTGGTCTGTACATAGTGGGATCGTCTATGAGTGGTTTTGGAACAAACAAAAGTGATATGGATCTCTGCCTTATGCTGACCCAAGAAAAAGTACAGTGTTACATGGTCTCAAAAGTGTTAACCTTTCAATGCTCAAGTTTTGTCCAGATTGTAAACTTTTGTGACTGTTAAATGTCCACTTGCAGGCAGAGAATGCTATTTTAGAAAATTTACCACTGGTATGATTGGCTCGGTTATTGAGCCAGATGTGGCAGTGTTAAGATTTCAAAAATACTCTTCTCTTTCGCAGAAGTTGATTTTTATCCGACTTGGCCATTAAAGGGTTAATACCACACAGACCACATTTTCTAAAACATTTTTTTTTAAATAATCATTCACATGTTAACACTTTCACTGACAAATCCCAGAAAATCTATATATTCTTTACGATATAAAATTTATTCTGTTCAATAGTTGGAAATTAATTTGACTGAAAGCCGTTGCTGCCTAAGGCAGCAACGGCTTTCAGTCAAATTAATTTCAAAATATTCAACAGTTCCTGTATCCATGGGTGTCTCAAAAATGAGATATGTGGAATATGATATTTCATACCCTATGTACCAATGATGAAGCTTCATGATTTTGTGGCGTGCCCACTATGATGGCATACAGGCAACATAAAATGTACAGCAATGTCATCCAATTCAATGGATGAATCCACCCTTAGCTATGCCATGCCCATCTCTAGGTAAGCTCCGCCCATATGGCGCATGTTGGTATCGATTTATATACTTTGAATCCTGAATCCACAGAGCCACAATTTCATGGTAACTATACAGCTAACCTGTTGAATATTTTGAAACTAATTTGACCGAGGGCTCAGTCAAATTAGTTTCAACAGAATATTTATTAAATTGTAAGGACATACTATTCGTACAGCTGATGGACTATTCCAGGTTCCTGACAGAGTATTTTTGTCAATTATGATTGTGACATCAGCCTACATGTGACATAATTGATGATAACATATATACTTGATCGACAGATCGGATTCATCAGATCGGGTTCAAAACAGAACAGAACATTTCTTACATGATCAAAATTTTACTAACTAGTAACTAATATATTTTTGTTTTGGAACCATGTTAACTTATTTCTGACCTCTACTGTAGAATATTTCCTACATTTCTGTGTGCCTAATGGCGCAGCGTCATGACTGTGACATGATCATTATTATGGCATACAGACTTGACTTTGTCAGGTAATAGCATACCCTGCACAGCTTAGTTCATGGGTGAACGTAAGCAACAGAATATGTCATAATATCCGCATCTTTGCCAGTCAGTGACGTATTGTGATGTTCTATGAATACTGTGTGTTTAATGAAATTTGTGGCATAATATAGTTGAGGATAGTGCAAACCATGTGTTTCAACATACAATCCAAGTGATTTATATTTTCTTGTGAATAAATGTAACGTTTGACAATAACAAAAGTTCTCAGAACGGGCAATGCTCACTATAAAAGTGTATCAGGATCACAATGGGGGAATCCAGTTTATATCAATCATTTGATGTCATAATCATCTACCTCACATGTAGGCTGATGTCGTTATCAATTACATCATGAATGACGCGAAATAGTCTGTCAAGTTGTATGAATTGTATGTCTACTGTTTAATAAACATTCTGTTGAATATTTTGAAACCAATTTGACTTGGCGGTGTTGCTGCCTATGCGCCCAGTCAAATTAGTTTCACAATATTCAACAGCTTAGCTGTATAGTTTTCTGCAACTTGCGATTCAGAGAGTGCAGAGAATCATTGATGCAGAGATTGATTGATCTCAACACAGGCAAGAGGTGGGTGAAGAGAGATTAATTGATCTCAACACAGGCAAGACGTGGGTGAAGATTAGCTAGAGATGGGCGGGGCATAACTAAGACTGGATTCCTCCATTATCCATTATGGTCAGATAAATGTAAGTTTGATTAGCCTCTTGCCTCATTGACCCTCATTGATGGTCAACCTGGCCAGAACAAGCCTTTGCAGTGGTCTTCATGAATGTCCATTTGCATGTCAGGAGACCATTAATTAGACATTTTAAAACAATTTATTAACTTAGTTGGAATATTTCTCTCAGATTGCCTTAGCTTCATCAGCCACACTGATCTCTGGTGGGTTCTGAGACATGGCGAGATCTCATGGGATCAGGAGAGTGTCATAAATCTGAGAAGACTATTTTTGACAATTTATCACTGAAATGCCTGGCTCAAAAGCTGAGTCAGTCATTCCATTGGTAAACTTTCAAAAATAGCTTTCACTTGGCATGCAAATGGAATTTACTGCCTAGCAAAAAGATTAAATTTTCTTGACCAATCTTGATGATTAAAACGTTAAAAGAGGAATTTCTTATAAACAGAATATGCAAGTATGCAATAATGCAGACTTTGCTGATAAAGCTAGGAGACTTTAACTGCAATTGTGTAAGTAAATAGTGAACATGTGAGTGAGATGTTGATATAATAATCATGCATGGATCCGCTGGGACTAGGTTTGTGGCTGTATACATGTTTGCATAAGTGCCATCCCACACAGTGAGAATTAGAATATAACATGAATTGTTATTACTGTACCTTATTTTCAGATCGATCAAAAGAAAGAAGCCACAGAAATTCTTACAGTGATTTTACGAGCATTAAGATTATGCAGTAAGTAGAATTGGACTTTTATTTTAATGTACTGTAATTATCAAGGCATTTAATAAGCCAGACTCAGAAGTCCAAACCTTTCAAGGTTAAATCTTATCTGTACTTAACTATTGGTTATTTACAATAGTAAAAATTACCCTACATGTCAGATGTGACTGGTATGTGCTTAACCCGTTAACTGTCAATCTTGCCAAAAAAAATGGGTCTGCAGTGGTCTTGAGAAATTGTATTTACAAAGAAAGAGAAGACTTTTAAAAAAAATCTAACATTGATAACCAAGAGTGATAAATTTAAGAAAAATAATATAAAAAGAACATTTGTCTATGAGAAAGATTGAGTTTTTTGGACCAAATTTGAGCATTAAATGATTAATTTGAAGAAGTTACAGTACATTCTTTTTGCATGTGACTGGAATCTGCTGGGTCAAGGTGATAGACGGTCATGGTAAATACTTGTTGCATGTGACTGGAATCTGCTGGTTCAAGGTGATAGATGGTCATGGTACATTCTTGTTGCATGTGACTGGAATCTGCTGATTCAAGGTGATAGATGGTCATGGGACATTCTTGTTGCATGTGACTGGAATCTGCTGTTTCAAGGTGATAGATGGTCATGGTACATTCTTGTTGCATGTGACTGGAATCTCCTGGTTCAAGGTGATAGATGGTCATGGTACATTCTTGTTGCATGTGACTGGAATCTGCTGATTCAAGGTGATAGATGGTCATGGGACATTCTTGTTGCATGTGACTGGAATCTGCTGTTTCAAGGTGATATACATTCATGGTACATTCTTGTTGCATGTGACTGGAATCTGCTGGTTCAAGGTGATATATGGTAATGGTGCATTCTTGTTGCACGTGACTGGAATCTGCTAGTTCAAGTTGATAGACGTTCATGGTACATTCTTGTTGCATGTGACTGGAATCTGCTGGTTCAAGGTGATAGATGGTCATGGTACATTCTTGTTGCATGTGACTGGAATCTGCTGGTTCAAGGTGATAGATGGTCATGGTACATTCTTGTTGCATGTGACTGGAATTTGCTGGTTCAAGGTGATAGGTGGTCATGATACATTCTTGTTGCACGTGACTGGAATCTGCTAGTTCAGGGTGATAGACATTCATGGTACATTCTTGTTGCATCTGACTGGAATCTGCTGGTTCAAGGTGATAGATGGTCATGGTACATTCTTGTTGCATGTGACTGGAATCTGCTGGTTCAAGGTGATAGATGGTCATGGTACATTCTTGTTGCATGTGACTGGAATCTGCTGATTCAAGGTGATAGATGGTCATGGGACATTCTTGTTGCATGTGACTGGAATCTGCTGTTTCAAGGTGATAGATGGTCATGGTACATTCTTGTTGCATGTGACTGGAATCTCCTGGTTCAAGGTGATAGATGGTCATGGTACATTCTTGTTGCATGTGACTGGAATCTGCTGATTCAAGGTGATAGATGGTCATGGGACATTCTTGTTGCATGTGACTGGAATCTGCTGTTTCAAGGTGATATACATTCATGGTACATTCTTGTTGCATGTGACTGGAATCTGCTGGTTCAAGGTGATATATGGTAATGGTGCATTCTTGTTGCACGTGACTGGAATCTGCTAGTTCAAGTTGATAGACGTTCATGGTACATTCTTGTTGCATGTGACTGGAATCTGCTGGTTCAAGGTGATAGATGGTCATGGTACATTCTTGTTGCATGTGACTGGAATCTGCTGGTTCAAGGTGATAGATGGTCATGGTACATTCTTGTTGCATGTGACTGGAATTTGCTGGTTCAAGGTGATAGGTGGTCATGATACATTCTTGTTGCACGTGACTGGAATCTGCTAGTTCAGGGTGATAGACATTCATGGTACATTCTTGTTGCATCTGACTGGAATCTGCTGGTTCAAGGTGATAGATGGTCATGGTACATTCTTGTTGCATGTGACTGGAATCTGCTGGTTCAAGGTGATAGATGGTCATGGTACATTCTTGTTGCATGTGACTGGAATCTGCTAGTTCAAGGTGATAGACATTCATGGTACATTCTTGTTGCATCTGACTGGAATCTGCTGGTTCAAGGTGATAGATGGTCATGGTACATTCTTGTTGCATGTGACTGGAATCTGCTGGTTCAAGGTGATAGGTGGTCATGATACATTCTTGTTGCACGTGACTGGAATCTGCTGGTTCAAGGTGATAGATGGTCATGGTACATTCTTGTTGCATGTGACTGGAATCTGCTGGTTCAAGGTGATAGATGGTCATGGTACATTCTTGTTGCATGTGACTGGAATCTGCTGGTTCAAGGTGATAGATGGTCATGGTACATTCTTGGTGCATGTGACTGGAATTTGCTGGTTCAAGGTGATAGGTGGTCATGATACATTCTTGTTGCACGTGACTGGAATCTGCTGGTTCAAGGTGATAGATGGTCATGGTACATTCTTGTTGCATGTGACTGGAATCTGCTGATTCAAGGTGATAGATGGTCATGGTACATTCTTGTTGCATGTGACTGGAATCTGCTGGTTCAAGGTGATAGGTGGTCATGATACATTCTTGTTGCACGTGACTGGAATCTGCTAGTTCAAGGTGATAGACATTCATGGTACATTCTTGTTGCATGTGACTGGAATCTGCTGGTTCAAGGTGATAGGTGGTCATGATACATTCTTGTTGCACGTGACTGGAATCTGCTAGTTCAAGGTGATAGACATTCATGGTACATTCTTGTTGCATGTGACTGGAATCTGCTGATTCAAGGTGATAGATGGTCATGATACATTCTTGTTGCACGTGACTGGAATCTGCTAGTTCAAGGTGATAGACATTCATGGTACATTCTTGTTGCATGTGACTGGAATCTGCTGGTTCAAGGTGATATATGGTCATGGTACATTCTTGTTGCATGTGACTGGAATCTGCTGATTCAAGGTGATAGATGGTCATGGTACATTCTTGTTGCATGTGACTGGAATCTGCTGGTTCAAGGTGATAGAAGTTCATGGTACATTCTTGTTGCATGTGACTGGAATCTGCTGGTTCAAGTAGGGTTGCATGATTTTTCGATTATTCGATTAATCGCGATTATATAATTCAAAATGATCGTGGACGATTATAAAATGAAATAATCGTATAATCGCCATGTTGAAATTTTTGTCAAGACACTGTTACGCTTGTGAAACTCGCTCGCGTTACCAAGCATGGAAACAAACATCCGGCTATCAGCCGAATGTGTGAATGATTAAATAAACTAAATAAATAAATAACTGATTTGTTTGTATTGACTCATGATTAGTTTTAGATGAATAGATTGTTAACTTGGTCGCTATTTGTCATTGTTGTTGTAATCACACACGCTTATCCCGCGTTCCCCATTCTCTGAATAGTTATGCGTTAACGGGTTTCCCAAAAAAGTTCTAGAACTGATACCACGGAAATTCAGCGCATTTTCTCACGTAAAAATTCTAACCGCCTATGTCTATGTTTAATGTATACCTCAAAACATCACCGGGGAAGTGAAATTATTTGATTTGAGCGCCTAAATATTGCGTATCCTTTAATAAAGGTTGTTTATTACATCAAAATTAATCCACAATTTGATATAAAATGGTGTCACGAAAAAAATACAAATCACGTGATTCGCCTCCAATTGAAGAGTTTATTTTAGAGCGAGTACTCGGATATAAATATTCTGGAATCGGGGACTCGGAACTCGGAAATTTCTATATATTATCATTGCGCGATAGGAACTGAGTACTACACTGATCTGAATAATGGGTACCCGTTTGATAAACTCCCGTTAGTGTATAATATCTCGCGAGAACACGCCGCCTCCCATCTCAAAAGAGCCGCTGGCTCGCTAACTTAAGAAGCCGGCTATATTGTCGTTCGTAATAATTAAATTTGGATCATTTAATGTTGATCGGCGTTACAAAATTGATGCGCATTTTCTCCCGTACTTGTTTGGTACATAAATTTAGTCTTAAAATATATTTATAAGGAAGCTACTTAATCACGCCAAGACTGTTTTAAGCGCATTTTAACTACAAAAGTGTGGAATAAACTTTATTATATCTTGAACATATCTTGAATATTAGAGTATTAATCTAATAGGTGGTCGAGATTTACAAATCTGAGGCCTGTATTGACTTCTAGAGGGACCGAAATATATCAGGGCAGAGATCGGTCTGAAGTAGACACATCCTGTGACACGATTGTTATTATTATACACGCTATTCTTACAAATTATCTGCTGAGTTAGAGGGTGGGCTTCTAATACAGAGTTTTGCCGTTTTGAAACTGCTAAGAAATCATTGGAGCTCATATGTCAAAGTTAGGGGGTGGACTTCTATTAGAGCATAGGCTACAATTAAACGAAATACGGTCCCTTCCGTTTTCCGTCTGGAAAAATCTTGATACATTCCTTTGTTTGCAATCAGCAACTGGCGTATTCTGTCCATGTATGTATACCCATGTGCCTAACCCATAATCTTACAATCTGCAGTAGCATAATAACGTTCTCTAAGCAGCATTGACATAGTTAATATAGTTCATGATTAATCGTATGATCGCGATTATTTTTATTTAAATGATCGCGATTATGAAAAGTGAATAATCGTGCAACCCTAGGTTCAAGGTGATGGATGGTCATGGTACATTCTTGGTGCATGTGACTGGAATCTGCTGGTTCAAGGTGATAGACGGTCATGGTACATTCTTGTTGCACATGACTGGAATCTGCTGACCATTTCAAGGTGATAGGCAGTCATGGTACATTCTTGTTGCACATGACTGGAATCTGCTGACCATTTCAAGGTGATAGGCAGTCATGGTACATTCTTGTTGCATGTGACTGGAATCTGCTGGTTCAAGGTGATAGACGGTCACAGTACATTCTTGTTGCATGTGACTGGAATCTGCTGACCATTTCAAGGTGATAGGCAGTCATGGTACATTCTTGTTGCATGTGACTGGAATCTGCTGGTTCAAGGTGATAGACGGTCACAGTACATTTATATTGCATGTGACTGGAATCTCCTGGTTCAAGGTGATAGACAGTCACGGAACATTCTTGTTGCATGTGACTGGAATCTCCTGGTTCAAGGTGATAGGCAGTCATGGTACATTCTTGTTGCATGTGACTGGAATCTCCTGGTTCAAGGTGATAGGCAGTCATGGTACATTCTTGGTGCATGTGACTGGAATCTGCTGGTTCAAGGTGATAGACGGTCACTGTACATTTATATTGCATGTGACTGGAATCTCCTGGTTCAAGGTGATAGACAGTCACGGAACATTCTTGTTGCATGTGACTGGAATCTGCTGGTTCAAGGTGATAGACGGTCACTGTACATTTATATTGCATGTGACTGGAATCTCCTGGTTCAAGGTGATAGACAGTCACGGAACATTCTTGTTGCATGTGACTGGAATCTGCTGGTTCAAGGTAATAGACGGTCATCTTGGGTACTCACAAATCTCTAGCAAATCCTTTAACCGTCTGACTGCTGAGTTTTTGGAGACGACATTCCAAGGGTTATATCTGTGGACCTGCTAAATATCTTGAATACAATTTGACTGAAAATTGTTGGTGGCTAAGCCACCAACAACTTTCAGTCAAATTGTTTTCAAAATATTTGAAGCAATTCAAGTTTTGGCTCATTGAACATATTGGCTGGTGGCTTGCAGAGACTGCTCCGAAACTGCTTGTCTGATTTCGAACAAAACTCTGTTGGGAGGACCTTAAGCTGGTAGACTTCCGGTCTTGTTAAATCTTATATAAGAATCATGTCTTTGTTAAGCTACCGCTACAGTTGAGTGATAATGACCGTTGAATTTTTTGTTATAATGTTTATTTTGCTTTTTTGCAGCATTTATACAAGCCCCTTTTGTTATAAAGGCCAAAGTTCCAATCCTCAGGTTTAGAGATAAGGTTAGGTGAGTGAGCTTCTACCATATTGAGAGGTCATGGAGTGGATGGGGCGGAATTCAATAAGGTTTAAACCCTGGTTTAGACTAAACCTGGTAACAAATCACTTCTTAAGCGAGGTAATAAGAGATTTGTTCCCAGGTTTAGCCTTAAACCTTGTCCGTCTTCAGATATCAAGTTTAAACTCGCTAACATCTAAACCCGTTTTAAACCAAGTTTAAGTATAACAAATTTCAACACTTTGGATACGGCACAGCATACAATACATTCAATAAATGATTAAGACATGTAGATCGGGTAGATCGTGCTGCCTAAGAGAACAACAGCTTCCAGTCCAACTAATTTTGAAATAATCAACAGTTTAGCCGTGTCTTCTTCTTCTTTTCGATCGCTGGTATCACACTTGGAGAGCCGTTCTCAAGATGAAATCTGTGGTTTTCTGCAGTTCTTCCACAGGCCCATACAGCTTTTCAAGAATAGAGGTTGACAAAGGCCAGATCTCTTCTCTCAGCAGCTGATACGTACTGCAACATTGAAGTATGTGCTCTGTGGTCTGTTCTGCTTCTCCACAAGGACAAGCGGGCGATGTCGTAAGGTGGAACCGCCTGTACATGTGTTGGTTTAGTCTGTTGTGTCCAGTTCTGAGACGAAAAATGGTCACTTGCTCTGGCCTCGAGAGATGATGGTAGGCATCTTCTGATTGAGGTGTTCTATAGAGGGACTTAATGATAGTCTTCATCTCTGTATGGGTAACCATGTTTTCTGTCTGATTCTCTTCTGCACCCACCTTTGCCATCTTGTCTGCTTCCTCATTTCCTTGGACTCCACAGTGTGAGGGGATCCACTGCAGTGCTATCCGAAAGCATTTGATGGTTTGTAGTGCTTCTTCAAGTTGTGGCAGCTTACCTTTGGTGATAGCCTCAAGGACGGAGCGGGCATCAGATAAAAAGACAATCTGTGCAATAGGGTCTGCTGTTCTGCTGATGGTATTAGCTGCATGAACCAGTGCTTCGACTTCAGCTCTGTAGTTTGTGCAGTGTTTGCCTGTCGGTATTGCAGCTGACTCATGTTGTCCGTTTGGATACTGTATGTGCAGTCCGGCACCTCCGCTCCTAATTGCATCTTTGGCTGATCCATCTGTGTAGATCCTTATCCATGTCTCCTGAGGGTACATTTCTTCCAGCATGGCTAGGGTCAGGGCCTTCTTGCTCACATCACTGTGTTCATTTTTGGTTGTGAGATGAGGTACTGTGGTGCGAATAGCTATGCTCTCTAGTTTGTTTTCCCAGGGTGGAGGATCAAGGGTGTGGTTTGGATCTTCTATTTGTGCTGGCAACATCTCTTGGTGTTTCCTTTGAAGTGCTTTTGTCTCTTTCACAAAACTTGATCTTTTAAGTCTTCCTGATGACAGCTGTGCTTGCCTGATCTTCATCGGGTGGTTATTGAACGATTTGAACTTTGCAGCTTGGATCAGTGCTTTGCATTCCCTTCCTTTGCTAAGTGGGGGAATGCCTGCTGTCTGCTCCATTTTTTCTATTGGTGTTGATCTCATTCCACCAGTGATGATGCGCAGTGCCTGGTTTTGTACTCTGTCGAGGTTCTGTTGATGAGATTTAGCTGTTGTCATCCATGAGCTGGATCCATACTCAAGGTGTGGTCGTACGGCACCTAGGTAGATGGTCTTGAGGATCCTTTCATTGGCACCCCACTTTGTTCCTGCCAGCTTCCTCATGATGTTTAGCTTTCTTCTGGCCTTTGCCTCTGCATTCTGGATGTGCTCCTTCCATGTTAATCTTCTGTCATATGTGACTCCCAGGTATGTCTGCTGGTCCTCGTATTCGAGTGGAGTACCGCCCAGTGTCAGATTGCCAACCTTGGTTTTGGTGGACAGTGTGAATAGCATGGCTGATGATTTTTCTTTGTTGATGGTAATACACCAGCGATTGGCCCAAGCTGTAATTCTGTCCAAGGCGAGCTGCATTCTGTACGTGGCAGTCGTTGTGTACTCCTCGGTGCACCAGATTACGAGGTCATCTGCATAGAGGGCTGCTTGGATCCCATTGGGCAGCTCTGCTACAATGTCATTGATGAAGAGTATGAACAGAGTAGGTGATAATACTCCGCCTTGTGGCACCCCTTGTCTCAGCAATACATTCTGTCCAGATTGTCCATCCACCAGCACCCTAGCTCTGCGATTGTGTAGGTATGACTTGGTCCATCGGAACATGTTGCCACCGATGCCTGTGCGCCGGAGCTTCACGAGGAGGCCATCCTTCCACACCTTGTCAAATGCTTTCTGCAGATCGATAAAGGCAGCTAGCATCACCTTCTTGGCTTGAAAAGTGTCCTCTATGACCTGTGCAAGATGTGTTGTTTGATCTTCTGTGCTCCTGTATCTTCTGAATCCGGCCTGCTCTGAAACTATAATGTTCTCTGACTCCAGGTACCACTGCAACCGCTGGTTGATGATGCGCTCCATGGTCTTGCATATGCAGCTTGTAAGACTGATAGGACGGTAGCTCAGCACTTTCGTCTTGTTCTTTCCTTTTTTCAGAATAGGAGTCATTCTGGCTTCCTTCCAGCACTGAGGAACCTCTCCATTGGTCCAACTGAGATTAAAGATGTCTAGCAACTTGCGAAGAGATGCATTACCAAGGTGTTGGATCATTTCATTCGTAATGCCATCTGGCCCGGGAGATTTCTTCTTTTTCAGTTGGCGGATAGCCTTCTTCAGTTCTGTTAAACTAATGTCAACTTTCATTGCATCGTGAGTGTTGGTGTCTGTTCTTTCCTTTTGCTCTTTTCTAACCTCCCTTTGACGCATTCGTGGTATAGAAATGTTGCTTTCTTTTGCATATGCCTTCGCAAAGGCATCTGCTGCCATCTTTCCTGTCAGTGTTTGTCCATCTTCTTCAAGAGTAATCTTCTCTCCCCTGACACCCTCATCATTGAGTGCTTTAGTCAGTCTCCATAGTTTTGTGGTGTCTCTCTCTAAATTAAACCCTGCCGTCTTTTCCCTCCAGCTTCTTCTTTTGGCCTCCAGCTTGGTCTTTAGATACCTGGCTTTAGTTTGTTGTAGCGTGAAGTGGTTTTCATGACAGGGATTACCCTCTGCATCTTCTCTGGCCTTGTCTAGTTTATCATGTGCTGCTTGCAGTTCTGTTGTCCAGTAGGGGCGGTAGTTTTTCCTGAACCCTCGAGGAATCGCTTCATTGGCAGCCTTGAGGATACTTGAATTAAATTCCTTGACCACATTGTTGATGTTTCTCCCTTCTACTGCTATATTATGGGTAAGCTCATTGGAACGAATGCCGAACAGACTCCAATTTGCCTTTTTGTAGTTCCACCTTGGATGTTGAGGTGAACTGGTCGAAATACTTCCAGAAAGAGAGAGGAGGACTGGGCGGTGGTCGCTTCCTCCTAACTGCGATCCGACCACTCTACTGAGGTTTCTGTGAATGTCTTCTGTACAAAATGCCAAGTCCGGCGTTGTTGTCGAGTGCCATCGGCGCGAGTAGAAGGTAGGCTGATCTGTGGGATCGTTGACAAGTAAAAGGTGCTTTTCATCTTGCCATGCTTCAATGTCTTCTCCTCGTTTATCAAGTGTTCTGTATCCCCAGCTCTGGGACTGGCTATTAAAGTCTCCCGCAATGAGGAAGTGGCAGTCCGGGACCTGGATTGTGTCAAGTGAGAGATTCTTGTCATTAGGGCAGTAATAATTGACAATTTCAATCACAGAGTTGCTGGTTGTTACCTTGATCTTGATATATTCTGCCTCTTCCATAAAGGTTTTGATCTGGCTGGCGTTCACGCTGTTTCGGACCAAGGTCATCACCCCACCTTTCTTTCTTCCTCTTCGATCACACCGGAAAATCTGGTAACCTCTGATCTTAAATGGTTTTCCTTCTTGCAGGTGTGTCTCTTGAATGCAGCAGATATCAATGTTGTTTTCGTACAGGAACTGTTCGAGCTCTGATTTCTTGTTGGTAACCCCTTCTGCATTCCAGTGCATGATGTTGATACTGGGGTTCTCTTTGGGTTTGGTCTTCTCTTTCCGTTGGCCAGTAGCTCTCCATCCTCGTCCCCTGGCTCCACAAGACGAGTTGATGGGACCTCCAGTAGCTGAGGGTGGGCTCCTTCGAGGCATGGAGCCCGGCGCTGCACCTGCCTGGCGGATCCTCACAGGGCGAGCACCATTTCGATTGATTCGATCTCCAAGTGTAATTTCATTAGCGTTGTGCATAATGCTCTGGTTAGCCCCTCCAAATGTCTGGATTGACACCCAGTGGGTTACACCCCTGCGCCACGTTGAGGCCGAGCATATAGTCTTAAACAGGGGAGTTTAGCCGTGTTATTGCGGACTTTTCAGTGCTAAATGAAAGTGCTAACACGGGTCTTCAGGTTTTATTGCCATAATCAATTGCACCTGATAAATGTCCACACTTCTTTATTATTGCATACCCATAACATGTAGCAGACGTAGCAACACTGAAAATAGTCAACCATACTGCCATCTTATAATGCATAAAATGGACGTAAAACGTCATCATCATCATCATCATCATCATCATCATGAGCAGTAGCAGCATCCCCTTCATTATCACACTCACTGTAGCAAGCGTTTCATTATCACCAGCAGCACTTTACTATCATCATGATCAGGGCCAATAACAACAGCACAGTCATCACCACCACCATCACCAACAGCACTACTATCATCATGATCAGGGGTAATGATAACAACAACAAGGTCATCACCCTCACCAGCAGCCCTTTACTATCATCATGATCACGGGCAATAACAGCAACAATAACAACAACAACATCATCACCATCACCAGCAGCACTTTACTATCATATGATCAGGGGCAATGACAACAACAATAACAACAACAGTGTCACCACCATCACCAGCAGCACTTTACTATCATCATGATCAGGGGAAATGACAACAAGAATAACAACAACAACATCATCACCATCACCAGCAGCACTTTACTGTCATCATGATCAGGGGCAATAACAATAACAACGTCATCATCATTAGCTGCACTTTACTATCATCATGATCAGGGGCAATGACAACAACAATAACAAGAACAACGTCATCACCACCACCATCACCAGCAGCACTTTACTTCTTCTTCTTCTTCTTTTCGATCGCTGGTATCACACTTGGAGAGCCGTTCTCAAGATGAAATCTGTGGTTTTCTGCAGTTCTTCCACAGGCCCATACAGCTTTTCAAGAAAAGAGGTTGACAAAGGCCAGATCTCTCCTCTCAGCAGCTGATACGTACTGCAACATTGAAGTATGTGCTCTGTGGTCTGTTCTGCTTCTCCACAAGGACAAGCGGGCGATGGCGTAAGGTGGAACCGCCTGTACATGTGTTGGTTTAGTCTGTTGTGTCCAGTTCTGAGACGAAAAATGGCCACTTGCTCTGGCCTCGAGAGATGATGGTAGGCATCTTCTGATTGAGGTGTTCTATAGAGGGACTTAATGATAGTCTTCATCTCTGTATGGGTAACCATGTTTTCTGTCTGATTCTCTTCTGCACCCACCTTTGCCATCTTGTCTGCTTCCTCATTTCCTTGGACTCCACAGTGTGAGGGGATCCACTGCAGTGCTATCCGAAAGCATTTGATGGTTTGTAGTGCTTCTTCAAGTTGTGGCAGCTTACCTTTGGTGATAGCCTCAAGGACGGAGCGGGCATCAGATAAAAAGACAATCTGTGCAATAGGGTCTGCTGTTCTGCTGATGGTATTAGCTGCATGAACCAGTGCTTCGACTTCAGCTCTGTAGTTTGTGCAGTGTTTGCCTGTCGGTATTGCAGCTGACTCATGTTGTCCGTTTGGATACTGTATGTGCAGTCCGGCACCTCCGCTCCTAATTGCATCTTTGGCTGATCCATCTGTGTAGATCCTTATCCATGTCTCCTGAGGGTACATTTCTTCCAGCATGGCTAGGGTCAGGGCCTTCTTGCTCAGATCACTGTGTTCATTTTTGGTTGTGAGATGAGGTACTGTGGTGCGAATAGCTATGCTCTCTAGTTTGTTTTCCCAGGGTGGAGGATCAAGGGTGTGGTTTGGATCTTCTATTTGTGCTGGCAACATCTCTTGGTGTTTCCTTTGAAGTGCTTTTGTCTCTTTCACAAAACTTGATCTTTTAAGTCTTCCTGATGACAGCTGTGCTTGCCTGATCTTCATCGGGTGGTTATTGAACGATTTGAACTTTGCAGCTTGGATCAGTGCTTTGCATTCCCTTCCTTTGCTAAGTGGGGGAATGCCTGCTGTCTGCTCCATTTTTTCTATTGGTGTTGATCTCATTCCACCAGTGATGATGCGCAGTGCCTGGTTTTGTACTCTGTCGAGGTTCTGTTGATGAGATTTAGCTGATGTCATCCATGAGCTGGATCCATATTCAAGGTGTGGTCGTACGGCACCTAGGTAGATGGTCTTGAGGATCCTTTCATTGGCACCCCACTTTGTTCCTGCCAGCTTCCTCATTATGTTTAGCTTTCTTCTGGCCTTTGCCTCTGCATTCTGGATGTGCTCCTTCCATGTTAATCTTCTGTCATATGTGACTCCCAGGTATGTCTGCTGGTCCTCGTATTCGAGTGGAGTACCGCCCAGTGTCAGATTGCCAACCTTGGTTTTGGTGGACAGTGTGAATAGCATGGCTGATGATTTTTCTTTGTTGATGGTAATACACCAGCGATTGGCCCAAGCTGTAATTCTGTCCAAGGCGAGCTGCATTCTGTACGTGGCAGTCGTTGTGTACTCCTCGGTGCACCAGATTACGAGGTCATCTGCATAGAGGGCTGCTTGGATCCCATTGGGCAGCTCTGCTACAATGTCATTGATGAAGAGTATGAACAGAGTAGGTGATAATACTCCGCCTTGTGGCACCCCTTGTCTCAGCAATACATTCTGTCCAGATTGTCCATCCACCAGCACCCTAGCTCTGCGATTGTGTAGGTATGACTTGGTCCATCGGAACATGTTGCCACCGATGCCTGTGCGCCGGAGCTTCACGAGGAGGCCATCCTTCCACACCTTGTCAAATGCTTTCTGCAGATCGATAAAGGCAGCTAGCATCACCTTCTTGGCTTGAAAAGTGTCCTCTATGACCTGTGCAAGATGTGTTGTTTGATCTTCTGTGCTCCTGTATCTTCTGAATCCGGCCTGCTCTGAAACTATAATGTTCTCTGACTCCAGGTACCACTGCAACCGCTGGTTGATGATGCGCTCCATGGTCTTGCATATGCAGCTTGTAAGACTGATAGGACGGTAGCTCAGCACTTTCGTCTTGTTCTTTCCTTTTTTCAGAATAGGAGTCATTCTGGCTTCCTTCCAGCACTGAGGAACCTCTCCATTGGTCCAACTGAGATTAAAGATGTCTAGCAACTTGCGAAGAGATGCATTACCAAGGTGTTGGATCATTTCATTCGTAATGCCATCTGGCCCGGGAGATTTCTTCTTTTTCAGTTGGCGGATAGCCTTCTTCAGTTCTGTTAAACTAATGTCAACTTTCATTGCATCGTGAGTGTTGGTGTCTGTTCTTTCCTTTTGCTCTTTTCTAACCTCCCTTTGACGCATTCGTGGTATAGAAATGTTGCTTTCTTTTGCATATGCCTTCGCAAAGGCATCTGCTGCCATCTTCTCCTGTCAGTGTTTGTCCATCTTCTTCAAGAGTAATCTTCTCTCCCCTGACACCCTCATCATTGAGTGCTTTAGTCAGTCTCCATAGTTTTGTGGTGTCTCTCTCTAAATTAAACCCTGCCGTCTTTTCCCTCCAGCTTCTTCTTTTGGCCTCCAGCTTGGTCTTTAGATACCTGGCTTTAGTTTGTTGTAGCGTGAAGTGGTTTTCATGACAGGGATTACCCTCTGCATCTTCTCTGGCCTTGTCTAGTTTATCATGTGCTGCTTGCAGTTCTGTTGTCCAGTAGGGGCGGTAGTTTTTCCTGAACCCTCGAGGAATCGCTTCATTGGCAGCCTTGAGGATACTTGAATTAAATTCCTTGACCACATTGTTGATGTTTCTCCCTTCTACTGCTATATTATGGGTAAGCTCATTGGAACGAATGCCGAACAGACTCCAATTTGCCTTTTTGTAGTTCCACCTTGGATGTTGAGGTGAACTGGTCGAAATACTTCCAGAAAGAGAGAGGAGGACTGGGCGGTGGTCGCTTCCTCCTAACTGCGATCCGACCACTCTACTGAGGTTTCTGTGAATGTCTTCTGTACAAAATGCCAAGTCCGGCGTTGTTGTCGAGTGCCATCGGCGCGAGTAGAAGGTAGGCTGATCTGTGGGATCGTTGACAAGTAAAAGGTGCTTTTCATCTTGCCATGCTTCAATGTCTTCTCCTCGTTTATCAAGTGTTCTGTATCCCCAGCTCTGGGACTGGCTATTAAAGTCTCCCGCAATGAGGAAGTGGCAGTCCGGGACCTGGATTGTGTCAAGTGAGAGATTCTTGTCATTAGGGCAGTAATAATAGACAATTTCAATCACAGAGTTGCTGGTTGTTACCTTGATCTTGATATATTCTGCCTCTTCCATAAAGGTTTTGATCTGGCTGGCGTTCACGCTGTTTCGGACCAAGGTCATCACCCCACCTTTCTTTCTTCCTCTTCGATCACACCGGAAAATCTGGTAACCTCTGATCTTAAATGGTTTTCCTTCTTGCAGGTGTGTCTCTTGAATGCAGCAGATATCAATGTTGTTTTCGTACAGGAACTGTTCGAGCTCTGATTTCTTGTTGGTAACCCCTTCTGCATTCCAGTGCATGATGTTGATACTGGGGTTCTCTTTGGGTTTGGTCTTCTCTTTCCGTTGGCCAGTAGCTCTCCATCCTCGTCCCCTGGCTCCACAAGACGAGTTGATGGGACCTCCAGTAGCTGAGGGTGGGCTCCTTCGAGGCATGGAGCCCGGCGCTGCACCTGCCTGGCGGATCCTCACAGGGCGAGCACCATTTCGATTGATTCGATCTCCAAGTGTAATTTCATTAGCGTTGTGCATAATGCTCTGGTTAGCCCCTCCAAATGTCTGGATTGACACCCAGTGGGTTACACCCCTGCGCCACGTTGAGGCCGAGCATATAGTCTTAAACAGGGGAGTTTAGCCGTGTTATTGCGGACTTTTCAGTGCTAAATGAAAGTGCTAACACGGGTCTTCAGGTTTTATTGCCATAATCAATTGCACCTGATAAATGTCCACACGTCTTTATTATTGCATACCCATAACATGTAGCAGACGTAGCAACACTGAAAATAGTCAACCATACTGCCATCTTATAATGCATAAAATGGACGTAAAACGTCATCATCATCATCATCATCATCATCATCATCATCATCATCATCATGAGCAGTAGCAGCATCCCCTTCATTATCACACTCACTGTAGCAAGCGTTTCATTATCACCAGCAGCACTACTATCATCATGATCAGGGCCAATAACAACAGCACAGTCATCACCACCACCATCACCAACAGCACTACTATCATCATGATCAGGGGTAATGATAACAACAACAAGGTCATCACCCTCACCAGCAGCCCTTTACTATCATCATGATCAGGGGCAATAACAGCAACAATAACAACAACAACATCATCACCATCACCAGCAGCACTTTACTATCATATGATCAGGGGCAATGACAACAACAATAACAACAACAGTGTCACCACCATCATCAGCAGCACTTTACTATCATCATGATCAGGGGAAATAAAAACAACAACATCATCACCATCACCAGCAGCACTTTACTGTCATCATGATCAGGGGCAATAACAACAACAACATCATCACCATCATCAGCAGCACTTTACTATCATCATGATCAGGGGAAATAACAACAACAACATCATCACCATCATCAGCAGCACTTTACTATCATCATGATCAGGGGAAATAACAACAACAACATCATCACCATCACCAGCAGCACTTTACTGTCATCATGATCAGGGGCAATAACAATAACAACGTCATCATCATTAGCTGCACTTTACTATCATCATGATCAGGGGCAATGACAACAACAATAACAAGAACAACGTCATCACCACCACCATCACCAGCAGCACTTTACTTCTTCTTCTTCTTCTTTTCGATCGCTGGTATCACACTTGGAGAGCCGTTCTCAAGATGAAATCTGTGGTTTTCTGCAGTTCTTCCACAGGCCCATACAGCTTTTCAAGAAAAGAGGTTGACAAAGGCCAGATCTCTTCTCTCAGCAGCTGATACGTACTGCAACATTGAAGTATGTGCTCTGTGGTCTGTTCTGCTTCTCCACAAGGACAAGCGGGCGATGGCGTAAGGTGGAACCGCCTGTACATGTGTTGGTTTAGTCTGTTGTGTCCAGTTCTGAGACGAAAAATGGCCACTTGCTCTGGCCTCGAGAGATGATGGTAGGCATCTTCTGATTGAGGTGTTCTATAGAGTGACTTGATGATAGTCTTCATCTCTGTATGGGTAACCATGTTTTCTGTCTGATTCTCTTCTGCACCCACCTTTGCCATCTTGTCTGCTTCCTCATTTCCTTGGACTCCACAGTGTGAGGGGATCCACTGCAATGCTATCCGAAAGCATTTGATGGTTTGTAGTGCTTCTTCAAGTTGTGGCAGCTTACCTTTGGTGATAGCCTCAAGGACGGAGCGGGCATCAGATAAAAAGACAATCTGTGCAATAGGGTCTGCTGTTCTGCTGATGGTATTAGCTGCATGAACCAGTGCTTCGACTTCAGCTCTGTAGTTTGTGCAGTGTTTGCCCGTTTGGATACTGTATGTGCAGTCTGGCACCTTCGCTCCTAATTACATCTTTGGCTGATCCATCTGTGTAGATCCTTATCCATGTCTCCTGAGGGTACATTTCTTCCAGCATGGCTAGGGTCAGGGCCTTCTTGCTCACATCACTGTGTTCATCTTTGGTTGTGAGATGAGGTACTGTGGTGCGAATAGCTATGCTCTCTAGTTTGTTTTCCCAGGGTGGAGGATCAAGGGTGTGGTTTGGGGTCTTCTATTTGTGCTGGCAACCACCATCACCAGCAGCACTTTACTATCATCATGATCAGTGGAAATGACAACAACAATAACAATAACAACGCCATCACCACCACCATCACCAGCAGCACTTTACTATCATCATGATCAGGGGCAATGACAACAACAATAACAACAACATCATCACCACCACCATCACCAGCAGCACTTTACTATCATCATGAACAGGGGCAATGACAACAACAACGTCATCACCATCACCAGCAGCACTTTACTATCATCATGATCAGTGGAAATGACAACAACAATAACAACAACAACAACATCATCACCAGCAGCACTTTACTATCATCATGATCAGGGGCAATGACAACAACAACATCATCACCATCACCAGCAGCACTTTACTATCATCATGATCAGGGGAAATGACAACAACAATAACAACAACAACGTCATCACCACCACCATCACCAGCAGCACTTTACTTCTTCTTCTTTTCGATCGCGGGTATCACACTTGGAGAGCCATTCTCAAGATGAAATCTGTGGTTTTCTGCAGTTCTTCCACAGGCCCATACAGCTTTTCAAGAAAAGAGGTTGACAAAGGCCAGATCTCTTCTCTCAGCAGCTGATACGTACTGCAACATTGAAGTATGTGCTCTGTGGTCTGTTCTGATTCTCCACAAGGACAAGCGGGCGATGGCGTAAGGTGGAACCGCCTGTACATGTGTTGGTTTAGTCTGTTGTGTCCAGTTCTGAGACGAAAAATGGTCACTTGCTCTGGCCTCGAGAGATGATGGTAGGCATCTTCTGATTGAGGTGTTCTATAGAGTGACTTGATGATTGTCTTCATCTCTGTATGGGTAACCATGTTTTCTGTCTGATTCTCTTCTGCACCCACCTTTGCCATCTTGTCTGCTTCCTCATTTGCTTCGACTCCACAGTGTGAGGGGATCCACTGCAATGCTATCCGAAAGCATTTGATGGTTTGTAGTGCTTCTTCAAGTTGTGGCAGGTTACCTTTGGTGATAGCCTCAAGGACGGAGCGGGCATCAGATAAAAAGACAATCTGTGCAATAGGGTCTGCTGTTCTGCTGATGGTATTAGCTGCATGAACCAGTGCTTCGACTTCAGCTCTGTAGTTTGTGCAGTGTTTGCCCGTTTGGATACTGTATGTGCAGTCGCTCCTAATTGCATCTTTGGCTGATCCATCTGTGTAGATCCTTATCCATGTCTCCTGAGGGTACATTTCTTCCAGCATGGCTAGGGTCAGGGCCTTCTTGCTCACATCACTGTGTTCATCTTTGGTTGTGAGATGAGGTACTGTGGTGCGAATAGCTATGCTCTCTAGTTTGTTTTCCCAGGGTGGAGGATCAAGGGTGTGGGTTGGGTCTTCTATTTGTGCTGGCAACCACCATCACCAGCAGCACTTTACTATCATCATGATCAGTGGAAATGACAACAACAATAACAACAACAACGTCATCACCACCACCATCACCAGCAGCACTTTACTATCATCATGATCAGGGGCAATGACAACAACAATAACAACAACGTCATCACCGTCACCAGCAGCACTACTATCATCATGATCAGGGGAAATGACAACAACAATAACAACAACAACGTCAGCACCACCACCATCACCAGCAGCACTTTACTATCATCATGATCAGGGGCAATGACAACAACAAAAACAACAACGTCATCACCGTCACCAGCAGCACTTTACTATCATCATGATCAGTGGAAATGACAACATCAATGACAACGTCATCACCACCACCATCACCAGCAGCACTACTATCATCATGATCAGGGGAAATGACAACAACAACGTCATCACCACCACCATCACCAGCAGCACTACTATCATCATGATCAGGGGCAATGACAACAACAATAACAACGTCATCACCACCACCATCACCAGCAGCACTACTATCATCATGATCAGGGGAAATGACAACAACAACAACATCATCACCACCACCATCACCAGCAGCACTTTACTATCATCATGATCAGGGGCAATGACAGCAGCAATAACAACAACAACGTCATCACCATCACCAGCAGCACTTTACTATCATCATGATCAAGGGAAATGACAACAACAATAACAACAACAGCGTCACCACCACCACCATCACCAGCAGCACTTTACTATCATCACGATCAGGGGCAATGACAGCAACAATAACAATAACAACATCACCACCACCATCACCAGCAGCACTTTACTATCATCATGATCAAGGGAAATGACAACAACAATAATAACAACAACGCCATCACCACCACCATCACCAGCAGCACTTTACTATCATCATGATCAAGGGAAATGACAACAATAATAACAACAACAACGTCATCACCAGCAGCACTTTACTATCATCATGATCAGGTGCAATAACAACAACGACGTCATCACCAGCAGCACTTTACTATCATCATGATCAGTGGAAATGACAACAATAACAACAACAACGTCATCACCACCACCATCACCAGCAGCACTTTACTATCGGCATGATCAAGGGAAATGACAACAATAACAACAACAACGTCATCACCACCACCATCACCAGCACCACTTTACTATCATCATGATCAGTGGAAATGACAGCAACAATAACAACAACAATGTCATCACTACCACCATCACCAGCAGCACTATACTATCATCATGATCAGGGGAAATGACAACAACAATAACAACGTCATCACCACCACCATCACCAGCAGCACTTTACTATCATCATGATCAGGGGAAATGACAACAACGTCATCACCAGCAGCACTTTACTATCATCATGATCAGGGGCAATAACAGCAACAATAACAACAACAACATCATCACCATCACCAGCAGCACTTTACTATCATATGATCAGGGGCAATGACAACAACAATAACAACAACAGTGTCACCACCATCATCAGCAGCACTTTACTATCATCATGATCAGGGGAAATAAAAACAACAACATCATCACCATCACCAGCAGCACTTTACTGTCATCATGATCAGGGGCAATAACAACAACAACATCATCACCATCATCAGCAGCACTTTACTATCATCATGATCAGGGGAAATAACAACAACAACATCATCACCATCATCAGCAGCACTTTACTATCATCATGATCAGGGGAAATAACAACAACAACATCATCACCATCACCAGCAGCACTTTACTGTCATCATGATCAGGGGCAATAACAATAACAACGTCATCATCATTAGCTGCACTTTACTATCATCATGATCAGGGGCAATGACAACAACAATAACAAGAACAACGTCATCACCACCACCATCACCAGCAGCACTTTACTTCTTCTTCTTCTTCTTTTCGATCGCTGGTATCACACTTGGAGAGCCGTTCTCAAGATGAAATCTGTGGTTTTCTGCAGTTCTTCCACAGGCCCATACAGCTTTTCAAGAAAAGAGGTTGACAAAGGCCAGATCTCTTCTCTCAGCAGCTGATACGTACTGCAACATTGAAGTATGTGCTCTGTGGTCTGTTCTGCTTCTCCACAAGGACAAGCGGGCGATGGCGTAAGGTGGAACCGCCTGTACATGTGTTGGTTTAGTCTGTTGTGTCCAGTTCTGAGACGAAAAATGGCCACTTGCTCTGGCCTCGAGAGATGATGGTAGGCATCTTCTGATTGAGGTGTTCTATAGAGTGACTTGATGATAGTCTTCATCTCTGTATGGGTAACCATGTTTTCTGTCTGATTCTCTTCTGCACCCACCTTTGCCATCTTGTCTGCTTCCTCATTTCCTTGGACTCCACAGTGTGAGGGGATCCACTGCAATGCTATCCGAAAGCATTTGATGGTTTGTAGTGCTTCTTCAAGTTGTGGCAGCTTACCTTTGGTGATAGCCTCAAGGACGGAGCGGGCATCAGATAAAAAGACAATCTGTGCAATAGGGTCTGCTGTTCTGCTGATGGTATTAGCTGCATGAACCAGTGCTTCGACTTCAGCTCTGTAGTTTGTGCAGTGTTTGCCCGTTTGGATACTGTATGTGCAGTCTGGCACCTTCGCTCCTAATTACATCTTTGGCTGATCCATCTGTGTAGATCCTTATCCATGTCTCCTGAGGGTACATTTCTTCCAGCATGGCTAGGGTCAGGGCCTTCTTGCTCACATCACTGTGTTCATCTTTGGTTGTGAGATGAGGTACTGTGGTGCGAATAGCTATGCTCTCTAGTTTGTTTTCCCAGGGTGGAGGATCAAGGGTGTGGTTTGGGGTCTTCTATTTGTGCTGGCAACCACCATCACCAGCAGCACTTTACTATCATCATGATCAGTGGAAATGACAACAACAATAACAATAACAACGCCATCACCACCACCATCACCAGCAGCACTTTACTATCATCATGATCAGGGGCAATGACAACAACAATAACAACAACATCATCACCACCACCATCACCAGCAGCACTTTACTATCATCATGAACAGGGGCAATGACAACAACAACGTCATCACCATCACCAGCAGCACTTTACTATCATCATGATCAGTGGAAATGACAACAACAATAACAACAACAACAACATCATCACCAGCAGCACTTTACTATCATCATGATCAGGGGCAATGACAACAACAACATCATCACCATCACCAGCAGCACTTTACTATCATCATGATCAGGGGAAATGACAACAACAATAACAACAACAACGTCATCACCACCACCATCACCAGCAGCACTTTACTTCTTCTTCTTTTCGATCGCGGGTATCACACTTGGAGAGCCATTCTCAAGATGAAATCTGTGGTTTTCTGCAGTTCTTCCACAGGCCCATACAGCTTTTCAAGAAAAGAGGTTGACAAAGGCCAGATCTCTTCTCTCAGCAGCTGATACGTACTGCAACATTGAAGTATGTGCTCTGTGGTCTGTTCTGATTCTCCACAAGGACAAGCGGGCGATGGCGTAAGGTGGAACCGCCTGTACATGTGTTGGTTTAGTCTGTTGTGTCCAGTTCTGAGACGAAAAATGGTCACTTGCTCTGGCCTCGAGAGATGATGGTAGGCATCTTCTGATTGAGGTGTTCTATAGAGTGACTTGATGATTGTCTTCATCTCTGTATGGGTAACCATGTTTTCTGTCTGATTCTCTTCTGCACCCACCTTTGCCATCTTGTCTGCTTCCTCATTTGCTTCGACTCCACAGTGTGAGGGGATCCACTGCAATGCTATCCGAAAGCATTTGATGGTTTGTAGTGCTTCTTCAAGTTGTGGCAGGTTACCTTTGGTGATAGCCTCAAGGACGGAGCGGGCATCAGATAAAAAGACAATCTGTGCAATAGGGTCTGCTGTTCTGCTGATGGTATTAGCTGCATGAACCAGTGCTTCGACTTCAGCTCTGTAGTTTGTGCAGTGTTTGCCCGTTTGGATACTGTATGTGCAGTCGCTCCTAATTGCATCTTTGGCTGATCCATCTGTGTAGATCCTTATCCATGTCTCCTGAGGGTACATTTCTTCCAGCATGGCTAGGGTCAGGGCCTTCTTGCTCACATCACTGTGTTCATCTTTGGTTGTGAGATGAGGTACTGTGGTGCGAATAGCTATGCTCTCTAGTTTGTTTTCCCAGGGTGGAGGATCAAGGGTGTGGGTTGGGTCTTCTATTTGTGCTGGCAACCACCATCACCAGCAGCACTTTACTATCATCATGATCAGTGGAAATGACAACAACAATAACAACAACAACGTCATCACCACCACCATCACCAGCAGCACTTTACTATCATCATGATCAGGGGCAATGACAACAACAATAACAACAACGTCATCACCGTCACCAGCAGCACTACTATCATCATGATCAGGGGAAATGACAACAACAATAACAACAACAACGTCAGCACCACCACCATCACCAGCAGCACTTTACTATCATCATGATCAGGGGCAATGACAACAACAAAAACAACAACGTCATCACCGTCACCAGCAGCACTTTACTATCATCATGATCAGTGGAAATGACAACATCAATGACAACGTCATCACCACCACCATCACCAGCAGCACTACTATCATCATGATCAGGGGAAATGACAACAACAACGTCATCACCACCACCATCACCAGCAGCACTACTATCATCATGATCAGGGGCAATGACAACAACAATAACAACGTCATCACCACCACCATCACCAGCAGCACTACTATCATCATGATCAGGGGAAATGACAACAACAACAACATCATCACCACCACCATCACCAGCAGCACTTTACTATCATCATGATCAGGGGCAATGACAGCAGCAATAACAACAACAACGTCATCACCATCACCAGCAGCACTTTACTATCATCATGATCAAGGGAAATGACAACAACAATAACAACAACAGCGTCACCACCACCACCATCACCAGCAGCACTTTACTATCATCACGATCAGGGGCAATGACAGCAACAATAACAATAACAACATCACCACCACCATCACCAGCAGCACTTTACTATCATCATGATCAAGGGAAATGACAACAACAATAATAACAACAACGCCATCACCACCACCATCACCAGCAGCACTTTACTATCATCATGATCAAGGGAAATGACAACAATAATAACAACAACAACGTCATCACCAGCAGCACTTTACTATCATCATGATCAGGTGCAATAACAACAACGACGTCATCACCAGCAGCACTTTACTATCATCATGATCAGTGGAAATGACAACAATAACAACAACAACGTCATCACCACCACCATCACCAGCAGCACTTTACTATCGGCATGATCAAGGGAAATGACAACAATAACAACAACAACGTCATCACCACCACCATCACCAGCACCACTTTACTATCATCATGATCAGTGGAAATGACAGCAACAATAACAACAACAATGTCATCACTACCACCATCACCAGCAGCACTATACTATCATCATGATCAGGGGAAATGACAACAACAATAACAACGTCATCACCACCACCATCACCAGCAGCACTTTACTATCATCATGATCAGGGGAAATGACAACAACGTCATCACCAGCAGCACTTTACTATCATCATGATCAGGGGCAATGACAACAACAATAACAACAACACCGTCATCACCACCACCATCACCAGCAGCACTTCTCTATCATCATGATCAGGGGAAATGATAACAATGTCATCACCACCACCATCACCAGCAGCACTTTACTATCATCATGATCAGGGGAAATGACAACAACAACAGCGTCATCACCACCACCATCACCAGCAGTACTTTACTATCATCATGATCAGGGGCAATGACAACAACAATAACAACAACGACGTCATCACCACCACCATCACCAGCAGCACTTTACTATCATCATGATCAAGGGAAATGACAACAACAGTAATAACAACAACAACGTCATCACCACCACCATCACCAGCAGCACTTTGCTATTATCATGATCAAGGGAAATGACAACAACAATAACAACAACAGCATCACCACTACCACCATCACCAACAGCACTTTACTATCATCATGATCAGGAGAAATGACAATAACAACAACAACGTCATCACCACCACCATCACCAGCAGCACTTTACTATCATCATGATCAGGAGAAATGACAACAGCAACAACAACAACGTCATCACCACCACCATCATCAGCAGCACTTTACTATCATCACGATCAGGGGCAATAACAACAACACCGTCATCACCACCACCACCATCATCAGCAGCAGCAGCAACAATAGAAACAACAATTTAAATCCCTGAACCTACTTTAGCTGAACCTCCATATTGAATTCCACCCATGGTGTGTAAATAACTCGTTAATTACATTGCTAGGTGAGTGAGCTTGTACCACATTGAGAGATATTAATTACGTTGCTAGGTGAGTGAGCTTGTACCACATTGAGAGATATTAATTACATTGCTAGGTGAGTGAGCTTGTACCACATTGAGAGATATTAATTACGTTGCTAGGTGAGTGAGCTTGTACCACATTGAGAGATATTAATTACATTGCTAGGTGAGTGAGCTTGTACCACATTGAGAGATATTAATTACATTGCTAGGTGAGTGAGCTTGTACCACGTTGAGAGACATTAATTACATTGCTAGGTGAGTGAGCTTGTACCACGTTGAGAGACAGTAATTACGTTGCTATGTGAGTGAGCTTGTACCATGTTGAGAGACATTAATTACATTGCTAGGTGAGTGAGCTTGTACCACATTGAGGGACATTAATTACATTGCTAGGTCAGTGAGCTTGTACCACATTGAGAGACCTGTCATGGAGTGGATTTTTGAGAGGTCATGCTAGTTCTAGATCTATTTTAGTGTGTCTCTGTCAGTCACTCATACAGATGGACAGACAGACAGACATATGTGTGTATGCTTGTGATCATAATGTATACTATTATATTTTTATGTTGCAGTGATGTTGAATGTGATCTAAATATAAATAACTCTGTTGGAATCCGGAATACTCATCTACTTAAGCATTATGCAGCCTGTAAGTACACACGCACGCGTGCACACACGCACGCATGCACGCACACACACACTTATTGTTTCATGCGCATGCAAGCCCTCTTAGTGGACGGGCGTGTGTGTCGTCTTAGTGGACTGGCGTGGTTGTCCTCTTAGTGGACTGACGTGTTTGTCCTCTGTGGACTGACATGTTTGTCCTCTTAGTGGACTGGCATGTTTGTCCTCTTAGTGGACTGGTGTGTTTGCCCTGTTAGTGGACTGGTGTGTCTGCCCTCTTAGTGGACTGGCATGTTTGTCCTCTTAGTGGACTGGCGTGTTTGTCCTCTAATGTTATCAAACATTGGGCGAGGTTTCATGACATTAATTTCTGTATGTTTTAGTGGACTGGTGTGGTTTTAGTGGACTGGCGTGTGTGCCCTCTAATGTTGTTTATCAAACATTGGGTGAGGTTTCATAACATTAATTTCTGTATGTTTTAGTGGACTGGCGTGTGTGTGTCCTCTGATGTTGTTTATCAAACATTGGGTGAGGTTTCATAACATTAATTTCTGTATGTTTTAGTGGACTGGCGTGTGTGTCCTCTGATGTTGTTTATCAAACATTGGGCGCGGTTTCATAACATTAATTTCTGTATGTTTTAGTGGACTGGCATGTGTGTGTCCTCTGATGTTGTTTATCAAACATTGGGCGAGGCTTCATAACATTAATATCTGTATGTTTTAGTGGACTGGCGTGTGTCTCCTCTAATGTTGTTTATCAAACATTGGGCGAGGTTTCATGACATTAACGATGCCAGTAAGATGACTCTATCCAGCTACTCCCTGGCCATGTTGCTCATACATTTCCTACAATGTAAGTGAAGAGTAATATCAAACGTCAACTTTTAACTCTTAAAGCCAACCACAAACAGCTTCTGCATTGGTGAAATGCCTATTTACTGACCAACAGTCTATTTTTGAAAACTTAACACTGGTGTGACTAGCTCGATAACCGAGCCAGTCATTCCTGTGATAAATTTTCAAATATAATCTCTTGGTTTGCAAATGGACATTTTGTATGAGAAAATTAAATTTTCTTGAAAGATTTTGGGTTTAAAGGGCTTTTATAAAAAAAATAGTGTTTAGTTAATAGCCATCTACAGGCCAAGAAAGACCATTTTGGAAAATTGACCATTGAAATGACTGGCTCCGTTATCTAGCCGGAGGCAGCCATTCCAATTGTAAGTTTTTAAAAATAGTCTTAATTTGTCCTGTAAATGGTGATTTCTTAAGACCCTGGCAGAAAACTTCTATGTCCAGCTTGACCATTAAAGGGTAAAAATGTTTATATGAGATACAAGTGCATGATCTGAGAATCATTTCCGATTTATTTCCCTCATCCCGTAAGGGAAAAGAGGGTATTGCGATTGATAAAAAGAACCCAGATACATATCAGATCAAATTTTGGATCTGTAGATATCCCGGAAACTACTGGTCTGATTTGGCTCAAATTTTAACACAGGAAAGGGTGTGGCCATACATTAGGATACCACAACTTTTGGCGTGATCTGAAAACATCCGAAAAATCTGAACAATCAACAAAAAATGTAGATAATCAAACAAATCTGAAAACTTTATAATGTGACAAAAACGGGGTGGTGACGGTCTGCAATCTGTGATTGCTGTTGTTGAATTTTGTGTTTTCTGTCTGCTCGGTGGAATTCATAACCAGCGTCAGATATAACAATGTTAATATATTTGTAATAATCATGCAGTACGTGGAGATAAAAAATCAGTAATTGTTTCCAAAAACAAAATAAAACATACCGCTGAATATTTTGAAGATAATTAGATTGGAAGACATTGCTGTCCTATTAAGTTCAAAATAATCATAGGCCATTTCTTAGATCATGTTCAAAATTGTACTAATTAACATGTATCTGATTTGGATTTGAAAACATGTTAACTTATTTTGGAGCTGTACTGTACATCAGTGTATTGATATCATTGCGACCTTCTATTGCCAGCTTATGGACTTTGTCATTTCTGAGTAAGTTTATCACTTAGGTAAACTTAATGCATACATGTTAAGTATTGCATTAAGATCTATTAGCGCTAGACTACCAGACAATTGTTAACTCAACTTGGTTCATGGTCTTCATTGTTCGTATGTATGTATGTGTGTGTGTGTGTTACAGGTGGTACCAGTCCTCCAGTGTTACCCTGTCTACAGAACACACAATCAGTAAGTGACAGTAATTAACCCTTTAACACTTAAATTTCTTCAAAAAGGTTTCAATTTTCTCATAGAAAATGTCCATGCTAAGCCAGAGAAGACTATTTATGTAAATTTACTACTGGAATTACTGGCTCGTTTATTGATCCAGTCATTACAGTCGTAAATTTAAAAAAATAGGCTTCTTGGTCTGCAAATGGACATTTCTCAAGTCCAGTGCTTAAGCTGTTTTTGGCTGATATGAGTGTTAAAGGCTTAACTAATCGGAATAAATTATTTATCATTGTTAGCTCACCTGGCCTGAAAGGCCAAGTGAGCTTATGTCGTGGTGACCGTCCGTCATGTGTCCGTCTGTCCGTCAACTTTTCCTTTAAAACAACTTCTCAAGAACCACTGGGCTGATTTCAATTATATTTGGCAGGAAGCATCCCTAGGGCATAGAGATTCAAGTTTGTTCAAACGAAGCCGATCGGCCAAAATCCAAAATGGCCGATTTTTAGAAACACTAAAAAATCTTCTCCGAAACTGCTGGAGGAATTGTTTCAAAACTCATAACACATCATTTATTGCAACGGTAGACCAAAGTTTGTTCAAGGCAACCTGATTGGCCTATTTGCCTGGCGACCATCTTGGATGACCTAGTTTTCGCGAAAATGACTTCTTCTCCCGAACCGCGGAAAGGATAGGTCTGAAATTTGGTAAATATGTTTAGGGACCAAGGTCCATTCAAGTTTGTTCAAGGGAAGTTCGTACGTTAAAAAACATGGCCGCCATCAACCAATCAAGATTTAGCGTTTGTTTTTATCATATTGGCTTTTTTGTATTTGATGTATTTTGATGGCGAAAATTGCTTTATATATGCTTATCAGTGTGGCGAGTTCAAATATGCCACTTTCGAGACTGTCGGATAAACGGTTTGGCTGCCATAGGCTCCCATAGTAAAGCAATGGGCCCATAGTAAAGCAATGGGGAATTCTTTAAATGACTTCTTCTCAAGAACCACTGGGCCGATTTCAATTATATTTGGGAGGAAGCATTCATAGGGCATAGCGATCTAAGTTTGTTCAAATGAACCAGATCGGCCAATTTGGCCGGCGGTCATCTTGGATTTAGGCCGATTTTAGGAAACGTCTTTAAAAATCTCCGAAACCGCTTGGGGGATTGATGCAGACCTCATGAAATATGATTCATGGCAAGGGAACTTGATTGCTCAAATGGTTCGGCGGCCATCTTGGTAGACCTAGTTGTAGCGAAAATGACTTATTCTCCAGAAGCGCAGAAGGCCGAAATTTGGCAGATATTATTAGGGCCTAAGGGCCATTAAAGTTTGTTCAAGAGAAATTGATCCATCAAAAAACATGGCCGCCGTGGCCCAATCAAAATATGGCATGTTTGGTGGCTATATTGGATTTTTTTATTTGATGGATTTTGAGGCCGAAATTGATTTTATATGTGTTTTTGGGTATTCTGATCTCAAATTTACAATTTTCGAAACTGTCGGATAAATGGTTTGGTGGGCATCCCATTGATAAAGAGCATTCTAGTTGAAATGCCTATTGTCCAGGTGAGTGATACAGGCCCCTTGGGCCTTTTGTTTTAGAAAAGCACAGCTATCACCTTGTCAAAGACTATAGTGATGTCGACTGTCTCCACCATCTAACCGGGTGACGATTACTACAATACTGCTCAGAAATAACATAGAATGTTTCTGAAATAAGATAAAAACATACTGTTGAATATCGTGAATATAATTCATGAATCCAGCTTATCTATCAATCATATGACGTCATAATCAACACTGTCACATATAGGTTGCTGTCATAATTAATTACTTCATGAATGACGACCAGTTTATCTATCAATCATATGACATCATAATCAACACTGTCATGACACTGAATGACATGGTTTAGTCTGTCTTAAACTATTAATAGTCAAGTTGTACAATTTGTGTATTACTATTTAACAAACTTTCTGTTGAATATTTTGAAACTACTAGATGACAGACTAAGCATTGTTGTACGAATTGTATGTCTACTATTTAATAAATAGACCTTTGAATATTTTGAAGCTAATTTAACAGCTTATGTGTTTCACATCAAGAGTATACTTACCACCATGATACTCTGATATTTCCCAAATATTGACCTAGATTCAATAAGGCTCAGAATTAAAAAGAAAGCGCCCCACTTGTCAGGTAACTCAACTGACAGTCTGGCTGATGTGCTGCCCAAACTCGCGTATGCGCGGGCCTGTCTCTTTCTCTTCTCAAATTATTGACCTACCATTGCACACGCCTTTGATTTATCCAAGGATTGCTTTTTGCTAATTTATCCTTTTGAAGCTTGTAAGTTGAATTCTCAACTAATTATTTGACTGCTAACTATGTCTGATGCTGCCAAGTCGCCGGAGGATGCTCCCGGTCCTAGCCATCAGGTGTTTTTTAGTATGTTTATTGATAGAAAATTTGCGTGTTGTACCAGCTGGTATATCCGGGATTCGCGCTAACATGTGGATACATATATTAGGCTAGCTAATTATGGGGGAGGCCTATATATTAGCTAACACATGTTGTGCTTTGTATTTTCAGATATTTGTAGCTGATTTGTGACATTTTTCACACGTATCCTTCATCTGGACAATTATTTATACTTAGTTTCTGGGTCCAAATAATTATATTATGAGTTTGCAGAGGGAATTATTACCATAAGAAGTAAGTTTTCCGCATTCTCCCCCCACCACATGGTTTGGATTCAGGACTAGGTATGTCTGTTGTTGTCCAGCAGACCTCAATCGTTTCTTCAGGAGTTTTTTCTTCTGAGGTCGGGTATGGAGAATTAGTTTCAGTCATTTAACTTTTTTAATATTTCATTATTTGTGACTGTGTGTTGTTTATTCTAGCTCTCTTGATGGGTATGCATAGGTTCATTGTGTTATAAAGTTCAATTACTAATGAATCTTTGAGTGTTGAGTCTAGCATTCGCCTTTCAAGTATTAAAGTTCAAATTCTGATTATCTCCCGTGTCTTCATGAAGAGGAAGTTCAGGGTTTGTTTATGTTTGTTCAGGTCCATAGTATTATCTATGGGCCTGGCTTAGCTTTTTTCATCTAGGTGTCTAAGTTTCCTTCGGGAAAATATTAGTCATCTGCAATTGGTTTTTTAGTTGGTTATAACTAAAAAATAATTGTTTCCGTTATGTGTCTTTCAGAGGGTTATTGAAAATAAATGCCCTTCCTGTCACCGGTTTATAAAGGCCCGCTTCTTTCCACATGACTGCACTAGGTGCAGTACGTGTGGACCTTTGCTTAAATGCCATGTGCGTGAGTCGTGGCTGGTGGAGATATTTTCTGATTTCCTTAATCAGCCGGTAAAGGACCGGGCGGCCAATGAAAAGAGACAAGTTGATAAGGAACTTTGTGGTAAGACATGGAGGCCTTCCGTCTATAAATGATGGGAGAAATGAAGAAAACAATCACAGATCTTGTCCCGGAGTTGCTTCGCAGCTTGCTTTCCGGTTTAAGTTCATCATTGTCTTCTTCATTTGCTCCAGTACAGAGTGTTCCCGTCTCTGGGTCTGGTTCTGTTAGGATACCAGTTTTCGATGTATACCCAGAGACGGCTCCCGCTGGTCCGGCGATGAGGCTTACCTCACCCGTCGACCCGGGAGCGAAAGCCATGGCCTCGGATGTCCACTTATCCAGTTGGCCTAGAGCAGCCAAAGGCTAAGGGTATCGGCGCCTCACGCGATATCCCTCCAGCTCAGGCCGGGTTTGATCCCTGTTCAAGCTTGGTGTCTAATCTTTCTGGGCAGTAAGAAGAGGACACTGTTGTGGCCTGCCGATAGCCATGGAAATGGAAAGCCATCCCCCCCCCCCCCCTCCAGGGGCCGCATAGGTGACCTTTTCCATGGAACTACTTCGGGAGTAGGTTTCACGGCTCAATGGCTAGGCCGGCTTGGAGCCGATGGCCATCCATACTGTATCCCTCGGCTTGCCAAGAGTTACGTTGAAGAAGGCCTGAACTATGACGTCATGCACTTAGCCCCCAAGCCATGCCGACCCTTGCGGATCCGTATGTCTTCCCTGGCTATCCAGGAGTATCTCCAGATCCAGCTGTTAACCCACCAGTGAATATGGTTGAGGACGACGACGGCCCTAGGCTCGTTGAACATTCACAGGTGGCCACTGAGGACTGGGCTGGCTGCCTGTCAATAGCTGGTATAATAGCTGCTAATAGATGCCATCTCTTCCGTATGCGGAACATCGTGGATATGTTCGCTGCGGCAGAGAGGTCCATTCAGCTGAATGGACACCTTGCGAAGGCCCCTCATGAGGTGGCATGGCGCTGCCGTATTAGTTCTGATCTTTATCAGAAATACAGCGTCGTTCCAAAGCCATGCACGGATGACCGTGCAGCTTTGGGCGAAGATACTTGGCCAGGGTCCCAGTCTGACATGGGGGCCCTTTGCGCAGCGCAAATTCTGCGTAGCGTGACACGGACGAAAGTGCGAGAGGAGCCATCTCGGCTCTCTCGCATGTTTCCCAGCTGCTACAGGGAGTAGTAGCGGCATCCGTGGCATGCCAGCCATCTCTAACAGTCCAGTGAGCCATCCAGGACGGCATTAACCTGGCTCTAGATTGAATGACGAGATCCGTAGCCAGAAGTTTACGGGCGATGCGCACATTTGCCGTGGACAATTGGTGGCCCTCCCAGGATCTGTACACTCGGCTTCTTCGGACGCTGATGTCAGGTCTGGGGTTGTTTGGAGGTGAAGGATGCCTGCACCTCCAACAAACCGTAAACCTGGTGCATAACCAGAGGGCGCTGCGTGAGCCGTTTGAAGTGCTCTGCATGGAGCGCATTCATCCAGCGCCCCCTGCCTTCCATCCTCAGAAAGCTAGAGGTGGTGGTGGCCTTGTCAGAGGCCAACCACCAACGCAGCATCGGCCATGGCAATGCCAGCGTAAGCCAGCTAGGCTGGGAGCACAGACTCCTCCAGCACAACCCGCCAGGCAGCCCACATACCGAGGTGCGCATGGCACTCGCAGAGGCGTGCGGGGTTCTGGTCGTGGGAGTCGAGCCTGATGGGCCGGCACCCACAAGGATCACACCAGTGCTGCTAGGACAGCCTCCAGAGACAGGGCAGCTCTTGCACCTCTTGGGTCCACCTCAATCCTTAGGTGGACCCATGAGAAGCTGTCTGGCTTTCCACATGCAAGAGTGGGAGCGGGTTACTCAGGACCACTCAGTCTTACGATGGCTTTCAGTCAGTTACCATCCCGACTGGATATCAAGCCAGCCATTGCGCCTGTCTCTGGTTCCGATCTGGACTCAAAATCCATGAGATCCAGATCAGCGGTTGTGTATAGAGGAAGAAATTCAGTCCCGCATACAAAAACATGCAATTCAACCTGCACAAAACTGTCCGAGTTATTATTCAACCGTGTTCCTAGTGACAAAAAGCACTGGAGGGTGGAGACCAATTCTCAGCCTCAAACCTCTCAACAGGTTTATCCACACACCAAGTTTGAAGATGGAAACTGTAAGAACGGTGTTAACAGGATTGAGGAAAGGAATGTGGACAGTATCAATAGATCTAAAAGATGCTTATTTTCACATTCCCATTGCGAACAGCTTTCGTCGGTTCCTGAAATTTGCATTTCAGGGCCGCCAATGGGAATTCATGGTTCTCCCATTTGGAATTTCGACAGCTCCTCGGGTCTTCACTCGAGTGGTCCTAGCTATAACATCATACCTCCGCAGGAGACAGATAGCAGTCCATAGACGACTGGCTGTTAAAAGCACACAATCAAAGTCTATCAGCAAATCTGGAGACAGTTTTGAAAACTCTTACAGATCTAGGCTGGATAATCAATTTTCAAAAATCAGAGCTGACTCCATCCCGGAAGTTTGTTTAACTGGTATGTTTACCCTTCTCAGGAGAGAGTAGAAGTACTCATCTCAGTCATACAGTCAGTGTGCAACAGTCGTTATGTCCTGGCATGGGTCTACTTGAGAATGCTGGGGTTTATGGTTTCTCTGGAACCATCATTGCACAGGCAGCCTTACTCCGGCGGCCTATCCAGTTATTTCTCATGACACAGTGGACCCAGTGTACGGGATTCCTGGACTCAAGGGTGTCAGTGTTGGAACCTCTTATTCACCACCTTCAATGGTGGATGAAAAGAGAAAATCTTCTGGCGGGGGTGACGTCACCTCCACACCCTCAATTAACAATGTACATAGATGCATCAATGGAGGGATGGGGAGCTTGCCCAGAAGAAGACAAATTATCAGGGCTTTGGAATCTGGATCAGTCACAAGAACATATCAATCTGCTAGAAATGCGAGCAGTAGTTTTAGCCATGGAACACTTCCTAGAGAAGGTCAAGGACAAGATTGTTCTGGTTCGATCAAACAATACAACAGTAGTGACTTACATAAAGTCTCTGTATGATGACATGGAAACTGCTTTGCTGGTGCCTAGATCATGGAATTTCCCTGAAAGATGTTCATATTCCGGGAAGGCTAAATCTATTAGTGGACTCATTGAGCCAAAGAATAAGCATTCTTCCCACCAAATGGCAACTAAATCAATTTGTGGCAGACCATCTGTTCAACCACTGAGGCAAGCCTAACATAGATTTATTCACAACGAACAAGAATGCGAAGATGATTACATACCTCTCTCCGATTCCAGATCTGAGTGCTATCGCAATAGATGAGCTAGCTATCGGCTGGTGGGGGGTGGGGGAATGTATGCACACGCATTCCCGTCAGCAATCCTGATTCCAAAAGAAAATCAGGCAGCAGGAATGCCAAGTGCTTCTGATCGCCCCAAATTGTATAACAATGCTGAGCAACAGTCATTGGCATAGATATCCAATGGTATGTCAATCTGCACGAGCCCGTCAAACCTCCAGTACTATTGGTGTGAGTCTAGGGTGGTGTGGGTGGGGGGATGGGGGTGGGAGGTTGTTATGGAGGTTGCATATTTGCGGTATGATTCCTGTGTTTGTGGATGAGGGATCGGTTAATGATACAATATGACAGGTGTTAGTAGTTAACAAATCGAGGTGGTGCAAATCCAGGCATTTACATAGAGTATCTACGCATGCCTGCCAATCTGCCTTTACATGTCAAACCTCTTCTGTTGTGTGGTAGAAAGAATGAGTAGCATTATTGCCAGCATGTGTGTTTGCGCATGAGGCAGTTTGGTGGATCCAGGCATTTACACCAGGTGGGCGCATGCCTGCCAATCAGTGGTGTTGGTGATGATGATGATGATGATGCTGATGATTATGATGACTATTATTATTATTAATATTATTTCTGATCCAGTCATTTACACGTGTTAGGTGCATAATTGCCAATCAGTATTACTTATTATTATTAATATTATTATTATTATTTTATTATTATTATTATTATTATTATTGTATGTACGTGCATGTCTGTATCTTAGGCTGATCCAGGCATTTACACCAGTGTGGCGCATGCCTGCCAATCAGAATTGTGCGAATTTGCTAAGGTTTCATGCTTTTTTGTTAATGCCATATGGGTGTGTTGTTTTTAATACTTTTATCCAATAATGTTCCTTATTCAGCCTCAGTTGTTCGGAGTGTTTTGTGTCGTATATCTTTTCTATAGGTCTTATGCTAAGGTCCTTAGCTGAGTGGCGTGGTGCATTGAAGTGCCATGCGATTCTAGAATCTGTGTTTTGTCTGGTTACATGAATGTGTTGGCTAAGTCTTCTTAAGAGTCTGCCCAGTTTCCCCTATGTACTGTGAGCTGCATTGCTTACATTCAATTAGGTACACAATGTTGGTAGTGCTGCAGTTCATTTTTTTGATATGAATTTGTGGCGTTTCCTTGTAACATAACTTGTGAATGTGTCTTCTGTGTTCATGTATTGTTTACAAGCTATGCAGGTAGTGCTGTTGCATTTGGTTATACAGCTGCAAATGAATTCTGGTGCAATTGTCTCCATTATAGTCTTCAGTGGTGTTTCTTATTTTCACTAGACTGGAGTGGACGAAGTAGTCTCTAATGGATTTGGGTTTTTTGAAGGCGACTACTGGGTATTCACAAAAAATGGGGCATAGAGACGGTGATGCAAGTATGTACTTTTCCCAGTATGTTCTAATGGATTTTGGAATGTGTTCCAGTGTTGGGTGGTAGTGCAGTACGTAGGCAGGTCGGGATGTGGTCTGCTGCTGTTTAGTTGCTTGTAGAGTATGCTTTCTCTGGTGATATTTTGTGTTTTTTAAAGATGCCCATAGTTTCTTGTAACCTCAATTCATGAAGGCATCTGCTAATTCTTGACTCTGTTGTTCTAATCTGGTCGGGTCTGTTATAATGCGTTTATATTGGAGTGATTGACTGTATATGATTGATCGTTTCGTGTTTGTAGGGTGGGATGAAAGCTTGTGGTGGTGCTGCTGTCTGTCTGTAGGCTTCTGGCGGTACTGCTGTCTGTCTGTCTGTCCGTAGGCTTCCTGTAAATGTCTAATGTCTTGTGGAGGTACTGCTGTCTGTCTGTAGGCTTGTGGAGTTACTGCTGTCTGTCTGTCTGTCTGTCTGTCTGTAGGCTTCCTGTAAATGTCTAATTTTAGCTGATTGTTGTCCTTATATACCAATGTGTCCAAGTAAGGAATTTGTTCTTTGGAATACTCAAGATCAAATTTTATTGTTGGATGTTGGCTATTCATGTGTGTTTGAAATTTAAGTAATTCATCTTCGTTGGAGTTCCAAAGGAAGAATAGGTCATCTATGTATCTTATTAAATCTTCGGGCGAGCTACCAGTCCATCCTGATAGCATCTTGGTTAGTATGTTGTGAACATATATGTTTGCATATTTGACTGCGAACTTGGATCCCCCTGCCGTAACATGCGTGTGGATGTAGGACTCATTATTGAATTGAAAACTGTTCTTGTTGAGGATGTACGTCATCAATTGAGCTAATTCTTCTGGTAGGATTGGTGTGGGAGTGGTTATGTAAACAGTGTATAACATGTTTCGACTGACATTATCTTGTTTCTGTTTGTAGTGTTGTGTAAATATGTGTATGCCTTCTTCACAGTGCATTTTTTAAGCAAATTTTACTGGGCGACATTGATCATTGGAATGTGTGAGAGTGGTAACTCGTTACCCCTCTCTTTGGCGGTGGGGGAGGGGGTGGTGGAGTCTGCAAATTAGATGCTCTGGGAAGCCATTTCCCGCATTCTGAGTGGCAAACAACACCATCAACACACTGCGCTCAAAGTCAGATTTGCTTGAACTGATGTGCAAAATTGTTAATTATAGCTATCACCAAGGCATACATGTAATTAATATTTTTATGCATCAGCTTATGCAAATCTGACTTTTGAGTGCAATAGAATTTAGACCGAATGATGAGTGAATTACATCATTTGTGGGTGAATCATTCAATCCCGTATCAATTGCCATTGTGCATTGTGATTGTGTATGACTAATCGGCAGTATTTTCGCATTATTATGCAGAATACCTGGCTGTAGCCCATTGGAGAGTGGTGAAACAGCTACTATAGTAATTATTATGCCGGAGGTTAAATGCAAAAACGGCAAAAGTGCTAATAAAATTCAATGTATTTATGCAACAGACAGAGTTACAATGAACAGATACAGGTAAACCTATCTATTGCGCCAACCTTTTCACGCCAAAAAATTATTTCAACAAGCAAGTGAATGTTGAATACAAATCATTTACCATTGTAAAAGGCTGTTGGCAGTGATGGGGTGGGGACACAACTTCACACAAGATGATAATTCTTTAAGAAGAGTGGTCCTACGACCGCCTGTCTTAAAGACCCGTCATCTTACATCCCCAAAAGCAATACACCTTTCCAGAGCATCCATCCATCATCTGACCTCGTATGACGTAATAATGATGTAGAATTGTATGTCTTTGTAATTCATTGCTATTTAATAAACATGCTGTTGAATATTTTGAAACTAATTTGACTGGATGCCGTTGTTGCCTTAGGCAGTAACAGCACCAGTCAAATTAGTTTCTAAATATTCAACAGCTTACATGTGTAGTTTTCTGGGAAATGATATCAAGTGTGTTCAGAGATCGATTCCAATACGAACGAGGTGTGGGTGGAACTTAGATAGAGATGGGCGGGGCATGGTTAAAACCGTTAAGGTGAATTGTCCGCTATAGAAGGTTTGACATAATCAGTAGAGACATTAAGAAAAAAAGTCCATTTAATTTCTTTGCTAAGACACCACAGATTGACTCAAATTTCTTGACAAAATCTCGGTTTCGGTACAGTTCTTTATCTGGAACCCTGCAAGAACTTTGAAACTCCAGGTCGTGAATCAAAGTGTGCTGTTCCAGTGCTGTTAATGGCAATGTACATCCGGCTGTTGACGGCCTCTCTCTCTCGAGTAACTAGACTGTTTTGGGCCCTTCAACATAGTATGACATGAAACTGCACATTCCGGACCATTTGTCTTAAGCGACCATTCTTTGTTGGTCCATGCTTAATGTGACACAGGTATAACGTGGTCTTTTGAGATGTCATTCATTCTAAGAGTCTTAAATAGTCTTACTTTGGTCAGCAAATTGCCAGACATTTGCAGAAGACGGTATTGGCAATAAAGTGTTATTTCATAACTATTACTGACTAAAATTAAATGATATTTAATACACTCACCAGTAAAGTGTTGGCAGAAAAGAAGTAAGCAGAATATGCTAAACAATACGATACCATATGATTTACATTGTAATTGTAATTTCAGTACTCAGGGCTCCAGCTCCGTAGCCGCCCGGCTGGTGATAATCGTGATTTATAGCAGTGTCTACGGCTTTAATCCGTACTCACTGAGTTTTGAGATTCTTAAATTCAATTCGCTAATTTCGCTTGAATAACATGATATGGCGATACCTAATGTAACTTTATCTTTTAAACGATGGAGCTGTAATCTGTTGCTGTCTATCAGAGGCTTCAGAGCAACAGTATTTTCAAACGCTACAAAATCATTTCCGGGAATTCCGTCACTTACTTCATAGCAGCTAACGTTTATATTTTATGTATCAGTCTGTAGTGTATGTTACGCTTGCGGCTCTCTGCTAATAAGGGATTGACTTTAATATGAAATCTACATTCAACTTGACCTGTTTATGACTCAGTACCGGTTAGAAAATGGTCAGTTAGGTAGCATCTAGATGGGTGCGGTAGATAAGAGCAAGTTCCCAATTCTGCCTATTAGCTATTGCCTAAGTCCATGTTATAATTAAACTCTTGTTGATTATTTTGAGAACAAATTTATTTAATGTCGTTTCTGTCACAGGCATCAACCACATTCGAGTAAATTATTCTTGAAACATTCAGCATATTTCATAATTAGCTTCACTGAAACAATGTGTCTGTCTTCCCGAGAGTTCATGATGAGTTTAATTAAAAGTGCAATAAATTTCAGTTAGGCCTATCAGAAAATTGGCGCCGTAAATAAAAATAAAGAGGAATAATTGGCATCTGAACATTGAAGAATAGGGTGGGGCATTACACAGTCACACCCTCAATCTAAACAATAGTAAACATAGAGCCATAGCTGCGTGCTACGCTGAGAGTACACATCTCGCCGATCTCACGAGTACCCGTAGGACATCTCACGGGTACCCGAACGTCATACCCTGTCTCAGCGCCTATGACTAGGTATATAAGAATTGCTACTAGGCAACACATGCACAGGGCGCACAAACGTCTTTAACACATTCTCTATTATTATACAGCAATACCTCATGAGTAATAAGAGCTCAAATATGTATGTACTCATAAATAAAAGTTGAAAATGCCTTGTCGCCCAGTAGTTAAAAATTTCATTCACTAGGCGACAAACTTTGTTGACTGGGCGACATAAATGTCACCCAGACATATAGTAAAAAAATGCACTGCTTCTTCATGTGGGATGTTTGTGTATTGTGATCTAATGTCCATAGTTACGAGGAATGTATCTTTGTCCAGTGTGATGTTTTGTATGTGGTGGATGAATGCTGTTGTGTCACGGAGCAGCTTAGGAATATCTTTCTCAGCGTCTGTAAGTAGGTAATCTGCGAATTCGTTAATGCTTGATGTGGGTCCATCACAATTGGACACAATTGGTCTACCTGGTGGTGGGATCTTGCCTTTGTGTATCTTGGGGTTTATATATAGTCATGGGGTTCTAACATTGAATTCAGTATGTATCTTTGTGTGTCACTAGTAATTGCACCTGTGATTAGCAATTGGTTGACATGCATCAATTGTTTCTTTGTTGCTGTAGAAGTAGTGTTTGGATTCTAGTTTTTTAATGAACTGGTCTATTTGCTGTATCTGTTTTTCTGGAGCTTGAAAAGGTGGTGTAGGTACAAATGATAATCCCTTGTTCAATACTGTACTTTCTGCCTTACTGAGTTTGTGGTCTGATAGGTTGACTATAATGGTTTGGATTGATTTGTTTTTTATTAGATTACGTTGTTTTCTGCATTTCTGAGTCTTGGGTCCAGATTTCAAACGTCTAGTTGGCTTATTATTTCCAGTAGTAGTTTCTTTACATTCCCATTTTTAAAATGTTTTATTGCTTCTGCGTATGTCTTCCGGCCTGTTGTTGTAGTTTCTTGCACATGTGTGTTTGATTGCTGTTGTTTGTTTTGCCAGCTTGTGGTCTGTTGGTGTGTGTTCATGGGAATTCTCATGTGGGTTGTTCGTTGGTTTCGTAGTAGTGTGCCTTGTTAGCTCACCTGGCCTGAAAGGCCAAGTGAGCTTATGTCGTGTCGACCGTCCATCATGTGTCCGTCGTCCATCAACTTTTCCTTTAAACGACTTTTTCTCAAGAACTGCAGGGGCAATTTCAATTATATTTGGCAGGAAGCATCCTTAGGGCATAGGGATCCAAGTTTGTTCAAATGAAGCCGATTGGCCAATTAGGCCGACGGCCATCTTGGATTTTGACCGATTTTTAGAAACGTCTAAAAATCTCCGAAACCGCATGAGGGATTGAAGGAAACCTCATAAAATATGATTTAGGGCAAGAGCTCAAACAAATTTGTTCAAGAGAACTTAACTGGTCAAATAGTTCGGTGGCCATCTTGGTTCACCTAGTTTTAGCGAAAATAACTTCTCCAGAACCACTGAAGGGATCAGGCCGAAATTTGGCAGATATGATTAGGGACTAAGAGCCAGTAAAGTTTGTTCAAGAGAAGTTAATCCGTCAAAAAACATGGCCGCCGTGGGCCAATCAAAATATAGCATGGTTGGTGGCCATATTGGATTTTTTTATTTGATGGATTTTGAGGCCGAAATTGGTTTTATATAGGTTTTTAGGTATTCTGATCTCAAAATTTGCAATTTTCGAAACTGTCGGATAAATGGTTTGGCGGCCATCATGGATCATTTTCCCGCCAAAAGCTCCCATACTAAGGCAATGGGAAATTAAAAATATCTCGAAAACTACTGGGCCGATTTCGATTATATTTGACATGAAGCATCCTTAAGGCATAGAGATTTAAGGTATGTTCAAACGGACCCGATCGGCCAATTTGGCCTGCGACCATCTTGGATTTTGGCCGATTTTTAGAAATGGATAAAAATCTGCTCCCAAGCCATTTGAGGGATCGATTCAAAACTCACGAAATATGATCTAGGGTAAGCGCTGAATCAACTTTGTTCAAGGGAACTTGATTGACCAAATGGTTCAGCGGCCATCTTGGATGACCTAGTTTTCACAAAAACGACTTCTTCCCAAGAACCGCTGAAGCGATCAGGCCGAAATGTGTGATATATAATTAGCAACTAAGGGTGATTAATGTTTGTTCAAGAGAAGTTGATTCGTTAAAAAAACATGGCGACGGTGGACCAATCAAAATATAGTGTGTTTGGCAGCCATATTGGATTTTTTTCTTTGATGGATTTTGGCCGATTTTTAGAAATGTCTTTAAAAATCTCATTTTCCGAAACGGCTTGTGGAATCGATTCAAAACTTATGAAACCCCATCTAGGCAAAGAGGTAAAACCTAGTTTGTTCAAGACGACTTGATTGACCGAATGGTTCGGCAGCCATCTTGGATAACCTAGTTTTCCCAAAAACGACTTCTCCAAAACCGCTGAATGGATCAGGCCAAAATTTGGGAGATATGATTGGGGACTAAGGGCCATTAAAGTTTGTTCAAGGGAAGTTGTTCCGTCCAAAAACATGGCCGCCGTGGGCCAATCAAAATGTAGCGTGTTTGTTTGATGGATTTTGAGGCCAAAATTGCTTCTATATATGTTTTTGGGTATTCTGAGCTCAAATTTGCAATTTTCGAAACTGTCGGATAAACGGTTTGGCGGCCATCTTGGATAATTTTCTCGTCAAAAGCTCCCATGCTAAAGCAATGGGAAATTTTAAATGTGTTCTCGAGAACTACCAGGCCGATTTCAATTATATTTGGCAGGAAGCATCCTTAGGGCATAAGGATCCAAGTTTGTTCAAATGAACCCGATCGGCCAATTTGCCCAGCAGCCATTTTGGATTTCGGCCAATTTCAGGAAATGTCTTTAAAAATCTTCGTCGAAATCACTTGGGGAATCTTCATCTAGGCCAAGAGGTAAGCCAAGTTTGTTCAAGAGGACTTGATTGACCAAATGGTTCGGTGACCATCTTGGATGACCTGGTTTTCACGAAAATGACTTCCAGAACCACTGAAGGGATCAGGCCGAAATTTGGGCCATTAAAATTTGTTCACGGGAAGTTGATCCATCAAAAAAACATGGGCACCCTGGGGCAATCAGAACGTAGCGTCTTTGGCGGCCATATTGCACTAGCAAAAATGTCCACAAACTCGTTTAAAAGACTGCTAAACCACCCACCAACAATTTGAACAAAAATTGATGGTGCTCTAGGTGAGCGACACAGGCCCCTTGGGCCTCTTGTTTGTTTATTTGTGGTCGCGTTTGGTTTTGTTCGTGCAGAGGCTGGATGTGGTTGGGTGGTCTGTCGTTGTGGTAGAAGTGTGTGTTCCGGTATTGGAGGTGAGTTGGTCGTGACTGGTATCTTGCTTGATGTGGAATGTTTGGGATATGTGCTGTTTGGATGTAGTGTGGTGGTAGTTGCTGTACTTGTGGGTTCTTGTAGTTTTTCGTCTGGTGGAAGTGTGGGTTGATTTGTGGCTGCAATTGCTGTACGTGTAGGCTTTGGTAGTTTTTTGAGGGGCGGAACTGTGGGTTGGTTTGTACAAGAGTGATGTGTTCATTGCCTTGTAGCTGCATCCTGTTTTGTGTGGGATGCAGGCTTTAATTTTGTGTTGGATGTGTGACTGGTAATGATAGCAGTGGTTTTCTGTGCGGCCTATTTAGATGTGATAGTGGAAATTGTTTCCATTGCTCTTGTTTGGGCGATGGCTTTTGTGTGGTGGGTTTTAGCCTTGGGCTCATAAGCTGTGGGATTCTTGGGATAGGTGTCATCTCGCTGTGTTGTGTGTTTAGCTTAATTTCTTTCTGAGTGTGTATGCTTGTTTTGGCGTATTTTGCTGCTATCATGTGTACCTTGGCTATTGTTCGGTCTGCTTCATGTGTGTGTAATGTAGCAAACTTCTCTTCAATTTTGTTGCACTGATATTTGTGCTGTTGTAGTTGTCTGCTGTAATGTTCTAGTATGGTGTGTTGGATGGAAATGCTAGCTGCTTCTAAGATCCTGTCAATCTCTGTGTTTATCTCGTCATTGGGATCTACTATGGCTAGTGTGAGGTTGGGCTTGATTAAGTGTGTGTTGGGACTAATCGCCTGCTCTATGTTCCTAATGTGATGTTCTAGCTGTTCGGTCTTGATTAGAGATCTGTAGAGGTACTGGAAATCTTTTTCGTGGGCTTTCTTAACTCCACCTAATTCTGCATTGCTGAAAATGTGTGGAAGGTGTTTGCGTGCCTGCATCTTTAGATGTATCTGTGCTTGGTGTACCATTCGTGGGGGTGTCTGTGTATCTGTTGTGGCATTCGCCTTCACAAGTTATGTTACAGGGAAACGCTGCAAAATCATATCACAAATGAGCTGCAGCACTACCAACATTGTGTACCTAATTGAATGTAAGCAATGCAGCTCACAGTACATAGGGGAAACTGGGCAGACTTAAGAAAAGACTTAGCCAACACATGCAATTAGACAAAACACAGATTCTAGCATTGAAGTGACTGAATAAGGAACATTATTGGATAAAAGTATTAAAAACAACACACCCATATGGCATTAGCAAAAAAGCATGAAACCTTAGCAATATCGCACAATTCTGATTGGAAGACATGCGCCACACTGGTGTAAATGCCTGGATCAGCCTAAGATACAGACATGCATGTACACACAATAATAATAATAATAATAATAATAATAATAATAATAATAGTCATCATCATCATCATCAGCATCACCACCACCACTGACTGGCAGGCATGCGGCCACCTGGTGTAAATGCCTGGATCCGGCAAACTGCCTCATGCGCACACAAACACACATGCTGGCAATAACGCTACTCATTCTTTCTAACAAACAACAGAAGAGGTTTGACAGGTAAAGGAAGATTGGCAGCCATGCGTAGATTCTCTATGTAAATGCCTGGATTTGCACCACCCAAATTGGCCAAGCCGATCATGGTATACAGATCTGCTGTACCTTCTGGTCTGCAATCCTGTTCCTCTGCCTCTGATGGACGACATACTTTTCCAGGGCAAGGCCTTGCACAACAACCCGTCAATGCTCCAATTTACTGCATGGATGTTGTCAAGGAATCGCAGTTAAGGAGGGTTTTTCTGAGCAAGCAGCCATGTTTATGGCAAGAGCCAGAAGGGGGTCACCCTCCAGAGCATATAATTATAAAATCAACAGATTTGCTGAATGATGCTCAAAAAGATGTATTAATCCAATGGATGCATCTATTCAGGTAGTAGATGATTTCCTGTCACCTTTTTGATGCCTATAGCTTCAAGCCTAACTCTATTGCTGTCTACAAGTCAGCTTTAATGTCAGTTATCCCTTGCTTGGCTAATAGGGGAAGTGATGAAGTATGTAATCTAAATACGTTAATCAAGGGCATGGGTAATTTAAGACCAAGGAATCCTCCAGTGATTCCATCTTGGAGTTTATCGTTAGTACAAGTATTAGCGGAGAGACTCTTTGAACCACTAAGCTCCATTTCCATGAAAATGTTGATGCTTAAAACAGTTTTTCTGGTTGCTGCAGCTTCAGCCAGACGAAGAAGTGAAATACATGCTTTGTCAGCAGAGCCAGAGCGTTTTGTGGTTACAGGGGAAGGTCTCAGGCTTCTACCTAGAGTTAACGTTCTGGCTAAAAACCTGTCTAAAATATCCTGGTCAGCCTATAGTTTTACCCGCTTTGACTAGGTTTGATCCTAATTCAAAGGCTTGGTGTCCTGTCCGTGCAGTAACACATTATAAACAACATGCAGAGGAATGGCGGATGGCTATCTTACATTGAACCCCATGGGAGAGCTTCAAAAGATACCATTTCTAGGTGGATTGTGAAATGCATCCAGCATTGCCACAAAGCCGCCACGGGAAATTCCGAAAACAAGTTGACATGGCCAAGGCTCACAGTTTCCGTGGTGTAGTGACATCCACGGATCTGTTTAACGGAGTGCCGGTGGATGACATTATGTCAGTAGCACAATAGCACTGTGAGTCTAGTTTAACAGACCATTATCTCCGTGACATGTCAAATCCGCTTGCCTTATCGATTTTACGTAAATCTGTAAATATTGTTCATATGGCCTATGACTCACAAACAGTGCATTTAAGTGGGGGATTTCCCCACTATTCCGTACTGTACCTCTCATTGCCAGCGGTGAATAAAGGGAATCTCGTCAAATTAGGTTAGTCCTATATTTGGTGATGGTTATTTTTTGTCACGTTTTTTAGTACTAAAATGGTGATGGTTTTGTGTTCTTTGTGGTTCCATCTGAGAGTATATGAAATGAAGCTTTCGTCCGATGTCTTATAGTACTTTAGCACGAGTACATAGAGAGGGTGTAGGACATTGAGGTCATCGCTCCACTTTTTACAAAAGAAGGGGGGAGGGTGGGTGGAGCGCATGTTAAACGGTCATTACTATCAGTGTCGGTCGTGTTAGCCGATGTCCAAGTCATTTCCTGGTTGTGTTTCATGCGCAATTTCAGATATTTGTGCTCCAAAAGCAAAAGAGCTTGCTCTTCCAGGGACGAGCCGGTCTTCTGACCTCGCCTCCCACCAAATTCACTTATGAATTGTGGCTATATCATGGAGTATCAGGGTGGTACGTATACTCTTGATGTGAAATAAACGAAATCACAGATTTCCTTTTTCACGAGAGCATTGATACTTACCACTCTGATACGATCCCAGCTTCTCCGCCTCACAGAGGCATTTTATGTTGCAATTTGTCAGCCAATAATTTGGAATAGAAAGAGACAGCCCCGCGCATGCGCGAGGTTGGGCAGCACATCCGCCGGACCGTCAGTTGAGTAACCTGCCCAGTGATGGTGGGGGTTGGGGGCAGTTTCTTTTTAATTCTGAGTCTTATTGAAGCTAGGTCGATATTTGGGAAAGCGTATCAGGGGGGTAAGTATCAACTCTCGTGAAAAAAGAAATCTGTTTTTTGGTTTATATTGTTTTCTGGAAATTGAGATTCAGGGAGTGATGGGATCGATCGATCCCAACATGGGCAAAGCGTGGTTGGAGTTTAGATAGAGATGGTCGGGACATAGCTAAAACTGGATTCCTCCATTGGATTAGAAAACAGGCAGCAAGGTCTTCCAATAAAATGGACCTTTCCAGTTTTATATCCCCGCGCAAAGCGGGGTCGTATTGTGTGTTGCGCTCACTGTCCTTCCATCCGTCCGTGAGTCCATCCATCCATCCATCTGGTTTCTTGTCTGGACCAGATCTCAAAGAGTTTTGAACCTACACTAACAATTTTTTTTTCAGCATATGTGTTAGGGATAGACGAAATGTCATAATTTTGTTTCGGCAAAATCTGCCCATATTAACTCCACCCACACCTCGATCAGATAGAATGATCTCTGAACTCCCTGACTATCAATTTCCAGAAAACTGCAGGTAAGCTGTCAAATTAGTTTCAAAATAGTCAACAGCATGTTTATCAAATAGTAGAGACATACAATTCTTACAACTATAAAGCGTTAAAGATGGGCCGTATAGAATCATTTATGACGTAATGATTATTACGCTTATCTGATTATGATGTCATATGACATCATTACTGTGGAAAGGTGCATAATTTTGGATACATGTTAACTTCTTTATTAGGTGTACTGTACAAGATCAAATTGGCTAATTACAGTGACTGTTGTCTTTAGCCCTTATAGGTCAAGATTTGTGAAGAAAATTTAAATTACTGCTTATTGAATGATCAATTACAGGACAAGAGAATCTTTTTGAAAATTATACTACTGGAATGACTGGCTCGGCTATCGAGCTTGGCATTCTGGTGAAGTTTTCTAAAATAGTCTTCTTTGTCTGCAAATGGATATTCCCCAAGAACACGGCAGAAGCCAGTTTTGGCCGTCATAATCATTAACCCTTTACCACTCATATCAGCCAAAAAACAGCTTCAGCAGTTCCCTTGCAAAGTGTCCATTTGTAGACCAAGAGAAGATTATTTTTGAAAATTTACCGCTGGAATGGCTGGCTCGATAACAGTGGTATATTGTCAAAGATAGCATTCTCATGGTCTGCAAATGGGCATTTTTAATGAGGAAATTGACATTTTTTATAACAAATTTGAGCGTTAAAGGGTTAAACAGTTTGTTATCTTGTTATTTTATTTAGGCTAAATTTAGTGTAGAAAATGACATTCGTGAGCTAAAACTGGATGAGCCATTGACACCATATGAAACTCAAAACAAGAAATCACCGGGAGAGCTTTTTCTTGGATTTCTCGAATACTACTGCTTCACATTTGAGTAAGTCAATTAAAATATATTCCAGTGAATTACTCATTTATATACCATCATTCAAAAAGTAATTTTTCTCCATCGATGCGTATGCAAAGCTCCATACGTTCCAGTACTTTAAAATCTCACATGGGCCATAACTGTGGCCATAACTGAGATTTAGAGGGTATCTGCTGCTATGAGTCCACCTGTCTTTTGTGACACCTCACTCTTTCATGACCACATGGCTTTACTTGTCCTATGGCTTTACTGACCACATGACTTTAATGACCACATGGCTTTAATGACCACATGACTTTAATGACCACATGACTTTACTGGCCACATGACTTTACTTGTCATATGACTTTACTGGCCACATGGCTTTAATGACCACATGACTGTAATGACCACATGACTGTAATGACCACATGGCTTTAATGACCACATTACTTTAATGACCACATGGCTTTAATGACCACATGACTGTAATGACCACATGGCTTTAATGACCACATGGCTTTAATGACCACATGCATGGCTTTCATGACCACATGGCTTTAATGACCACATGGCTTTAATGACCACATGACCACATGACCTTAATGACCACATGGCTTTAATGACCACATGGCTTTAATGACCACATGGCTGTAATGACCACATGACTTTAATGACCACATGGCTTTAATGACCACATGAGTTTAATGACCACATGGCTTTAATGACCACATGGCTTTAATGACCACATGGCTTTAATGACCACATGGCTTTCATGACCACATGGCTTTAATGACCACATGGCTTTAATGACCACATGGCTTTAATGACCACATGACCTTAATGACCACATGGCTTTAATGACCACATGACTATAATGACCACATGGCTTTAATGACCACATGACTGTAATGACCACATGACTTTAATGACCACATGGCTTTAATGACCACATGGCTTTAATGACCACATGACTTTCATGACCACATGACTTTAATGACCACATGACTTTAATGACCACATGGCTGTAATGACCTTAATGACCACATGACCTTAATGACCACATGGCTTTAATGACCACATGGCTTTAATGACCACATGGCTTTAATGACCACATGGCTTTAATGACCACATGGCTTTAATGACCACATGACTTTCATGACCACATGGCTTTAATGACCACATGGCTTTAATGACCACATGACTTTAATGACCACATGACTTTAATGACCACATGGCTTTAATGACCACATGACATTCATGACCACATGGCTTTAATGACCACATGGCTTTAATGACCACATGACTGTAATGACCACATGACCTTCATGACCACATGGCTTTAATGACCACATGGCTTTAATGACCACATGGCTTTAATGACCACATGGCTTTAATGACCACATGACTTTCATGACCACATGGCTTTAATGACCACATGGCTTTAATGACCACATGACTTTAATGACCACATGACTTTAATGACCACATGGCTTTAATGACCACATGGCTTTAATGACCACATGCATGGATTTCATGACCACATGCATGGATTTTCATGACCACATGGCTTTAATGACCACATGACCTTAATGACCACATGACCTTAATGACCACATGGCTTTAATGACCACATGGCTTTAATGACCACATGGCTTTAATGACCACATGACTTTAATGACCACATGACTTTAATGACCACATGACTTTAATGACCACATGGCTTTAATGACCACATGACTTTAATGACCACATGACTAATGACCAGACCACATGACTTTCATGACCACATGACTTTAATGACCACATGACTTTAATGACCACATGACTTTCATGACCACATGACTTTCATGACCAAGTGGCTTTAATGACCACATGGCTTTAATGACCACATGACTGTAATGACCACATGGCTTTAATGACCACATGACTTTAATGACCACATGGCTTTAATGACCACATGACTTTAATGACCACATGACTGTAATGACCACATGGCTTTAATGACCACATGGCTTTAATGACCACATGGCTTTAATGACCACATGGCTTTAATGACCACATGACTTTAATGACCACATGGCTTTAATGACCACATGACTTTAATGACCACATGACTAATGACCACATGGCTTTAATGACCACATGACTTTCATGACCACATGACTTTCATGACCACATGACTTTAATGACCACATGGCTTTAATGACCACATGACTTTAATGACCACATGACTTTCATGACCACATGACTTTCATGACCACTTGACCTTAATGACCACATGACCTTAATGACCACATGGCTTTAATAACCACATGACCTTAATGACCACATGGCTTTAATGACCACATGGCTTTAATGACCACATGACTTTAATGACCACATGGCTTTAATGACCACATGGCTTTAATGACCACATGACTTTCATGACCACATGAGTTTAATGACCACATGGCTTTAATGACCACATGCATGGCTTTCATGACCACATGGCTTTAATGACCACATGGCTTTAATGACCACATGACCACATGACCTTAATGACCACATGGCTTTAATGACCACATGGCTTTAATGACCACATGGCTGTAATGACCACATGACTTTAATGACCACATGGCTTTAATGACCACATGAGTTTAATGACCACATGGCTTTAATGACCACATGGCTTTAATGACCACATGGCTTTAATGACCACATGGCTTTCATGACCACATGGCTTTAATGACCACATGGCTTTAATGACCACATGGCTTTAATGACCACATGACCTTAATGACCACATGGCTTTAATGACCACATGACTATAATGACCACATGGCTTTAATGACCACATGACTGTAATGACCACATGACTTTAATGACCACATGGCTTTAATGACCACATGGCTTTAATGACCACATGACTTTCATGACCACATGACTTTAATGACCACATGACTTTAATGACCACATGGCTGTAATGACCTTAATGACCACATGACCTTAATGACCACATGGCTTTAATGACCACATGGCTTTAATGACCACATGGCTTTAATGACCACATGGCTTTAATGACCACATGGCTTTAATGACCACATGACTTTCATGACCACATGGCTTTAATGACCACATGGCTTTAATGACCACATGACTTTAATGACCACATGACTTTAATGACCACATGGCTTTAATGACCACATGACATTCATGACCACATGGCTTTAATGACCACATGGCTTTAATGACCACATGACTGTAATGACCACATGACCTTCATGACCACATGGCTTTAATGACCACATGGCTTTAATGACCACATGGCTTTAATGACCACATGGCTTTAATGACTACATGACTTTCATGACCACATGGCTTTAATGACCACATGGCTTTAATGACCACATGACTTTAATGACCACATGACTTTAATGACCACATGGCTTTAATGACCACATGGCTTTAATGACCACATGCATGGATTTCATGACCACATGCATGGATTTTCATGACCACATGGCTTTAATGACCACATGACCTTAATGACCACATGACCTTAATGACCACATGGCTTTAATGACCACATGGCTTTAATGACCACATGGCTTTAATGACCACATGACTTTAATGACCACATGACTTTAATGACCACATGACTTTAATGACCACATGGCTTTAATGACCACATGACTTTAATGACCACATGACTAATGACCAGACCACATGACTTTCATGACCACATGACTTTAATGACCACATGACTTTAATGACCACATGACTTTCATGACCACATGACTTTCATGACCAAGTGGCTTTAATGACCACATGGCTTTAATGACCACATGACTGTAATGACCACATGGCTTTAATGACCACATGACTTTAATGACCACATGGCTTTAATGACCACATGACTTTAATGACCACATGACTGTAATGACCACATGGCTTTAATGACCACATGGCTTTAATGACCACATGGCTTTAATGACCACATGGCTTTAATGACCACATGACTTTAATGACCACATGGCTTTAATGACCACATGACTTTAATGACCACATGACTAATGACCACATGGCTTTAATGACCACATGACTTTCATGACCACATGACTTTCATGACCACATGACTTTAATGACCACATGGCTTTAATGACCACATGACTTTAATGACCACATGACTTTCATGACCACATGACTTTCATGACCACTTGACCTTAATGACCACATGACCTTAATGACCACATGGCTTTAATAACCACATGACCTTAATGACCACATGGCTTTAATGACCACATGGCTTTAATGACCACATGACTTTAATGACCACATGGCTTTAATGACCACATGGCTTTAATGACCACATGACTTTCATGACCACATGAGTTTAATGACCACATGGCTGTAATGACCTGTGCCCATCTGTGTTAGTACTTAATTACTTGTCTTCTGTAGCCATTTATATTTAATGATCATCTGCCTTTGATGATGGCCTTTGGTGCTGACTAAGGTGACATTTGTCGATCCTTACACGAAGCTGAGGCTGACGCGGCATAGTGATCCAAATGAAGCCGGGTGTGCAGTGTCCTGTATGCAGCAAGAATGATGTAAATGTTAAAATGTTCAATGGACGTGTAACTTATCACGGGATTATCTGATCTTAATAAAACTTGACAGATTTGTTCTATGCCTTCAGTGCATCCAGTCTCCATCATAATGAAAATAACTTTCAAATTCTTTCGATATTTGTCCATGGTTTGGACATAGTTTATTCTGCACCAAGGATTAGAAGAATGTTAGGGTTTTCAATGAACATCTAATTCACCTGTCTCAATAAAGTATAAGAGATTTGCTCAATACTGTCATTGTATCCAACCTCCATATGATGAAAAGTAGTTTGATATTTTTAACATATTTTGTACTTATTTTATCTCTGTACACCAAGAATTAAAAGAATCTTACATTTTTTTACTGGACATGCAGGTCTTTAGATTACCCCTTAGCTATGAATTTACAAGTCATGCCCAAATGAAATCCGCCCATATTAGTGAGCTCAAATTAAAATCCTACTCGCTGAACACTAATTAACTGATTTACAGTCAATTAAATACTCAGGGATGAGTGCTGTGGCATTTTATGGCCATTCAGAGGTCTTATAGTCCTAGTAAAACTAAAATGGCTCCAAATCAATTTCTGAGATTTCAAAATTCTATTGTTTGTGGGAGCATTGAAGGATCCCGGACCAGGTAGGTGGTGTGCCCAAATGAGGTAAATCTAAAGCTCTGACATGATGGACATTTTAAATCATCAAGGGTTTATCTGATCTCAATAAACTGCTCTATGTGATAGCATGCCATGCCATGATCTATACTATAGCATATCATGCCATGCCATATCATACCATGACCTATACGATAGCATTCCATAATATGACCTATACAGTAGCGTATACCATACCATGACCTATGCAATAGCATATCATGCCATGACCTCTACAATAGCATACCATACCATGACCTATACAATAGCATATGACAATGTATACAATAGCATATCATGACATGACCTATACAATAGCATATCATACCATAATCTATACAATAGCATATCATACCATGACCTAGACAATAGCATATCATACCATAATCTATACAATAGCATATCATACCATGACCTAGACAATAGCATATCATACCATAATCTATACAATAGCATATCATACCATGACCTATACAATAACATATCATGGCATGACCTATACAATAGCATGTCATACCACAACCTATGCAATAGCATATCGTACCATGACCTATGCAATAGCGTATACCACAACCGATGCTATGCAATAGTGTTTACCATGACCTATTCAATAGCATATCATGGCATGACCAATATAATAGCATACTATACCATGGCCTATGTAATAGCAGGTCATATCATGACCTAAACTATAGCATATCATACCATGATCTATACAATAGCATATCATGACATGACCTGTCAATAGCATATCATGCCATGACCTATGCAATAGCATATCATACCATGACCTATTCAATAGTATATCATGGCATGACCTATATAATAGCCTATCATACCATGACCAATATAATAGCATACTATACCATGGCCTATGCAATAGCATATCACACCATGACCTATGCAATAGCATATCATACCATGACCTATACAATAGCATATCATGACATGGCCTATACTATAGCATATCATGACTTGACCTATACAATAGCATAGCATACCATGAGATGACCTATACAATAGCATAAATGCCATGACCTATACAATAGCATATCATACCATGGCCTATACAATAGCATATCATGACATGGTGTATACTATAGCATATCATGACTTGACTTATACATTAGCATACCATACCATGACCTATACAATAGCATATCATACCATGACCTATACAATAGTATATCATACCATGAGATGACCTGTACAATAGCATAAATGCCATGACCTATACAATAGCATATCATGACATGGTGTATACTATAGCATATCACACCATGACTTATACATTAGCATACCATACCATGACCTATACAATATCATATCATACCGTGACCTATACAATAGCATATCATACCATGACCTATACAATAGCATATCATACCATGACCTATACAATAGCATATCATACCATGACCTATACAATAGCATATCATACCATGAGATGACCTGTACAATAGCATAAATGCCATGACCTATACAATAGCATATCATACCATGGCCTATACAATAGCATATCATACGTTGACCTATGCAATAGTATGTCATACCATTACCTATGCAGTAGCATATCATACCATTACCTATGCAATAGCATATCATACCATGACCTATGCAATAGCATATCATACCATGACCTAAACAATAGCATATCAAACCATGACCTATACAATAGCATATCATACCATGACCTATGCAATAGCATATCATACCATTACCTATGCAATAGCATATCATACCATGACCTAAACAATAGCATATCATACCATGACCTAAACAATTGCATATCATACCATGACCTAATACCATACCATGATCTCTACAATAGCATATACTATGACCTCTACAATAGCATATACTATGACCTCTACAATAGCATATCGTACTATGACCTCTACAATAGCATATCATACTATGACCTCTACAATAGCATATCGTACTATGACCTCTACAATAGCATATCATGCCATGTTATACCCTAGCAATCATTCTGTCACAACATATGTGTGCTATGCCTCAATGCAAAAGGGCTCCGTACAGGGGACGCACTCCTGGTTAGAGGCAGGTTTAGGATAATTTTTAACTAATTAGGATATTTATCCCCACATTTTGAAAAAATGTCTGCAATATTAAAATTGCCTCTGTCCGTCCGTCCTTCATGCTATCTCCTCCTAAACTGTTGCGTGGAATTCAACCAAATTGTGTATGTGAGTTACCAATATGAGTATGCTTTGCACGAGAGCATTGAACTTTGGCTCCTCCCAAGGGTCGAGGTGGGGTCAGAAGGTTGAAATATAAAGAGCACTGTCATTATCTTCTCCAAAACCGTTGGGTGGAATTCAACCAAATTGGGTATGTCGGTTACTCATATAACTCGATTGTGTGACAACATTTAGATTTGGCTCTGCCCCAGGGGGGTGGGGATGTGGTGAGGTGCAAAAGGTCAAGAAATTTAATGTATTGCAACTCCTATGAAACCAATAGACATAATTCAGCCAAGTTTGGTAGGTGAGTTTTACCCATATGATTGTGGAGTGCAAGAGATCATTTACATTTGACTCCGCCCCCAGGCATGCCAGAGGTGTGTGGGGTGACGAGATCAAAGAGGTGAATGTGTGGATTTGCGATGACACATCATTGACAAAGCATTCTAGTTATAAAATATTAAACATTCCACCCATACAGAGGAAAGAAAATGTTTACGGCATAAGTAAAGTGTTCTTTTGAATAAGTTGAAGACAATTTGACCAAATTAGCTTCCAGTTAAATTGTTTGAAAAATATTCAACAGCTTGCCTGTATGTTTACTTTGAGGTGTTGATTTGAACTAATTAGCTCATATGTTTCAGCTACAGACACGATGCTGTGAGCGTAAGACGAGGTTGTCGACTCAGGAAACAGATGGTTATCAGTCAGACGGACAATCCAACACAATGGAAAACACTATGCATTGAAGGTAACAGTACATGATTATAATTACCTGTAACAGGACATGATTATAATTACCTGTGACAGGACATGATTATAATTACCTGTAACAGGACATGATTATAATTACCTGTAACAGGACATGATTATAATTACCTGTGACAGGACATGATTATAATTACCTGTAACAGGACATGATTATAATTACCCGTGACAGGACATGATTATAATTACCTGTGACAGGACATGATTATAATTACCTGTAACAGGACATGATTATAATTACCCGTGACAGGACATGATTATAATTACCTGTGACAGGACATGATTATAATTACCCGTGACAGGACATGATTATAATTACCTGTGACAGGACATGATTATAATTACCTGTAACAGGACATGATTATAATTACCTGTAACAAGAGATGATTATAATTACCTGTGACAGGATATGATTATAATTACCTGTAACAGGACATGATTATAATTACCTGTAACAGGACATGATTATAATTACCTGTAACAAGAGATGATTATAATTACCTGTAACAGGACATGATTATAATTACCTGTAACAGGACATGATTATAATTACCTGTAACAGGACATGATTATAATTACCTGTGACAGGACATGATTATAATTACCTGTAACAAGAGATGATTATAATTACCTGTGACAGGATATGATTATAATTACCTGTAACAAGAGATGATTATAATTACCTGTGACAGGATATGATTATAATTACCTGTAACAGGACATGATTATAATTACCTGTAACAGGACATGATTATAATTACCTGTAACACGATATGATTATAATTACCTGTAACAGGACATGATTATAATTACCTGTAACACGATATGATTATAATTACCTGTAACAGGACATGATTATAATTACCTGTAACAGGACATGATTATAATTACCTGTAACACGATATGATTATAATTACCTGTAACAGGACATGATTATAATTACCTGTAACACGATATGATTATAATTACCTGTAACAGGACATGATTATAATTACCTGTAACAGTACATGATTATAATTACCTGTAACAAGAGATGATTATAATTACCTGTAACAAGACATGATTATAATTACCTGTAACAGGACATGATTATAATTATCTGTAACAGGACATGATTATAATTACCTGTAACAAGAGATGATTATAATTACCTGTAACACGATATGATTATAATTACCTGTAACAGGACATGATTATAATTACCTGTAACAGGATATGATTATAATTACCTGTAACAGGACATGATTATAATTACCTGTAACAAGAGATGATTATAATTATCTGTAACAGGACATGATTATAATTACCTGTAACAAGAGATGATTATAATTATCTGTAACAGGACATGATTATAATTACCTGTAACAGGATATGATTATAATTACCTGTAACAGGACATGATTATAATTACCTGTAACAAGAGATGATTATAATTACCTGTAACAGGGCATGATTATAATTACCTGTAACAAGAGATGATTATAATTACCTGTAACAGGACATGATTATAATTACCTGTAACAGGACATGATTATAATTACCTGTAACAAGAGATGAGTATAATTACCTGTAACAGGATATGATTATAATTATCTGTAACAGGACATGATTATAATTACCTGTAACAGGACATGATTATAATTACCTGTAACAAGAGATGATTATAATTACCTGTAACAGGACATAATTATAATTATCTGTAACAGGACATGATTATAATTACCTGTAACAGGACATGATTATAATTACCTGTAACAGGACATGATTATAATTACCTGTAACAGGACATGATTATAATTACCTGTAACAGGACATGATTATAATTACCTGTAACAGGACATGATTATAATTACCTGTAACAAGAGATGATTATAATTACCTGTAACAAGAGATGATTATAATTACCTGTAACAGGACATGATTATAATTACCTGTAACAGGACATGATTATAATTACCTGTAACAGGACATGATTATAATTACCTGTAACAAGAGATGATTATAATTACCTGTAACAGGACATGATTATAATTACCTGTAACAGGACATGATTATAATTACCTGTAACAGGACATGATTATAATTACCTGTAACACGATATGATTATAATTACCTGTAACAGGACATGATTATAATTACCTGTAACAGTACATGATTATAATTACCTGTAACAAGAGATGATTATAATTACCTGTAACACGATATGATTATAATTACCTGTAACAGGACATGATTATAATTACCTGTAACAGTACATGATTATAATTACCTGTAACAAGAGATGATTATAATTACCTGTAACAAGACATGATTATAATTACCTGTAACAGTACATGATTATAATTACCTGTAACAGGATATGATTATAATTACCTGTAACAGGACATGATTATAATTACCTGTAACAAGAGATGATTATAATTATCTGTAACAGGACATGATTATAATTACCTGTAACAAGAGATGATTATAATTATCTGTAACAGGACATGATTATAATTACCTGTAACAGGATATGATTATAATTACCTGTAACAGGACATGATTATAATTACCTGTAACAAGAGATGATTATAATTACCTGTAACAGGACATGATTATAATTACCTGTAACAAGAGATGATTATAATTACCTGTAACAGGGCATGATTATAATTACCTGTAACAAGAGATGATTATAATTACCTGTAACAGGACATGATTATAATTACCTGTAACAGGACATGATTATAATTACCTGTAACAAGAGATGAGTATAATTACCTGTAACAGGATATGATTATAATTATCTGTAACAGGATATGATTATAATTACCTGTAACAGGACATGATTATAATTACCTGTAACAGGACATGATTATAATTACCTGTAACAGGACATGATTATAATTACCTGTAACAAGAGATGATTATAATTACCTGTAACAGGACATAATTATAATTATCTGTAACAGGACATGATTATAATTACCTGTAACAGGACATGATTATAATTACCTGTAACAGGACATGATTATAATTACCTGTAACAGGACATGATTATAATTACCTGTAACAGGACATGATTATAATTACCTGTAACAAGAGATGATTATAATTACCTGTAACAGGACATGATTATAATTACCTGTAACAGGACATGATTATAATTACCTCTAACAGGACATGATTATAATTATCTGTAACAGGACATGATTATAATTACCTGTAACAAGAGATGATTATAATTACCTGTAACAGGACATGATTATAATTACCTGTAACAGGACATGATTATAATTACCTGTAACAAGATATGAGTATAATTACCTGTAACAGGATATGATTATAATTATCTGTAACAGTACATGATTATAATTACCTGTAACAGGATATGATTATAATTACCTGTAACAGGACATGATTATAATTACCTGTAACAGGACATGATTATAATTACCTGTAACAAGAGATGAGTATAATTACCTGTAACAGGACATGATTATAATTACCTGTAACAGGATATGATTATAATTACCTGTAACAGGACATGATTATAATTACCTGTAACAGGACATGATTATAATTACCTGTAACAAGAGATGATTATAATTACCTGTAACAGGACATGATTATAATTACCTGTAACAGGACATGATTATAATTACCTGTAACAGGACATGATTATAATTACCTGTAACAAGAGATGATTATAATTACCTGTAACAGGACATGATTATAATTACCTGTAACAGGACATGATTATAATTACCTGTAACAGGACATGATTATAATTACCTGTAACAAGAGATGATTATAATTACCTGTAACAGGACATGATTATAATTATCTGTAACAAGAGATGATTATAATTACCTGTAACAAGAGATGATTATAATTACCTGTAACAGGACATGATTATAATTACCTGTAACAAGAGATGATTATAATTACCTGTAACAGGACATAATTATAATTATCTGTAACAGGACATGATTATAATTACCTGTAACAGGACATGATTATAATTACCTGTAACAAGAGATGATTATAATTACCTGTAACAGGACATGATTATAATTACCTGTAACAGGACATGATTATAATTACCTGTAACAGGACATGATTATAATTACCTGTAACAAGAGATGATTATAATTACCTGTAACAGGACATGATTATAATTACCTGTAACAGGACATGATTATAATTACCTCTAACAGGACATGATTATAATTATCTGTAACAGGACATGATTATAATTACCTGTAACAAGAGATGATTATAATTACCTGTACCAGGACATGATTATAATCATCTGTAACAAGAGATGAATATAATTACCTGTAACAAGAGATGATTATAATTACCTGTAACAGGACATGATTATAATTACCTGTAACAAGAGATGATTATAATTACCTGTAACAGGACATGATTATAATTACCTGTAACAAGAGATGATTATAATTACCTGTAACACGATATGATTATAATTACCTGTAACAGGACATGATTATAATTACCTGTAACAGTACATGATTATAATTACCTGTAACAAGAGATGATTATAATTACCTGTAACAAGAGATGATTATAATTACCTGTGACAGGACATGATTATAATTACCTGTAACAGGACATGATTATAATTACCTGTAACAAGAGATGATTATAATTACCTGTAACAAGAGATGATTATAATTACCTGTAACAAGAGATGATTATAATTACCTGTAACAGGACATGATTATAATTACCTGTAACAAGAGATGATTATAATTACCTGTAACACGATATGATTATAATTACCTGTAACAGGACATGATTATAATTACCTGTAACAGTACATGATTATAATTACCTGTAACAAGAGATGATTATAATTACCTGTAACAAGACATGATTATAATTATCTGTAACAGGACATGATTATAATTACCTGTAACAGGACATGATTATAATTACCTGTAACAAGAGATGATTATAATTACCTGTAACAAGAGATGATTATAATTACCTGTAACAGGACATGATTATAATTACCTGTAACAGGACATGATTATAATTACCTGTAACAGGACATGATTATAATTACCTGTAACAGGACATGATTATAATTACCTGTAACAAGAGATGATTATAATTACCTGTAACAAGAGATGATTATAATTACCTGTAACAAGAGATGATTAAAATTATCTGTAATGTTGAGAATAAAACTGCAATCATACTTTCACGGGAGAAGACCTGGCTGGGAGAGCATGCCATGATCATCTGACCCCCTGCCATGATCGTGTGACCCCTAGAAGCTGATATCCTGTGACAAATAAGCAATCACCTGTCTTTAGAGATGACACTTTATGATTCTTGCTGTAGTTATTTAACCAGTTAATGTTCAAGCCTGCGACAACGAGTCTATGCATTGGTTTTAAGCACTGCCCTTGTACAGGTGAAGAGAAGATTGAGATTTTACCGCTATAATAACTGAGTCTTCTCTTGGCCTCTAAATGGGTGTTCACTAAGCAAAAATCGCAATTGTTTTGACCAATTGTGACCAATAAAGCATCAACTGTCTGCCTGCTGAATTTCTGCAGGCTACATTTTATATAGGGTTTAACTCTGGATCTGCAGACTATTTTGAAAACAATTTGACTGAAAGGTGTTGGTGGCTTTCAGTCAAATTGTTTTCGAAATATTCAGTAGGTCCCGAGTTATTGCCCATTGAAATTATTGTCGGGTGGATTACAGCAGGCAGACAGTTAAATATGCCACTGCAAACCTTAGCCGAACCTGTCATTCTGGTGAGTTTCACAAAAAATCACGTATCCTAAAAAAATCATCATCTCTATCAGAAATCAATCCTAAAAAATCATCATCTCTATCAAAAATCATCTATTATTTTAATTAATCTTAAGCATTGAAGTGTTGTTAAATCACAGCATGATTGTATGTGTATGTCCTTGCAGAGCCATTTGACCTCTCTAACGCCGCTCGGTCCGTGTATGATGAAGATACATTCCAAAGAATAATGCGGGTTTACCGACGTAGCGCTGCTACCGTGAAGCGACAGCGTGATGTCAGAGCCATCTTTAGTCAACCATTCTGAGATAGACTATCGTTGATGATGCTGCTCTTTGCAATACAAGTGTCTTTGAGGGACTTTTGCCAATATAATTCGCCATCAAGTCTTTCAGCATATCTTTAGCAGATATGATTGATGCGCACACTTGAATTTGGTGCTAGTATGGGGGTGTTGTTCCTTGGTGTAACTTATGCAGCTAGAAATTTCTGACATGTGTAATCGTCACGATAACAAAGCATGACTTCTGCAGTCATCTTAAGAAATGTTCATTTGCATAACAAGAGGTTTATTTTAGAAAATTTACCAGTGGAATGATTGGATCAGTAACCGATCCAGTCACATTTATTGTATTTTCTAAAATCTAACTTAACTTGGTCTGCAAATTGACATTCCTAAATCATGTCACACATGGTTGTTCTGTCGCATTATAGTGACTAAATCATGTCACACATGAGTGTTCTGTTGCATCATGTGACTAAATCATGTCACACTCAAGTTTTCTGTTGCATCATGTGACTAAATCATGCCACACATGAGTGTTCTGTTGCATCATGTGACTAAATCATTTCACGCACGAGTGTCGCACCAACAGCAGCATCTGACTGACTCATGCCATGTATACTTACTTGCCTGTCACCCGTCTGGTATAGTGATTGAAAACACATCCTTAGGAAAAGGTAACTAAATAATGCTAATTAAACCTGGCAATACCTGCTGTGATAAACACCTACTTGTCTGATAAACAGATTAGTTCCTGTCAGTTCTTTGTTACATGGTAACTTATGAATACCTGGCCAGTAGACATGCAGTGGTATTTCAGGTTACATCCAAGTGACTCTTTAATCCTCAAATTTCTTTAAGAAAATTTCAATTTTCTCCTAGAAAATATCCATTTGCAGACCGAGGTAAGACTATCTTTGAAAATTTACCACTGGAATAACTGGCTCGGTTATCGAGCCAGTCATACCAGTGTTAAATTTTCAAAAAGGTCTTCTCTTGGTCTGCAAATGGACATTTATCAAGACCACATCAGAAGGCAATTTGGGCTGAACTTAGTGTTAAAGTGTTAGCAGGTAGTATATGTAATCTCTGTGAGATATTTCTAATATATTCACTAAAATCTGCTTGTTTAAATTTTATAGATTAAATCTGAACCCTAGATAATATTGTGATGACATCTGTTGCAGATGTAGGCGCTCAGGGCAAATTGTTCAGTTTTGTGAGAGGAACAGATTCTCTTAACATGTAAAGTCTTGTAGTTTTTCAACAGTTCTGCATGATACTATTTGTGATAAACTATCTCTAGCTAAATGGTGATGCGGAATAGTGTTGCTGTTGTTTGGGCTATGTCAGCACTTGGTTTAACGGAGTGCAAGAGTTATATAATTGCACAGATTATCAGGTTATTACCAGTTAAAGTCTCTTTACCTTTGCGCCTACTGAATTTCTGCAAACTACATTTTCCATGCAGGTTTAACTGGATATGCTGAATATTTTGAAAATGATTTGACTGAAAGTTGTTGTTGGCTAAGCCACCAACAACTTTCGTTCAAATTGTTTTCAAAAATATTCAGCAGGTCCAGAGTTATTGCCCATTGAAATTATTGACTGGTGACTTGCAGGAATCAGACAGTTACGGCAAGGAACTCAGATTATTGTACATAAGGAGGAATATTTACATTTGTGCTGTAAGTTATTTAAGTGTGTCTGTAAGTAAACACCTTATACCTCGTGAGACAGTTTGATGGGAGATAATTTTGCATCATATCGTATGTAATTACGTGGCTAATTGGTTTCCAAGCAACACCTAATATACCAGATTTGAAGCAGTTTCAGAATATAGCTTAGTGATTGAGGTCAATTCCATATTACTGTATTGTTTTCAATATTTTGCAGAGTTATATAGGGTCTCCTGAAAATGAGAAATTTGTTAAGATGCTCTTTTCTGTTCGATAACTTGTTAATTATAGTAAACATGAGGCAATAAGGTTGTGCTAATTATACCCATGCCATTACGCATAGTGTGGGTATTATATTTCTATCCCGTCTGTCCATACGTATGCCCCGCTGCCACTCCTACAGTTTGAGCAAGAATTGCTCCAAACTTGACAGGATGATTGTACACCATGTAAAGATGTGCCCATCTTAACCATCAATAGGTGCTTGAGTACTGAAACCATCAGCGAAAACTCATGTTGGTGATTTACTCAAGTTGGGGTGGGGGGGAGATTGGGGGCAGGGGTTATGTCAGCATCCAGCTGACGTCCTTGTTTTTCTTACCCTTGGCTCTTGAAATATATAAATGTGCAATGCATTATTGGTGCTGTGACATAGATGGTCTTGCCAGAAATGTAAACTATATGACTAAACTGTGTCATGTTGATTGTCTCCTTCGATGACTTAAATGTATTACTAAATTAATAAATTTGAACCAAATTCAGAATGTAGCTCATTTTTACTAAGGCGGAGGTCAAGCTTTTATTCTGTTAATTTTCTTGATAAATTTTGCTGAGTATTGACCCTTGACCAATATAAAATTCATTAATATATTGGTTCCAGTTCGTTAACTGAGATCTGACTGACTGAATCTAAATTTAAAGTTCCAAATGTGGCGTAATACTAGATTCCAGAAGCTAATTGTGAATTATTTCCCCTAGAAGTCAATCTTTGACTAAGAGTTTGCACAAAATTCCTTGCATCTCATCTCACCAAGGACTGAAAGTTGTTGGTGGCTTAGCCACCAACAACTTTCAGTCAAATTGTTTTCAAAATATTCAACAAGTCCAAAGTTATTACCCACTGAAATTATTGTCAGGTATACAAAAATCAACTTATTATAAAAATCATTACTTTGTTAATGGTATGCTGATTCAGTGAAATATTCTAAGAAAATGTTATTCAAATTCAAATTTTGATTATTTTGTTCCAAAGATTTACAACTTTGTTTCTACACAAATTAGCAGAATTAAAACTATCTGTCTACAGATTATATAGATTTTATAAGAAAGTTGATTAATTTTAACCAAATAAAAAAAAAATCGAAAAAGTTTAATATATTGTTTTGTTAAACTCTGTAAATTTTGTATGAAACTATCTGTGTAAATATGTACATTGGAGGTGAAATTCCTGTGAAAATAATACTCTCTATGTATAGTTTATTCCATTCAAAGCTTTGTCACTTTTAGCAGTAGTGTACATATAGGTGAAATATTTTAAAAATCAAACTCCCATTTAAAATATAAATATTTTTGACAAAGCTTTGGATATTTATGTTAAAATGTTTGTTTTTGGAAGGTCTGTTAATATGTCAGTTTAATGACATAAATGAAAATTTTTTGAAAGATGAGAAATTAAAATTTTTTCTGTGCAATGATTAATACGTCTGAAACTGTTAGAATTTAACCCTTTAACACTCATATCAGCCAAAAATGGCTTCTCCAGTGGTCTTGAGAAATGTCTGGTCTTGAGAAATGTCCATTTGCAGACCAAGAGAAGAATATTTTTTTTAATTTACCACTGGAATGACTGGCTCGATAACCGAGCCAGTCATTCCAGTGCTGAACTTTCAAAAATAGTTTTCTCTTGATCTTGCAAATCGACATTTTTTTGAAAAAAATTGACATTTTCTTGAACAAATTCAAGGCGTAATTAAAGGGTTAATTATTAATTGTCTACTTAATATGCGCTTATCTGAGTTTCTCTATGGAGCTGTTCTTCACAGTGCTACAATATTCCTGAATGTCTGAATAAAAACCTCATCCAAAGGTCATTCCTTAATGGTAAGGATTGGTCAGCAGAATTCAAATTATTGACCAATCCATGACCATTTACAGGGGCAAGAGACGATTTTTAAATGCCCTACCAATGACTGGTTCAACAATCAAGCCTGTCATTCCCACTAGTATAATTTCCAAAATAATCTCTACGCCTGTAAATACATTGAGCAAATATTTCTTCATTTTCTTGATCAGTAAATGGTTAACACAATTTGTTCTTCAAGCTGGACACTATGAAGGTCAAGATTCTAAATTTTAAAAATACGCTCGTATCTAGTGCTATATAATACTATTCATTGTTAACCATTTAACCCTCAAATTTTTTCAAGAAAATTTACATTTTCTCATAGAAAATGCCCATTTGTAGACCAAGATTTTTTTATTTTTTTTTACAACTAGAATGTCTGGCTCGGTTATCTAGCCAGTCATTCCAGTGGTAAATTTTCAAAAATAGTTTTGTTCTGCAAATGAGCATTTCTTACAACCACTGCAGAAACGTTTTTTGGCTGATATAAGCGCTAAAGGGATGGGTGTTAGTGGGTTAAGTTATGACAATTTTATATTGTTGGTACATCTTCATCTGGTTAATTTACTCCTAAAGGTGGTCACATTATGTGTATGTAGCTATTTGCCTGCACATTTTCCATATGGTTTAAATCTGGATATGTTGAATATTTTGAAAAAAATTTGACTGAAAGTTGGTGGCTGAGCCACCAACAAATTTCAGTCAAATTGTTTTCAAAATATTTTGGCAGGTCCAGAGTTATTGCCCATTGAAATTATTGTCTGATGGCTTACAGCAGTCACACATTTAAATCGCTGCGTGTGTAATTGTTTAACCCTTTAATGGTCAAGGAAATTGAGATTTTTGTTTAGTGAATGTTAATTTGCATGTCAAGAGAAAATGATTTTTAAAAGAATTTACCATTGGCATAACTGGCTTGTTTATCGAGCCAGTCATTCCAGTAGTAAATTTTCAAAAATTGTCTTCTCTTGCCCTTTAAATGCACATTCCTCAAGACAATTTCAAAGGCGGTGTTTTCGTCGGCTCGTTGATGAAAGGGTTAATGATCTACTGATGTGTATCTAGTCAGTATAATAATAACGTACAGATAAGATATGCAGTTTAACTTTTGTTTCATTTCGTAAAAACTTCCAAAATATGTAAATTTATTGACATGTAAATAATTTTTATAAATATGTATATTTCACCTCCTCATGTGTTCATTGTTTTCGTTCCCCTTGATCGTAACTTGACAGAAAAAAAATGAAAAATTATTTATGTCCGAAATATTGTGTTGAGAATGCTGAATGTAACATAGCTGCAACCTTTTGCTGGATAAAACCTGTTTGCCACAAAACATTTTGTAAATTCTGATGTGGTAGAGAGGCCAAGCACTTTATACCTGCATAGCCCACATCTTATTCAGCATGTAGCGACCTTGCCCTAACTACTGGCCTTCTTATTCGTGGGACTGTGAGTGTTTTAACCAACAGTACTTAGGTGTGACAGGTGAGTGCCTGGCTCCATAAAACCAGACAGATCAGGCCAGATGAAGCTCATTTATCATGAGAGACAGCTCATCAAGGAGTAGGTAAACTGATCTGAGATGGAATTCGTTAGCCATGGCAATCAGTTTAATTCATGAATCCATTTCCTCAGTCAATCACATGATGTCATAATCAACTAGCGATGTGTAGGAAGATGTCATAATAATTACATCATGAATGACTCGATTTAGTCTGTCTTAAACGCACACTGAAGCAGTGACTGGCTCTGAGGAAGCTGATTTCTTATGGGGTTTAGAATGGTGTGCTCAAACAATAATGATGACAACTGTGATGCCATGGTAGTTACTTGGAGTCATTGAGTCTTTGCCTTTGTTAAGAAGGGGTGTAATCACACTTGTCTTGAACAACTCAGGTATTTGTTTAGACGTCATAACAAGATTGAATAGATGTGTCAGACAGAGAGTAATGCTATTCATAGCATAGATCAGATGTTCAGCACTTAGACCACATTCATCAGTGGAATTGCCTGTATGCAAATTATGTATTGATAACCTAACATCATTTACAGTAATAGGTGGACATAGCTGTTCATTGGAATGATATAATTCCTGTATTAATTGAAGCTCTGAATCCAACTTATACATATGATTAGGGTCACAATTTGGGTAATCTGAGGGTACAGCAAGGTCTTCATAGAAGTTGGCCAGAGATTGAAACTGTTCAGTTGGGTCATAGATAGTCTTAACCCATAGCGATAGATGACCAGTGTTTTACTGTTGCCTGGTGTGGTTAATAAGTTTCGGGAAGTTGCTATCTTGCCTCATCCTATTGTAAAAGGTCCTCTCACAGGCCACTACTTTGCGAAGCTGGGAGTCCCTTTTTCACATCTGTCTGTAGTTGGCAGATGGGATGATCGGGACCGGGTTTGTCTAGCTTCAGTCATTGAACGTAGAGTTGCTTGCCTTTGCTAAGATACTTAACAGTTGAGAATGCCTTCCACTTTGGACTATTAATCCATACTTGATTGCGTGGAACTGCTTTCTGGGCGACTTCTAGCAGAGTCTTCTGCACTGCGGCAGCAAGGAATTCTACATTTAATGATTGCATAACATTAGTAGTGTTATGGTTCTGTTGTATCGAGCTTGCATACACTGATGAGTCAGTTTGTGCCCATAGTAGTCTGGATGCACAGGTATGTGGCTGTTTTATACAGGGAAGGCGTTCCACTGACATAAGAAATGATGGATCCTGTGTGAAGAAATAGTTGATTTGGGAGCATTTTCTAGCATGACTAAGTTGCCTGGCTGGGAACATCTATTACAGTAGGTAGACCTTCACTAGAGAGGAAGTGTTTCAGGAGTTTATCAGATCTGTTGATTCTCTGCTTTTGTATAATTGCGTAAATATCTTTTTTTTTAAACATATTTTATTGTAACATATTTGTACAATGGGATTGGGCACAAGTTCTGTCAATTTAGAGATGGCCTGTCCCTACTCCGTTCATATCTCCCACCTAAATAATGGTATATGTGTGTATCGAGGTTGGCATATAGCCGTTAACCAGGACAGGATTTGGTGATTGGTTCAGCTTTATAGCAATTACACGATTATTCCCCTCATCTAATGGAGTGATTATTAGCTCACCTGGCCTGAAAGGCCAAGTGAGCTTATGCCGTGGCGACCGTCTGTCATGTGTCCATCCGTCAACCTTTCCTTTAAACGACTTCTCAAGAACCACTGTGCGGATTTCAAGTATATTTGGCAGGAAGCATCCTTAGGGCATAGGGATCCCAGTTTGTTCAAATGGAGCCAATCGGCCAAATTGGTCGGTGGCCATCTTGGATATCGACCGATTTTAGGAAACATCTAAAAATATTCTCCGAAACCACTTTAGGAATCGATTCAAAACTCATGAAACATCATCTAGCGAAAGCGGTAAGCCAAGTTTGTTCAAGAAAACATGAGGAATCGTGAGGCAAAGTGAAAAAAAGGGGAAGATGCACTTAAGAGAGAGGCAAGCTTGAAAGACCTGAAGAGTGATCGGGCAACTGCTCAAGCATTTATCATAAGGCAAGAAGCTCGTATCTATGAACTTCAGAAAACAAATCAGATTCTACGGATGCATCTACTGACACAAGATACTGCCACAGAAGAGCTGCACACCCGCAGTTCGCATAACATGAGCAACAGTCACACGTCTGCAACCCAAGCAGATCATGCGTGCCTCATGCAGCGAATAGATGCACTAGAGATCAATGATCTCAGACAGCGACTGCAACGTCTTGAAGATGCAGTTTCAGTCAACTCATGTAAGCCATGAAACAAATTCTCAGCATCTGCATCCAACACATACATGTGATCAAGCTGCGTCACGGTCGCCACAGATTGTGCCACCACTATCTGTGCCACAAAGCCAGCAAAACAACACACCTGCTCTGCCTCAGATGGGGCCATTACTGCCTTCACCACTATACCAGCCTAACCCTATGACTCTTATGTCACAAAACTCCGCATATGCCGTCGTTGCTACCACAGTATCTGCCAGCACACATAGCTCCATACTATCCACCAGTTCCAATGATTGTGCCACAACATCCTGCGTTACAGCAGTCCATTCGGCTTCTGCCTCATCCAGCGCATTTACAACATCTAGCACGCCTGCACCATGGACAACAGCCTACGGCGACTGGAAATGAAACCTACCAGCCACACCGTCGACCACTATACCTCTCTGGTCCAGCTGCTCAGCAAAACTGCACAGATATTTCTTCTTCAATGATTTGCTTTCTGAAGTTCATTGATACAAGCTTCTTGCCTTATAATAAATGATTGAGCAGTTGCCAGATCGCTCTTCAGGTCTTTCAAGCTTGCCTCTCTCTTCTTAAGTGCATCTTCCCCTTTTTTTAACTTTGCCTCACGATTCCTCGTTTTTATGAACTTCGCTATCCATATTATCACGATCATTCATGGTATGTGCCACAGTAGTTTTTGTGGTGGTGAGGTTAGTATCTCTATCCTGATGAATCAGGCTACTTGTGAATGTTCTGGCCTCGTTACTAGTGGTGCAGGTTATCTCAGGGCCTTCTGTACTGGTAGTAGGAAGGCTATGTGCATGGAGTCTGCATAATGAGCATATATGGATACTACAATCTGCGTCTGATTCATTGGTGCAAGACTTGTGAAAGGTAGACTCGCAGTTTTCACAAACTGTGATTGGTGCAGATCCAATTGCCTTCCTTCACCGGTAACAGATGGCTTCGCACATGGTTTCAGTAAATTCTTCTCTCAGGAGTGACAGCGCTACGGACAAATTGTCTGCCATGGCTGGAACAGATCTGAGATTAGTGGCTGCTACGATGGGTGTCCACACCTCTCTCTGGTATGTTGAGGTTTTGGTACTAGCTCCTAGTGATAAAGCCTCAGACTCAAGTGGTATCTGGCCTGTTAGTCCTGTTTCACTATTCGTAGTTGGTTTTATCAGAGCTGAACCATAGCTTCGCTCAGGTCCTGCATTTATATAGTGTGGCATTGTGTTCAATAGTGGTAGCCCTGGTGCAGGATGGTCATTGCTTGGAGCAACATCGGGGCATTGGTACTGTATTCTGCTATTTCTTTCTGCTGTGGCTGCAGATGGTGGTTGGAGCGCCGGGACAGGATTATCGTTATTTGGTGCATGACCCGCTGTTTTCTGCCATCGTGATTTCATCGTTGGTGTCATTCATTCATTAGCGTTGTGCATAATGCTCTGGTTAGCCCCTCCAAGTATCTGGATTGACACCCAGTGGGTTACACCCCTGCACCACGTTGAGGCTGAGCATATAGTCTTAAACAGGGGTTCATCGTTGGTCATTTTGAGGCAATTGTAGTGGGCCATGTGTGTACCGGCATCACAATATACTGATCGTATGAGGCAGTTTTTCTTGCACCGACTGTCAACTTTTTAGAAGGGTTAACTTTGCTTTGCTGCCTTCTCTGCTGGTATGGATTGCTCATCTGATCTAAAGCAGACTGGAACAAGGCTTACAGCTTCAGGTTCCATTCTGACAGATTGTCTGTAGACCCATCCGTTGTCACTGATGCAATAAGGCTGAGCATTTTTTCCAGATCATTGATGAAGAAATATCTGACTGCTGAACCTGCTCCATTTACGAGCATGCTGCATTTAGTGTGGTAGAGATTGACTGTATACTTAAAGATGCCTTCGGTTCCCTTTGTGAGAAAAATCTGATAGGTGATTTGCGTCTCTGTTCCTCTTTTGTCAGTAGTTGTCTGCAGAGTAATCTTTGCCAGATCTCTCGGGTATGTGGCATAGTACTGAGATGCTGTTTGTCTAATTAAGTGATACATGACAGCATCGGCCTCAACATGTAATCCACCGCCCGTGTTTGTAACTTTCAAATTAAATGCTCAATTTGTAGCCGTGATTTGCTTCTGCATCGTTTTTGCAATATTCAGATTAAAATCTTCAATAGAGTTTGTTCACAACTGTAGCTCTTGTGTTGTGGGGTCGCTGCTGCATAGGTAGTGCATTCTGGGCATTGTCCACCGTACTTAAAGCATTCTCTAGCGATGCCATTTTGGAGTAGCATGTTTTCTACGATCGGGCGTTGTACGCAGTACTCAAAGCATTCTTTGGCGATGACATGTTGGAGTAGTGTGTTTTCTTCAATTGGAAGCATGCAAGATAACTGTAACTACTACCTCATCGTTATGCTTTGGTTCGTGTAGTGGATATGTGTAGGACTGGCAAATACAACTGACCCTGGTATCGATCTCTTGGGTTTGCCTGGATGAGTTGACCAGTTTATCAGGTGTAGCTTACTTGAACACGCAGTCTGACCTAATTAATGAATTAGCTGCCAGACGTGGCTAGTATGTTCTAATTTTGACATGCTTTTATCGAGTGGTCGCGTTCATTGGAAAAGAAATGGCCTGGTAGCTAACGGTTTTATCAACATGGTTCAGCTTTAATTTTTAGTCCTTTTAGTACAACGAAGTTCGTAACAGCTCGTTCCAGTTGTGACAGAGCAATGTGCGTTATTAATATTTTCTGATGTCAGTACACACGAAATAGTTTTTGTAGTTTCAAGGGATTTTATATGCTGTTTTTACAGTTATTTAAACGGAGAATACTGACCATAATAGGTGAATGGACAGAGGTGAGGGAGGAGCAAGGTTTGCTAGTGGAAGAAAGGCTGAAAATTTACAGGAAAACCACAGAGGGAAGAACAGCCAGGTCAATCCACTACACAGTAAACTGCTATAATGTAAGAATCCACAATGGTAGCTCACAAGCAATTGGCAGTAAGCTAACAGAAGACACTGGAAATGTGCAGAAGGTTAGCGCTAAACAGGCAATAGCTAGTGAGGAGGCCAAAGGAGACCAATATGAAGCAAACAGAGATGACACAGTAGCGGCTACTAGAAGAGGAGGGTGTGGTGGATGCAGTATATGTAGATATGCAGATGAGCTGGCAGATAACGTGTGAGCAGGTAGCAGCTATTAACAGCAAAAACACAGAGTCTAGAGAGTAAATCGGTATGTAAGGAGCAGGAGAGTCAGCAGTAACCACAGTACTTCGACTAAAATGAGCATGTGTAACTCTATGAATTGAGAAGACGAGTGTCCCATATGTAAGGTCACCGTTGTCACACAAGGTATAGAATGCACATCATGCTCCAAATGGCTACATTATTGCTGTGAAAATATGAGTGAGAGGGAGATATAGAAGCATGAGGGAGACTTCCGCACATTACATATACCAGGTCTGCAAGTCAGAGGAGAGCCTAGAAGATCTTACAGACCACATCTCAGTACCTGATACCCCTTATTCCAGCCCCACAGATGGTGGAATGGAAGAGACAGTAGTAATAGCTAGGGCTGTGAATCACAATGTAATTAAAAAGGATGGCAAAAAATAACCCCCCCGAAATGACGACACGGACCACAACATGTGTGAAGGGAAGTTCAATACCCCTACAGACAGGGCCATAAGAGATAATAGGGTCTGCCAACGAAGATAACAGTGGTGGCGGTATTAAGAATAGCAGAACGGCAGAAGCTAAGGACAGGGACAAATCTAACAACTGTCAGCATGATGAGGTCACTGGCAGTAGTGCCTCTAGAGCCAATCTAATGTTGGGCGACGAACGAACATGCCCATGCGGTCAAAGATATGATGAACTGCTGAATAGAAAAAGTAACCTACTGAAAGAAATCAAAAGAAATTGAGAAGAGAACGAGGGAACTGTCAAAGAGAGAATGATCATAGTGATGAGAGGGAATGGTTGGCAGCAATGTATGCCTTGGTGACCCAGCAAAACAAAAAGATAGCTGAATTGGAGGCAAGCAATCGAGAGCGGCGATTGCGGGTATCTGCAGAACTGGGAAGCAAGATGCAGGATAGTATGAGAGGAGATGGTTTAAGGAGCCTTGAGCCCACAGCCAGCTATCACAGAGGCAGTATTTTAGATGGTACCAGCAGAGCAGAACTGACTAGCCACCTGAACTCAATATAAAATTCAGGTAACAAAGAAGAGTGGTACAGATGGAAAGAGAAGTCCTACTACCAGGGGGCAGGAGGTGTACCCGGAATTATGGGAAGAGCGATTGCTGGCACGATATATGTATGGTCCATATTTAGGTCAAGGCTGTCAAAGGTATGCGAGCAGGGCGAGATTCCCAATGCAAAGATCGGGGAGTAGGAACAAAAGAGTGTGTGTGTCTATCATATACTCGCAATGATATAGAACTGACTGTAGGATCAGAGAGGCAGGCTATATAAACGGAGGAAGAATAGAACAAGGGGGAGGGGGATTCTGAAATGGGAACACTCTCCCCAAGCAAGTGATGGATGAGGATATTGGGTATCATAAGGCAGTAGATAGAGAATCCAGCCAAAGCAGAGGCCAATGGGATATGGTGGAATGGCCAGAATGTGGCACAACAGCCTTGATCAGAGGCTTGAGATATCCAGATGGAAGTGAACGGGTACTGGTACTATCTATTGAATCCACGATGATGCATATCTGTCTTATCGTGGTTTACATGCCAACAAGGGGTTATCATACTTCCAATGAGGACTTTCATACTACAATTGCAGGCAATGTGTTATACATAATGAACAATTCCTTACAGATGCAGATCCTGTTGAACATAGCAAAAGGTTTCACAACCAAAGAGAGATTTCTGTACAATACAAACAAGTGCAATAGCCTTGTACCTGTACGTAGCAAGAGTATGCCAATATTCAAGATAGGAGGGGAGGAAGCTAAAACGCATGATAAGCTGCTACATCTGGGAACTACTAGACTTACCAATGGCATTATCAAACCTGTACTAAATAGTGTATACACTTATGGGGGCGGGCCTCCATGGTAAACGTGTCCGTAACCCAGTACTGATCTATAAAATATGGATGCTGTACATAAGCCAGAGACTCACATATGGCCTAGAAGCATGCTGTCCAGAACCTAACTGGAAAAGCTCCAGAGACAGAAGCTGTAGCACATTCAATCACTTCCAAGACAATGCGCAGACATGGTTGTTTATGCACTACTAGGAGCTGAGCCCATCAAGGCAATCATCGATAAGAGAATTCTTTCACTCTATAGCAGCATATGTAGGAACCCAGATTCCAAAGAGCATCAGCTGGCAAGGCAGCAAGTAGCGGTCACCTCAATAGGAAAACTAAGGTGGAAATCAATGGTGATGAAAGCTATGGAGAGCTACTGGACGGATTGCTGGCACATGGAGGTTGGTGAGAAAACCACTGAAGTACCTAAACCCAAAAGCAATACAGGTGGGTGGGGCACAGGGTCTGTTACTCTATAGAGCAATGGGGGCTAGGTTCAATCAGTACAAATTGATAGAAGAACGATCTACGCTGACACACCTAAACATCGACAGCTCGGGAATCTTATGGGAGAAGTGTACGTCCGACAACCTATCTGAGATTCTGCAGGTGGTCGTGAGATATAGCGGTGATTATCTATATAGAATACACACCAAACGCTGTATTTTGATAGATGTGGGAGCATATGATCACCTGATCTTCTGGCTATATGCAGAATATACACGAATGCCAGTTGTTCCACCTTAAATATGGAAGAAGTCGCCTCCCGGAACATCAAGTATCAGAGAGAATTAGTTTGTGACAATTCACACAGGACAAGGGTTAATACATCGGATACCTGCAGAATACCAGGACAACCTGGATGCACCTAATCTTAAAGGCAGGATTTCCTTCAACTGAACTGAACTGAAGGCATGACAGCGCTGGAGACAACTTCAGTTGAAAAGGACTTTGGTGTTAACGTCGATGACGAGTTAAAGTTCTCCATACATATAGAGAGGCAGGTGAACAAGGCAAATAAGGTACTGGGGTTAATAAGGTCCTACAAATATTTGGATGCACCATCACTGACGAGTCTATTTATTGCTCTAGTATGGACCCACCTCGAGTACTCTTAACGTAGTCATGGCACCACGATATATTAAAGATATGCAGCTCATTGAGGGTGTGCAGAGGAGGGCGACAAAGCTTATTCCATCACTGCCAATACTTCGGTATGAAGACAGACTAAGAACCCTGAGACTGCCGAGTCTGAAGTACAGAAAAGTATGTGGCGACATGATAGAGGGTTACAAGTATACCCAGGGAATTTACAAAGTCGATAGTAAACTTGTAGGACTTGACACAAATAAAGTAAGGCGAGGTCATCCCTATGTACTTACTAAACACTATTGTAGGATAGCACTTCAACACCAGTTTTTCTTCTCAAGGATATTAGAAGACTCATGGAATGCTTTACCTGATCACATTGTAACAGCCCCAACACTAAATAGCTTCAAATCAAGACTTGACAAGGAATGGGCTTAATACATGTTTGCCATATGAAATGATATAGCTATAGTTGGACTTCAGCAAACGGATGCAACCTACTAGGCCTACACATGTTTATTACTGTATTGCACTATACTGTATTGTAACCATGGGGATAAGAACTGGGTATGGTAATCCAGGCCAGTTCATAAACTTTATGGAACATGGGCAGGGTGCGAAATCACATCGGTCCATAGTACAATTACATTTGCTTATCACTGTATATAACTATGTGTACTGTACATTATCTGCGTATGGTAATCCAGGCCAGTTCATAAACAAGAGGGTGTGTGGACTGGGTGTGAAATCACATCTGTCCATATTGTAAATTCATTTGTATATTTATCATTGTATAGTTATGTAGTGTAAATCACTGTGTATATCGATCAATATAAACCTGGTTAGGACCTTCTCTACTAGTCAAAGACAAGATGCAGATATAAAGTAAATTAGCTAAAGCATACATGACTTGGAAGTTGGAAGGGTCTTCTACTAATCAGATATAAGATACAGAACTAGTGTAATTTAACTATAGCATTTCTATGACTTGGTGGGGACCTTCTCTACTAGTCAGCTCTAGGATTACATGACTTGGTGGGGTCCTTCTCTACTAGACAAAAGACAAGATACAGATATAGACGCATCTCCGGACAAATGTCAAACAGCCAATTTTGACTAAGTCAAGGGGGATAACTCTTACAAAGTGGGTTGGATCAGCATCAAACTTCCAGGTGCACAGGTTCCCATGGTAGGGAATAAGTATACACATTTTCAGAGATCCATTGAAAAATTGCTGAATGCATATCCGGACAAATGTCAAACAGCCGATTTTGACTACGTCAAGGGGGATAACTCTGGTGAATTGGGTCTGATCAGCATGAAACTTCCAGGTGCACAGGTTCCCATGGTAGGGAATAAGTATACAAAATTTCAGAGATCCATTGAAAAATTGCTGAATGCATCTCCGGACAAATGTCAAACAGCCAATTTTGACTACATCAAGGGGGATAACTCTGGTGAATTGGGTCTGATCAGCATCAAACTTCCAGGTGCACAGGTTCCCATGGTAGGAAATAAGTATACAAAATTTCAGAGAGATCCATTGAAAAATTGCTGAATGCATCTCCAGACAAATGTCAAACAGCCGATTTTGACTACGTCAAGGGGGAATAGCTCTGGTGAATTAGGTCTGATCAGCATCAAACTTCCAGGTGCACAGGTTCCCATGGTAGGGAATAAGTGCAAAATTTCAGAGAGATCCATTGAAAAATTGCTGAATGCATCTCCGGACAAATGTCAAACAGCCGATTTTGACTACGTCAAGGGGGATAACTCTGGTGAACCTTCCAGGTGCACAGGTTCCCATGGTAGGGAATAAGTATACACAATTTCAGAGATCCATTGAAAAATGGCTGAATGCATCTCCGGACAAAATTCAGACATACAGATGGACGGACGGACAGGGTGATTCCAGTATACTCCCCGCCCCCCCCCCCCCCAAAAAAAAACCACTTTGTTTCAGGGGGTATAATAAGCTAAAGCATACATTCACATTATAATAAAACTAAGAAAACTACAGATTGCACAGGTTCCCATGGTAGGGAATAAGTATACACATTTTCAGAGATCCATTGAAAAATTGCTGAATGCATCTCCGGACAAATGTCAAACAGCCGATTTTGACTACGTCAAGGGGGATAACTCTGGTGAATTGGGTCTGATCAGCATCAAACTTCCAGGTGCACAGGTTCCCATGGTAGGAAATAAGTATACAAAATTTCAGAGATCCATTGAAAAATGGCTGAATGCATCTCCGGACAAAATTCAGACATACAGATGGACGGACGGACAGGGTGATTCCAGTATACTCCCCGCCCCCCCCCCCCCCCAAAAAAAAACCACTTTGTTTCAGGGGGTATAATTAGCTAAAGCATACATTCACATTATAATAAAACTAAGAAAACTACAGATTATGAGCTTTACAAGATTGCCAGAAACAAAGCTACATCATCTATCAGAAGAGCCAAACAGTCCTTCGAACAAAGTGGTCTGAAAGTAAAAATAACCCTAAAGCATTTTGGAACTATGTAAAAAGCAAAACAACTCTACATGAATCTATTAGTGACCTACGTAACCCAGATACTGGCACCATTAGCACAGATGACAAAGAAAAAGAAAATATCCTCAACAATTTCTTCTCAAGTATCTTCACTTCCGAGGGCTTGCATAATATAGCAAGTATCAGCAATAGGGCCACCAGCACTATTTTAGACAGTATATTAATAACACCTATGGCTATTGAGAAAAAACTGAATGCTCTCAATCCAAATAAAAGCAATGGCCCAGACGAAATTCCAGTGAGAATACTAATGGAAGTAGCCAAGGAAATTAGTGTACCTTTATGCTGCATCATCGTTAACAAAACTCTCGAAGATGTACTACCAAACATCTGGAAATTGGCAAATTTATGTTGCATATACAAGATTAAAAAACTGATTCAAAAACCTACAGAGCAATTCGCCTTACCTGCCCTCTGTGCAAGGTCCTTGAGTCATTTGTTAGGGACAGTATCGTATACCATTTGGAAGAAGCCAATCTATTCTCTACATGCCAGCACGGTTTCAGACACAACAGATCATGCAAAGCTCAACTACTCGAGTATCTCGAACACATAACGACTAAACTAGATGCGAAAGAATCAGTTGGTGCTGTATATCTGGATTTCTCCAAGGCCTTCGATACAGTACCACATAAAAGACTCCAATCAAAATTGCAAAGCTACGGTATAGGAAATAAAGTAACCAAGTGGATAGAAAACTATTTAACCAATAGAAAACAAAGAGTAAGAATTAATGATACAACATCAGATTGGGCAGACATAACCAGTGGCGTACCACAAGGAAGTGTTATGGGGCCTGTTCTTTTTTCTAATTTACATAAATGATCTACCAGAATCACTAACTTGCCACTGCAAAATATTTGCCAATGACACAAAAATATATGGAGATACATCCACCATTGACATCCTATATAACATAGACAAGGTATGCAAGTGGTCCCGGACATGGCAACTAGGCTTCAATACAAGTAAAACGCATTTGTCTTACATTTTGGCAATAACAGTTACCGAATCCAATACTCTGACAACTGGTACCTCCCATATACAACCAATATCTACATAACAGCTAGAAAAATATTTGTGAGTGTATATCAACACAGACCTTTCTTTTGATACACACATAAATAACATCGTATATAAAGTGAATAGTAGAGTAGGAATAATCAAAGGAACTTTCCTGTATAGATCCGTCTACACTTAGTTTACTCTACAAATCTTTGGTGAGACCTCTCCTTGAATACTGTAACTCAGCATGGTCGCCATGATTTAAACAACAATCCCATCTATTAGAAAGAGTAGTATCGGGCTACAAAGTTACTACCACAAATTAAAGACTACAGCTACACAGAAAGACTCAACTCAAGATTAAACTAAATCTAATGGCATTGAAATACACAAGATTTTGAGGAGACTTAATCGAAACATAGAAAATCCTTAATGCTATATACTACATTGACAAAAGCAGCTTCTTCGAACTCTCCACTAATACACACACTACAGGACGTAAGTTCAAGCTCAACATGAAATGCAGCACTAAGGATATTCGCAAGTACTTTTTCTCAAACACAGTAGTACCCTACTGGAATTCACTGCCAGCTATAGAGGCACCAATGGTTGAATCCTTCAAAAGTAAACTAGACATGCATTTCAAAGAGATACTTCATGATTTTGATTAAACATGATTTGCATAAAGAGACACCAGTGTAGAGAAGGAGATTCGGATAGCGATAAACACAGAAAATGACAACAACAGTAATAAGACCAACTACAGCCTCCACAAGTCAACATGTAACCACAGACTGACGATGGGAACAGCCATCTGCACTACAGCATTTCCACAACACAGACCTAAAGTCTTGGTTCTAATGTCACTGTAATATTGACAGGTGTGAGGAGACTTAATCAAGCAATAAAAAATCAAATCACTCAAGAACAAACTAGATATCTATATCCAGCTCATCAGGGATCTATATAATATTGATATACTAGTTTTTTTAGTCATCCAGTGTTATACAGACCAGATGCCATAAGTTCAAGCTCAACATAAATTTGTAGTACAATCACATTTTATTTAGAAAATTTAACAGAAAGTGATTGGCACTTTAGTCAGCAACAGCTTTCAGTCAAACTATTCTTAAAATATGCACCATGTTTCATATTTAGCTGGCTTAAAACTGAATTGATTCAGAAAGATATCAAGAAGTAAATAAACATGCATTTACCACATCTGGCCTTAATATATATTTGAGATATGGTTGAAATATAGACAATGCGTTCATAATTGGTGTCTGTATTATATTTGTATTTGAACAATGATATTTGTATTTGTAAATATTGAGAATGGCATATTTGTGTTTGAAAGAAATAGAAATGTTGTATTTATATTTGATCAACCATATTTGACCACAGGCCGGGACCCATGCGGTCAAGCTACTCTACAGGGCCTTTAGTTGTCACATGCAGCTAGTATAAGGCTATTTCCGAAAATGTTGGTCCCGATCCCAGGATGATTCATAATAAAGAAACATTAGTTACCTCTCCGGGAAGTAGAAATTGTTTGAGTGGAGCTTTCTTCAACACTAACTGACGATCGCTGGCAACGTCACTCTGGTCAGTTCTTGTGGAGTCATGTGACAGCATGGACTGGTAGACTGTTGGTATATAGTAGCCCTCGTCTCGTATTCCAGCAGTCTACCAGTCCATGCTGTCACGTGACTCCACACGAACGGACCAGAGTGATGTTGCCAGCGACCGTCAGTTAGTGCTGAAGAAGTGACCGAGATAGTCACGAAAGCTACACTCAAACAATTTCTACATCCCGGAGAGGTAACTAATATTTCTTTATTATTATAGTATAAGGCTGTTTGAGTCAAATTTTCTGATATTTCTGACAAAGTCATCTATGTTGTAACTATGGCGTGTCATACGTGATTAAACCTAGGAAAGAAATTAATGTAAATCGTGGACACCTATGTCAAGCTAGTCCTTGCGGTGGATGCACAGACATGACATAAATTGTATGTCCGCAGTTGATGGCATCTGATGCTAGTAAAGAAGCATTCAGCAAGACGTGTTATGGGATAGCATAATGGCTACACATAGAAATAACAAAGTGATAAAAATATGTTTTATTTATCAATAATTTTATGCTTAATTACAAACATGTTGAACATGATAAACAACTTAACACTTTAACACTCATATCAGCCAAAAACGGCTTCTGCAGTGGTCTTGAGAAATATCCATTTGCAGACCAAAAAACTATTTTTGAAAATTTACCACTGGAATGACTGGCTCGCTATCCGAGCCAGTCATTCGTGGTAAATTTTCAAAAATAGTTTTCTCTTGGTCTGTAAATTGACATTTTCTATGAGAAAATTTAAATTTTCTTGAACAACTTCGAGGGTTAAGGGGCTAACAGGTTACATAATCTTGTTATGTAAGCATCAATAACAGACAGGATTCCAACATTGCATAGAATTCTCAACAAATTTTGGAATAAAATTTTGTGGTCAATTAAAATATCAAAAGTTCTTGGCAAGTTAAAATATTATCCCTTCAATAATCGATTGTTAAAAAAAATATCAAAATATTGGCCTATGGAATGTCCATTTGCAGGTCAAGAGAAGAGTATTTCTAAAAATGTACTACTGGAATGTAGACATAAATGAAACGCATGCGATGAAAATAATTTATCTAAAAATGAGATGGTCTAAAAATGTCAACAACAAATGTCAATGAATATAGAAATATTGATTTTTACCATTTTAAAAAAGATAAAAATGTCCAGATATATATATATCTAAAAATATAGATTAATCCTTTAATGGTCAAGATACTTTAAAAATTGAAATTTTTCCTCAGTGTATGTTCATTTGCATACCAAGATAAGGCAATTTTTGAACATTTACCACTGGAATGACTGGCTCGATAATCAAGCCAGTCGATCCAGTGATAAATGTTCAAAAATTGCCTTATCTTGGTCTGCAAATGAACATTCCTCAAGACCCATATTACTGAGGCCAGTTTTTGCCGGCTTGACCATTAAAGGTCATATGAATAGAAATGATGAATAGAATATTGTAAAGCCATTGCTGAATAAATTGTCTGAAACAGGGCAGAATGGTACTACATTCATCATACTGTTGGTATTATAATAATCTACTGACAAAGTGTGAAGCATTTCTGATGCCACTGTACATAAGAGTATATATAAGAAGTCAGATAAAACATGCTACACGAGCAATCAGACGACAGACCCTGATTGCAGTCCCTTGTGCTCCTGTTTTTGTCATGTAAAACGTTTTCGGATTATTCAGATTTTTTTAGATTATCCGCCAAAAGTTGTGTCCTAGAGTTTGGTCAGGCCATGTCTTGTGTTAAAATTTTACCCAAATCGTACGAGTAGTTTCCGAAATATCCACAGATCCAGAATGTGATCCGATCCAGATATGGGTTCTTTGATCTGGATCATGACCAAAGCCTGGAAATCCTCTTAGATAATAAGTTCATTCATTGTGTTAAAATTTGAGCCAAATCAGATGAGTAGTTGTTGAGATACAGCTCCCAACACACAGACACGGATGCAACACCCCCGTCTACTTACGGGGCCTGGGTAAATATGTACTTCTTTGGCCAAATACCCTGTTTGAAGTGTGTGCACGTGCGCGTGTATGCATGTGCGCGTGTATGCATGAGTGCAGGCGGGAATGTATGCATGATGACATATTTACGATTAAAATGGCATATATGCAAGTGAGTGTATGCGAGCATGATGCATGTGAGTGTATGCGGGCATGATGCCTGTGAGTGCATGATGCATGTGAGTCTATGCGCGCATGATGTATGCGGGCATGATGCATGTGCGTGTATGCGGGCATGATGCATGTGAGTGTATGCGCGCATGATGTATGCGGGCATGTGCATGTATGTGGGCATGATGCATGTGGGCATGATGCATGTGAGTGTATGCGGGCATGATGCATGTGAGTGCATGCGATCATGGTGCATGCGGGCATGATGCATGTGAGTGTATGCGGGCATGTGAGTGTATGCGGGCATGATGCATGTGAGTGCATGCGGGCATGATGCATGTGAGTGCATGGGGGCATGATGCATGTGAGTGTATGCGGGAATGATGCATGTGAGTGCATGCAGGCATGATGCATGTGAGTATATGCGGGCATGTTGCATGTGAGTGCATGCAGTCATGATGCATGTGCGTGTATGCAGGCATGATGCATGTGAGCATGATGCATGTGAGTGCATGCGGGCATGATGCATGTGAGTGCATGTGGGCATGATGCATGTGAGCGCATGCGGGCATGATGCATATGAGTGCATGCAGGCATGATGCATGTGAGTGCATGCGGGCATTATGCATGTGAGTGTATGCGGGCATGATGCATGTGAGTGCATGCAGGCATGATGCATGTGAGTGTATGCGGGCATGATGCATGTGAGTGCATGCGGTCATGATGCATGTGAGTGCATGCGGGCATGATGCATGTGAGTGCATGCGGGCATGATGCATGTGAGTGCATGTGGGCATGATGCATGTGAGTGTGTGCGGGCATGATGCATGTGAGTGCATGCGGTCATGATGCATGTGAGTGTATGCGGGCATAATGCATGTGAGTGCATGTGGGCATGATGCATGTGAGTGCATGTGGGCATGATGCATGTGAGTGCATGATGCATGTGAGTGTATGCGCACATGATGTATGCGGGCATGATGCATGTGCGTGTATGCAGGCATGATGCATGTGAGTGCATGCGGTCATGATGCATGTGAGTGCATGCGGTCATGATGCATGTGAGTGCATGCGGTCATGATGCATGTGAGTGCATGCGGTCATGATGCATGTGAGTGCATGTGGGCATGATGCATGTGAGTGCATGCGGGCATGATGCATGTGAGTGCATGCGGGCATGATACATGTGAGTGCATGTCGGCATGTATGCATTGAATGTCCAGGACAAGAGAATACTATTTTTGAAAATTTACTGCTGGAATGACTGGCTCGAATATCAAGCCAGTCATTCCAGTGATAAATTTTCAAAAATAGTATTCTCTTGACCTGCAACTGGACATTCGTCAAGACCACTACAGAGGCCGGTTTTGGCTGGCTTCGTTGTGAAATGGTTAAAAGGTATCACAAATGAAAATTAGATTTCAATAAAAACCACAAAAATAAAAACATTTTATCCTATTTAGTAAATTAACAAGAGCTCCGCAAATGGCGCATAACACCCCGCCATGACAAACCAATGAATGACAGCTTTCAGAAAATATTTATATCTTCCTCAGACCCATCAGACCAGTCATCCTTATGAAGTGTCAAAGCGATCCGTTAAATGGTCAAGAAGGTATCGTTCGGAAACCAATTTTCAAGATAGCCGCCGCTGACTGGCAGCCATATTGGATTTTGGATTATCATAAATTTCGATAAGTTTCTTCACCAGACATATTCCAACGATCCTAGGAAGCGATCCGATAAATGGTAAAAGAGATATCATTCGGAAACCAATTTTCAAATTGGTGGCTGGTGGCCATCTTGAATTTCAGATCATCGTCAATTTCGATAGGTTTCTTCTCTACACCTAGTCCAACCACCCTATGAAGTTTCAAAGCGATCTGATAAACGGTAACGAATTATCCTCTGGAAACCAATTTTCAAGATGGCCACCGGTGGCTGGTGGCCGTCTTGGCGTTTGTATCATTGTCAATCGCGATAGGTTTCTTCACCAGAAGTAGTCGAACCACCCTATGAAGTTTCATAGCGATCCGATAGACGATAACGGAGTTATCATCTGGAAACCAATTTTCAAGGAGGCGACTGGTGGCCATCTTGGATTTCGGATCATTGTCAATTTCGATAGGTTTCTTCCTCAGACCTAGTCCAGCCACTATATGAAGTTTAAAAGCGATTCGATAAACAGTAACGGAGTTATCATCTGGAAACCAATTTTCAAGACGGTCGCCGGTGGCTGGCAGCCATCTTGGATTTGGGATCATCGTCGATTTTGATAAGTTTCTTCCCCAGACCTAGTCCAACCACTCCATGAAGTTTCAAAGTGTTCCGATAAATGGTAACGGAGTTATCATTCGGAAACCACTCTGCCGCCCCCACGTTGCCCGCCCGATGGCCCGCCCGGACGGATGGACGGCGCCATTACATAATACCCCACAAAATTTGTTGGCGAGGTATAAAAAGTAGACTGATTTTCACAAGATCTGTCATCGTTAAAATTTTGATTAGTCATGAATTTTAACATGCCATAAAATTCAGGGTATGACATCATCGTGTGAAAGTCAGCCGTGTGGCTTTCATATTCTGCCACATGTGTTTTCAGATTAGAAGAAACTAGCATCTAATAAAGTTATGAACAAGGACATCATCACTGATTCAAGTTCTAGTTTAACAAGCACTACTGTTTCTCTTACATTTCATTAATGTGTTAGTGTCTGAATAAGCTGTTATGAGCTATCAATCATCAACAACAATGGAATATTTATGCGATGATGTCATACCACGACAATCATTCAAGCAATGACATCACTACTTGATTATCATGAGAAATTGAAGAAAATCATTTTCCGTGGCAAAATTTACTTTTACGGAATTCAAAAATGTGCAAATATATTTTTTTTTATTTAAAGCATGCAAAAGCATCATTTGGTGCGCTTTGACCCTTATCTGTTTGTGTTTCCCTTTAACAACAAGAGGCCCAAGGGGCTTGTATCGCTCACCTGGAACATAGGCATTTCAACTAGAAAGGCCATCCGCTATAAGTCATCCGCTATAAGTAGAACCTTAAGGAATTGACCAGAATTGTAACCGGAACACAGCCTTCTTTACGTATCAACTTCACTTGATCCAATTCTAATGGCCCTTAATCATATCTCGCAAATTTCAGCCCGATCCGTTCAGCGATTTTGGAGAAATTCTTTTGCAAAAACTAGGTCATCCAAGATGGCCACCAAACAATTTGACTAATCAAGTTTCCTTGAACAAACTTTGTTCGGCTCTTGCCCTAGATGATATTTCATGAGTTTTTAATCAAGCAAGTGGTTTCGGAGAACATTTTTAGGTGTTTCTAAGAATTGGCCAAAATCCAAATTGGCCGATCGGCTTGCTTTGAACAAATTCGGATCCATATGTTATAAGGATGCATCCTGCCAAATATACTTGAAATTGGCCCAATGGTTCTCTAGGCGACAATTTAAATTTCTCATTGCTTTAGCAGGGAAGTTTTTGGTAGGAAAAACTTCCAAGATAGCCGCGAAATCATTTAGAAAATGGCAAATTTGAAATCAGAATACCCAGAAACCTATATAACACAAATTTTGGCTTCAAAAGCCATCAATTAGAAAACTCCAATATGGCCACCAAACATGTCACATTTTCACTGGTCGACGACGGCCCTTGAACTAACTTTAATGGTCCTTAGGCCCTAATGATATCTCCCAAATTTAGGCCCAATCCGTTCGGCAGTACTGGAGAAGTCGTTTTCGGGAAAATTTGGTCATCTAACATGGCCGCCGAATGATTTGGGCAATCAAGTTCCCTTGAACAAACTTGGTTCAGCTCTTGCCCAAGATCATATTTCATAACTTTTGAATCGCTTGCTCAAATGGTTTCGGAGATTTTAAAAGGCGTTTCAAAAAATTGGCCAAAATCCCGCTGGCCAAATTGGCCTATTGGCTTCGTTTGAACAAACTTGGATCACTATACCCTAAGGATGTTTCCTGCCTAGTAGCCTTGAAATCATGCCCAGTGTTTCTCGAGAAGACATTTTAAATTTCCCGTTGCTTTTGTAAAATGATCCAAGATGGTCGCCAAACCGTTTATCCGACAGTTTCGAAAGTGGCAAATTTGAAATCAGCATACCCAAAAACCTTTATAAAACCAATTTTGGCTTTAAAATCCATCAATAAAAATCCAAAATGGCTACCAAACGTGCTATATTTTGATTGGTCCATGGCGGCCATATTTTTTTAACTATTATCTTGAACAAACTTTAATGGCACTTAGTTCCTAATTATATCGCACAAATTTTGGCCTGGAAAACCTGGTCATCCAAGATGGCCATCGACCTATTTAGCCAATCAAGTTCCCTTGAACAAACTTGGTTGCAGGTCTTACCATAGATGATATTTCATGATTTTTTTAATCGATCCCCCCTAGGAGTTTCAGAGATTTTTCTAAAGGGCGCGCAAAATCCAAGATGGCTGCCGGCCAAATTGGCCAATCGGCTTCATTTGAACAAACTTGAGTCTATATGCCCTAAGGATGCTTCCTGCCACATATAATTTAAATCGGCCCAGTAATTCTTGAGAAGTCGTTTAAAGGAAAAGTTGATGGACAGATGGATGAACAGATTACGGACGGACGCCATGGCATAAGCTCACTTGGCCTTTGAGGCGAGGTGAGCTAATCCTGGTTAATCTCATGTGGAGTTCAGCATTTAAAGACGGCTAATATGTCATGATTAATACTCAGTACGGTTTTTGCCACAGATGTCCTGGTTTCAAGACTCTTGATAATCATGTTGATATCGTAGATGTCCCGAGGTGCTGACACGCTGCCATGTGATGAGAGATTGGATGACCCATTCAGGTGAAACTACAGATATCTCGTCTTGTCTTGCCTTCTTCAGCACTGACTTTGGGCAGCATGTGTCTGTCACCAACACATCAAAGCGTTCCTCACCTGAAAGCGACACGTGTATTACAGTTAAACCATTCATCAGAAAACCCATGCCACATGTGTGGTGAGCCCGGTGCAGTGGTCAGTTGTTAACTCTTTAACACTCATATCAGCCAAAAACAGCTTCTACAGTGGTCTTGAGAAATGGCAATTTGCAGACCTAGAGAAGACTATTTTTGAAAATTTACCACTAGAATGACTGGCGCGATAACCGAGCCAGACATTCCAGTGCTAAACTTTAAAAAACAGTCTTCTTTGGTCTACAAATTGACATTTTCTTTGAAAAAATTGGGATTTTCTTGAACAAATTCAAGGCTTAAAGGGTTATAAACGAAATCATGGATTTCTTTTTTCACGAGAGAGTTGATACTTACCTCCCTAATAAGTTGATACTTACCTCCCTAATAAGTTGATACTTACCTCCCTAATACTCTTTGATATTGCTAAATATCGGCTTCCACTCAATAAAACACTCAGATTAAAAAAAGTTAGGTGCCCCTACTGGGCAGGTAGTCAGGTGACAGTCTGGCGGATGCTAGCCCCAACCACCACGCATGCACAGACTAGTACTTCCTCTGACTAATTTATTGGCTGACACTATGCAACTTTACGAGAGCCTGAAGACTGAGCCTCTGTGGGGCAGAGAGGTCGGGTCCGTATTAGGGAGGTAAGTATCAACTCTCGTGAAAAAGAAATCCGTGATTTCATTTATTTCACTTCAAGAGTATACTTACCTCCCTAATACTCTTTGATATTGCCACAATTCGACAGAGAATTCGGCGGGAGGGAGGCGAGGTCAAAAGACCAGCTCTTTCCCATGCGCTTTTCTGCGTTTAAGGCACTTAAACTTCTGAAATTGTGTGAAAACACAACCAGGGATAGATTTGAACATCGGCTAACACCACCAATGGCTGAGAGATGACCATGTCATATGCGCTCCCCCCACCCCCAACACCCCCACCCCCCTTCCTGGGAGGAAGACTAAATGACCTCAATGTCCCATACACTCTCTACATACAAGTGCCATGTACTATCAGACATTTAAAACGAAAAGGCTTCATTTTCGTATACTCTCAATAATGAACCACATAAAACACGAACCATCACCATATTAATAACGAAGGATCACGTGACAATACAATTAACAATACATAAACAAGACTGACCTTGTCGAAGCTGGATGCTGTCATCATCTTCCCCTTGGTGAAGGCTGATGCAGTCCTAAAAAGTCGTTGTCTCCATTGATCAATTGTGAAATATATAAAAAATGAGGAAAACCTCATCAAAATATGTACACCTAGATTATTTCTTCAAAATCGATAAGGCGAGCGGATTCGAGGTGTTACGGAGATAATGGTTGGTAAAACTTGACTCACAGTGCCACTACCTGGGCTACTGACATAATGTCATCCACAGGAACCCCATTAAACAGGGCAGTAGAAGTCACTATGCCACTAACACTGAGCCTTGGCAATGTCAACTTGTTTACCTGTGGCGGATTTATGACAAAATTTAATACAATCTACAATCCACCTGGAAATGGTGTCCTTAGACGCCCGCCATGGGGGTATATATATATATTCATATATAGTAGGGTTCACTATGTATTTTCGTTCAGAATTTTTGGGGGTTTGTAACGCTATATATTTTTGGAAAGCATTTTATATGCCAATTTCAAAAACCTATGTTTGCATTTGCATAAATGTCTTCATGGCGGCCATCTTGAATTTTCAAAATGGCCGCCATCTAAATCCTTCGGAATCCAATATATCTGCAACCATGTACCCTAAATTCACAATTTTGATGTCTATATCTAGGTTTTCTGGGTCAACGAATGCATTGGTAACATTTATAATAAACTTCAAGTGCCAGAAATAATGTTTTGGTTGATAATTCCCAAAATAATAAGCAATTCTCACACAACATCTGCAAATGTTGCACCTTTTTTCTAAATCAATATTTGTTACAATATTTAACGGTAACAGTAGCCCATAGTAATCCTATAGAGGGGATAGAATGACGATTTAGCCCAATGGCCTGTTATCTACGTAATCACATTGTCATCATGTTTATTAATAAACATATTATGACAGAATATGTATGGTGAGCGGCGTGTCACAATTTTACAATAATGGATGGCCCAGGGTAATTTTCAAATTCACCAGTAAAAGTAAACTGAAAGCAAATTTCTGCAGAAAAGTTGTTCAAATGATCGTCTGCTCATAGATTTGCAATAAGCATAATCAGACAGCAATAATCTTCAGGATTATCGTTTGTAATCTTGCAATAAGCATTGATCAAATATATTTTGTAATCAAATTTGAGTAAATCATGAGCGATGTACAGCTTGATGCAACACAGGAGTTAACAAACTGGAAGCTATGCATTTTATGCCAGACAGATGCTACTGTTAAAGGACCAATGGTGCAGCATCCAAGAATAGACTCATTTACCAATTTGTTGCAAGCAGTCGAAGAGAGAGCAACATTGAAAGATGGTTCATACATTGAAATTCAGAAAAGACTTAGACTTTGCACATATGGTGACCTATCTTCACATAAAGCGGGTTGGCATCGCAGTTGTTACTCTACTGCCACTAACAAAGAAGAAATATGACGTGCATGAAATCGCATAGAAGATGCACTATCTAGTGGGTCTTACATTACTAAGAAACGTGGGAAAAGAAGAAAAGTGCTATTGATGAGGCATCGACATCAACTTCAGTATTTACACGTTCCTCGACAATTCCACTGTGTAAGGAACTGTGTTTCTTCTGCCAGACAGATGATCATAATCAGCAGTTGTTCAAATTACGAACTCATAATGCTGGTAAAGACCTAAGAGATGCATTGGAAATAGCACAAGATACAGCATTACTTACTAGATTAAATATCTCGCTTTCCCCGTGTGATGCACATGCAATTGATGTCCGGTATCACAAGCCATGCTGGAGGAAGCATGTTTCCCACATTTTATGAGATTCAGATACTACAAGAAATGCTGAGAATGATCTCTCCCAGCAAATGGCATGTCTGATTGAAATTATCCATATTGTTGATACACACATCCGAAATGGGGCTTATCTGTCTATGGCTGACATAGAAATAACATATATAAACATGTTTGACCGTAAATCCTTGGACAATCATTCACCTACATTTAGTAGGCATTGGCTGAAAGAGAAAATCCTTTCTGAGCTAAATCATGTAAGATCTATCCTTCAAAAGGACAGGCGCAAGTGTGCCGTTCTGTACTCGCTAGAAGCAGGTGAGGAAGAAATGGTTCATTCTGCGATGTGTGAAGATGATGGTATGGAAGGCATGAAGGCGATCTATAGGGCAGCACAGATTGTTCGAAAAAGCATCACAACATTCACTAAGAATGATGGTGAACCTGGTTCAGTCCTTGTTTCCAGCAATATGGATTACATCCCATGTGAACTATACACACTGATACAATGGATAATGGTTGGACCTGTAGATAGTTTGGTTAACAAAACCAGAGAGTGTCTCGTTGATAGAGCAGTGCTTACATCTTGTCAAACCCTCATGTTTGGACTTAGATAGGCAAGTGATGCATAAACCTAAAGCTGCCTCTTCTGAAAAATTCAGATCCCAGCAAAGAAGAGAAAATTCTCAGGTTCTAGGATTGGCATTATCTGTGCATCACGACACCAGGAATAAGAAGATTGTGAATCTTCTTCATGCACAGAACTGTTGCATATCCTACCACCGTACCATGCTTCTAGAAACAGCAATAGCTAACTCGGTTGTCGAAAACATGAGACAATTCAATAATCTGTATGTACCACCATTTCTAAAGAAAGGGACATTTGTTTTCTTTGCTGTGGACAACACCGATTTTGCTGAGGATACCATTGATGGTAAAGGTACTACACATGGAACAATTGTTGCGGTCTATCAAAAAGCTTCTGCACCCGGGGAATCCATTGCACCACCTTTAAAAATTGGTGATGCAAAGAGCTTATCCATTACACCACAACACACATCTATGTTGCCATGCGTCAAACCAAAGGCTCAACCAGGAATGCAAAGTAATTTTGTGTTGAGTAAAACCGGTGTTGCAGACTCTTATCAGCTAACCCATATGGGTTGGGTCATAGCATCTGTTGTTGCGAGGATGGATGAAAGGAAAGAGATGTGTTTGGTTCCTGGGTGGGCTGGGTATAATTCACTCCTGTCATCAAGTAGATCTCTAACCAATGTTGGTGCATTGCCTCTTCTTCTAGAGCTGGCTCATGAATGGTCAACGCTAATGACTGTAATTAAACAAGCACAAACATTGAAGGAGATGGCTGTTGGTAAAGACCATCTAACAGTCATTACTTTTGACATGGCCCTGTATGAGAAAGCAGTGCAGCTTGTAGATGTCAATGCCAATTTAAAGAGTGGTGTTATCCCAAGACTTGGTGAACTCCATGTCGTCATGGCTACATTGAGAGCTCTCGGTACTTCTATTGAGAATTCCGGAATAGACGATGCATGGATCGAGGCTGATGTCTTTAGCTCTACCACAACGACACAAATCCTGAAATGCAAGCACTACTCACGTTCTCTTCATGCTCATATCTACTCTTACATCGCATTGTATGAACTGATCTTTGACGAATTCTTCAAAGAGTATCCAAATCTAAGGGATGCATGCATATCAGCTACAGATGACATAGAAGAGGCATGCAGTAAATCAAACCAAGCCAGCCGGGCAGAATCAGTGATGCCGGCTCATAGCAAGTGCTGTCTAATACTGATATGCTGAATCTCTTTCAGACATGGGTGACAAAGAGGTCCCAACATGCGATGTTCAAGTCATTAATGAACTATCTGCACCATGTGGAAACAATCCTTTTCTTTGTCGCAGCATCCCGAAATACTGATCTGACCCTTCATCTTGAAGCTGGAGAAGCACTGAGCAAGTTATTCTTTGCTTTTGATAGAATCAAATACAAACGTCTTTGGCCAAGATACATAGCAGATATGTATGCACTCAAGCAGAATCATCCAAACACATGGCAAGAATTTGAAACTGAAAACATTGCAGTGACTAAGAATAACATTCCATTCACTTCAATTGGTGCGGATCATGCAGGTGAGCATCTGAACAAAATGATGAAAGTGCACTCAGGACTAATTGGAATATCTAACAATGCAAATGCGAGACAGCGATTTTTCCTCGCTGCTCCAGAACTGTCACGGTTATCCCGGGAATTCAAGTGTCAATTTGATTTGCAAGAAGACAAGGTCAGAGATCACCATGGCATTGGAGCAAGTGCTGTTAAACACGAACACACCACAATTGACAAGATAAAGGCTGCCATACTGACTCATGGTAATACTTTCGCTGCTGAAGGTGACATGATCTACAACATTATCTCACTTGCTTATGTACCACAAGAGTCGGTACCACAAATCCTAGATGTAGACAAAAGACGACAGACATTATATGAAGAGTATGTGAAAGAGCGCATTAATGGAGAGGTATGCCTTTGGGCACCAGTGAAGCGTGAGAAAAACAAGATGTATAATCTGGAAACAAAAATACAACAGTACATATTCGTGACAAAGCTGTTGATCTCAAGGAAACTAAAGATCTATATGCTAGGCTGATGATTCTCGCAAAGTCGAGTCGAGACATTGATTTGAAGTATTCGATCGGCAACTTTGAATTCACACTGACACCGAGGGCGCTGTTTGCTCCGTGTGCCTCTGTCCTACAGTGCACCGACAAGTCGAAGTTAATCAAGCTCCTGACTGACCTACCACAAACCGAGAGCACAGAGGATTCACTCTTATTAGGTGCAACAGAAGCAACTGCCGTCGCAACTAAGGAATCTAGTAGGAGAATCGCAGTTGTGGATGGAATGGTTCTTGTCCAGAAGCTGGCAAAGAAACCAGCAACTATTGTGACAGTCAACGACCTTAGTAAATGTTTTAATGACAGGTTAATGAGTCTGACAGCGGGATATGATGAGATCACTCTTGTATTTGATACATATCAAGCAGATTCCCTGAAAAACACGACCAGAGAGAAACGACGACATGGGAAGGATCCAATTAGATATCAAGTCAAAGATGATACCAGTATCAAGCATATCCCTATGACAAGATTTTTGTCTCATGACCAAACAAAGAATGACCTTGCGCAGTATCTGGCAGAGAAGACTATTGAGTACAATAACCTCATCTACCTTGGTCATAGCATCAGCATCAGGCCAGACGATAAGCAATAGAGTCGTACATTTTGAGAACAACAATCATGAGGAAGCTGACACATTAATGATCTATCATGCCATATGTGCAACACAGCGAAATCTTGATACAGCAGAGTTGGTGATTTTCTCTCCAGACACTGATGTCTTAGTGCTGGCAATAGCATATTATGACAATCTACCTAAGAATACGTCTATCTCAATGGTTTCTGGTACCATTAAGCTACAGCCTATATGGAAAACTCTAGGCATGGAGAAAGTAAGAGCATTACCCGCATTCCATGCCTTTACTGGAGCAGACAATATTGGCAGGTTCTCTAGGATAGGTAAATCAACATGGTTAAAGCTTTTCCTAAAGGCAGACAGCAATGTAATCGATGCTCTGATAAATTTATCGAGAAGCACTGAGCTCACAGATGAGCTACTTTCAACTCTGGCAAAATTTGTGTGTGCTGCATACTGTCCAGAGTCTATTAGAATCGAGAACATCCCAGAGTTACATTGGCATTTATTCTGTAAGCAGCTTGCTGATAGTGAAAGTCTACCGCCTACTATTGGTGCTTTGAAACAGCATGTCCTTAGAGTACAAGTCCAGGCGAATGTGTGGGGTCAGGCAGACATTTCACATCATGTGTTTCTGGATCCACTACAGAATGGATACTACAAGGAGACAGGTGGCCAACTAAAGGCAAAAACAACAGATGTTTTACCAGCTCCAGTCTCTCATTGAGATGGTTAGGTGTCAATGCAAATCGAATTGTTCCTCTCATCGATGCTCGTGCAAATCCAAAGACTTACCATGCACTGAGCTTTGTCAATGCAGCGCAGAGTGTGAAAATGATGATGACTCAATCATTGATGTCTCTATATCAGATGATGAAGATGACGCCAATGTTGCTAGGTAGACAGCAACTGATGCAGCACATTGATTGTTGCTTGAATACTTAGATTAAATTGGTGAGATAACTCTGTTATATGCCAAATAAAATTCATCATTGCAACATTATCACAAAAAGTTACAAATTTGCAGATGCTGTCTGTAAATTACATATTAAGTCAGGACTTATCCACCAAAACATGATTTCTGTTATTTGAAGTTTATTATAAAGATTACCAACGCATTCAGTGACCCAGAAAACATAGATATAGACATCAAAATTATTAATCTAGGTCATATGGTTGCAGATATATTGGATTTCAAAGATTTTCGATGGCGGCCATTTTGAAATTCAAGATGGCCGCCATGAAGACTTTTGTGCAAATGCAAACATTGGTTTTTGAAATTGACACATTAAGAGCTTTCCGAAAATATATAGTTTTACAAATCCCCAAAAATTCTGAACGAAAAAAATATTTTTTACACTGTGACCCTGACTAATATGACAACCATAACGCTGACGGTTCGGTCGCCATTCCTGAGTACGTTGTTTGTACCGGTTTAATACTCCGACCGGACACCATTCTTTTGAATCAGGATCATATCTAGTCAAAGCTGGTAAAAATATAGGTTGACCTGGATATTTCAAAGACTGGTTCTTAGCCATAAAATTTATCCTAGGTAGAAGCCTAAGGCCTTCCCCTGTAACCAGAAAACGGTCCGCCTCGGCTGATAAGGCATGAATTTCACTTCTCCGCCTTGCCGAGGCCGCAGCAATTAAAAATACAGTTTTAAGAGTCAACATTTTCATAGAAATGGAACTTAGTGGTTCAAATGGCTTATCAGCTAGTACCTGGAGCACTAGAGACAAACTCCAAGATGGAATCACTGGGGGATTCCTTGGTCTTAGATTGCCCATGCCCTTAACTAAAGTATTTAATGTACTTACTTCATCACTTCCCCTATTAGCCAAGCAACGGATAACTGACATTAAAGCTGATTTATAACCAGCAATAGAGTTAGGCTTGAGGCTATAGGCATCATACAGGTGACAGAGGAAATCGGCTACTACCTGAATAGATGAATCCATTGGATTAATACATCTTTTTGAGCACTATTCTGCAAATCTGTTGATTTTATAATTATATGCTCTGGAGGTTGACCCCCTTCTAGCTTTTGCCATGAACATGGCTGCATGCTCAGAAAATCCCTCCTTAATTCTAGATTCCTTGACAACATCCACACAGTCAATCAGAACATTGACGGATTGTTGTGAAGGGCCTTGCCCTGGAAGATAATATTGTCCATCAGAGGCAGAGGAACCAGATTACAGACCAGAAGGTCCAGCAGATCCGTATACCATGATCGGCTTGGCCAATTTGGGGCGATCAGAAATGAAGAATTTTTGGAATCAGGATTGCTGGAGGGAATGCATATGCATACATTCCCACCCAGCTGATAGCTAACGCATCTGTTGCGATAGCGCTCGGATCTGGAATCGGAGAGACGTACGTGGTCATCTTCGCATTGAATAAATATATGTTGGGTTTCCCCCAGTGGTTGAATAGATGATCCGCCACACATTGATTTATTTGCCACTCCGTAGGTAAAACACTCATCCTTTGGCTCAATGAGTCTGCTAACAGATTTAACCTTCCTGGAATATGAACTGCTTTCAAGGTAATCCTGTAATTCAGGCACCAGCAAAGCAGTTTCCATGTCATCATACAGAGACTGGGCGACTTCGTTCCGCCATGGCGGTTTATGTAAGTCACTACTGTTGAGTTGTCTGATTCAATTAGAACACTCTTGCCCTGAACTTTCTGTAAGAAATGTTCCAGGCCCAGGACTACTGCTCGTAATTCCAGTAGATTTATATGTTCTTTTGACTGTTCCAGATTCCAAAGCCCTGATACCCCTCCATCGATGCATCTGTATACATCGTTACCTGAGGGCGAGGAGGGGTTAGCATCGCCCCCGCCAGGAGATTCTCTGTCTTCAACCACCATTGAAGGTGGTGAATTAGAGGCTCCAGCACTGACACGTTTGAGTCCAGTGAACCTGTACTCTAGGTCCATTACGTCATGAGAATAAACTGGATTGGCCGCCTGAGGAATGACTGGTTCCAGAGAAACCATCAATCCCAGCATTCTCAGATAAACCCATGCCAGGACATGACGACTGTTGCACACTGACTGTATTACTGAGATGAGTATCTGTACCCTCTCCTGAGTATGATAAACATATCCTATCTCCAGATCGAAGAACATTCCCAGGTAAACAAACTTCTGGGATGGAGTCAGTTCTGATTTTTGAAAATTTATTATCCAGCCTAAATCTGTGAGAGTTTTCAAAACTATCTCCAGAATTGCTGATAAACTTTTCTGGTTGTGTGCTTTTAACAGCCAGTCGTCTATGTACGTGTGGACTGCTATGCTTCCCCTGCGGAGGTATGCTGTTATCGCAAGAACCACCCTGGTGAAGACCAGAGGAGCCGTAGAAATTCCGAAGGGTAACACCCTGAATTCCCACTGTCTGCCCTGGAATGCAAATATCAGGAAGCGACGGAAACTCCTCGCTATTGGAATGTGGAAATAAGCATCCTTCAAATCTATTGAAGCTGTCCACATTCCCTTCTCCAACCCTGCCAACACCGATTTCACAGTTTCCATTTTTAAACTGGGTGTGTCTATGAACTTGTTCAATGGCTTGAGGTTGAGAATTGGTCTCCGCCCTCCAGGGCTTTTCGTTACCAAGAACACGGTTGAATAGAAGCCCGGGCAATTTTGTGCCGGTTCAATTGCTCCCTTGAGTATGAGGGAATTTATTTCCTCCTCTATACACAATCGCTGATCTGGATCTCTTGGAATTTGAGTCCAGACCGGCACCAGAGACAGTCGTGATGGTGGGCCTGTTATGCAGTCGGGATGATACCCGACTGAAAGCCATCGCAAGACTAAACGGTCCTGAGTCAACCATTCCCACTCTTGCATGTGGTTGGCCAATCGGCCTTCCACTGGTCCACCTAGGGAGAGAGGTGGACATAAGGAGCGCAAGAGTGGCACTGTCTCCTGTTGCAGATGCACTGGGGTAGCTCTTACTGTGGTAATCACCCTGTCAGGTACGATTACCACGACCAGATCCTCGCGCACCACGGCCCGCACCGCGCGCACCTTCGAGCGCGCGCACCTTCGAGCGCGGGCAGCTGCCTGGCTGGCTGCGCCGGAGGAGCCTGCGCCCCCCTCGCTGCGCCACCTCGAGCCTGCAGGGGATGATACGCAGGGGGAGCTGCACGAACGCGCTCTCTACGGAGCACTTCAAATTGCTCACGTAATGCCCTCTGGTTATTGACTGAAGACGGAGGTTCCAGGCCACACGGCGCACTCTAATAAACCATGGATCCACGCACTTAACGCATATGATCATGTCGATAGTCACTTACAGGACTGGCGGTATGATCAGCAAACGAAAAGATGAAGAAGATTGACCAGGGTAACCGTCTCCTGGAGATGCTTACATCCCTCACCTCCAAAGAGACCAGGACCTGTCATAGGCGTACGCAGCAGCCTATTATATAAATCCTGGGACAGGCACAAGTTATCAAGAGCAAATGTGCGCCTCGCCCGGACACTCCTGATTACAGACCGGGCTAAACAGTCCAGAGCCAAGTTAATTCCATCTTGGATGGCTCTCTGGACAGTCACCGGACTAGGCTGATGTAATGCGGATGCCGCTACTACCACCTGTAACAACTGTGAGACATGCGAAAGCGCTGAGATAGACGCCCTCGAACTCTCTTCCGCATTACGCAACGCGGTGCTAGCCGAACGCAAAACGTTCGAACACAGTGCTCCCGCGTCAGACCGGGAACATGGCCGCGTATCTTCACACCCAGCGCAGCACGGTCATCCGTGCTTGGCTTAGGTACACCACCGTATAGCTGATATTAATCAGCTATAATACGGCACCGCTTTGCCACTTCACGGAGGGGCCTTCGCTAAATGTCCATGTGCCTTAATGGACGTCTCCGCAGCAGTGAACATATCAACAATATGATCAGCTAACGGTAAAGATGGCAAAGCAGTAACAGTCGGTTTTCCTGCCAGCCACGGGCGCTGGTCCCGTTGACTGGCCGACTGATCCACAGCAAGATCTGGTCTGATGTTGGTTAGCCACTGACAAGCGTCAGACCAGTCTTCCTCTTTGGCCACCTGCGAATGCTCTACAAGACGAGGGCCTTCGTCATCCTCCTGAGCAATCACAGGTGTGTATGTGGCTGGAGGAACTGATACGCCTGGCAAGGCAGAGAAAGCACGCGGGCCTGAAAGAACAGGCATGCCAAACTGACTGGCTTGACCAGGAGCAGGCGCCGTGGTACTGCATAGGGAAAATTTTGCCACACCACGGCCCTGGCCAGCACCTGCTACACCATCGGCAAGCCGAGGTAAGCAGTAAAACTGGCCATCAGATCCAGCCTGGGCTACACTCTGCGCCGTGAACGCTACTCCTGCGTGAGTAGTTCCATGGACAATGTCGCCCGTATTCCCTGCGAGGGGTGCACGTACGTCAATGTCCATGGCCACGGCGCCAGAAGGAGAACCCAGCAGATAATCCTCTTTTTCCTGGCCAGAAAGATTAGACTCCAGGTTAGCAAAGAATGCTAACCCGGACTGGCCAGGAGAGGTACCATAGGGGGAACTGGTACCTGCAGAGTGCGGATAATCCTGGCCTGATAAGCAGGCAGGTTCCAGCGACACCTGACCCCGAACAACCGGTGCGCCAAGCCTGCTGCCAGTGTTCTTATAGTGGATTTCACCCTCTATTAGGGCCACCTCTCAATCATGGTCGAAAACTGGTAGGTCCCTAAATAGTACCGATTCAGAGGCGGGGATTATCTGCTCCGGAGCAGATGAAGAGGACAACAAAAGATTTGGACCAGGAAGCATGCCACGAAGCAACTCTGGGACCAAATCTTTAATTTTCCTCTTCATCTCTCCCATCATCTCAATACGGAAGGCCTCCATATCCATAGCGGACGACGCCTTCCTCTTACCCTTCTTATCAGAAGCCTCTTTCTTAATTTTCCTCTCCTCCTCTGCAGCGATAGAAATTCAGACATTAGCTCCCCCCCTCCCACCTTTTACAGATCTCACATTTAAGCAATGGCCCACATGGGCTGCACTGGGAGCATAAATGGGGGAAGAATCTATCCAAGATAAACCTTCCACATGAAGGACAACCAGGCCTCTGAAACACACCAGAGGACGAAGACAATGAGTATTACAGATATTGAATTAGAACTCAACACGAAATAAACAAGGAGGAAGGGGCCATAAAGACCCAAGCTAATAATAATAAATCAGCGTTGGACAAAACTTTTAACTGATAGTAAGGCGCAAGGCTGATTATGACATCATAACTTCAAAAATAAGAAGTTAAATCGATCTGAAACAAAACATCCAGGTGTAAGGACGAATTGTAATCATATCCAGAACATCCTACCTAGACAGGATAGTTTATACAGACTATACAAACATCAGATAAACAATGATAAATGGCAGTAAGATTTTATAAATATTGTCAAACATAATTGAAATGCCTCATATCATAACTAGAGTATCCGAGTCTTTAGCATAGACAAACCATCTGATCTGATGAACCGGACGCTCCACCAACATAATGACCTCTTAACTCTCTCCACCTTAGGGGGAAGGAAGCGGACCAAGAGGGCAAAGTGAGAAGACCTTCATCCGAGGCCTCCAACTCACTGAGAATAGATTTTTGGTTAGATAACCTAACAAAGTTAGTAGGAAATGGAACCTTGGTGGAGAGAAACATACTCTCTGATGATGTGATGTCCTAAACAATCATAGGTAGATAGATACCTGTGGACATAAACACAAAGAGAGATTAGTATTTCATAGCGCCATTTTGAAATAAACTAGTTATTTTAGGCGCTTATCACGATAAACATGAGTCCCGGAAACATATTACAACGGGATAAACTCGCTAAAATATACTAGAAGTCACCTGGTGGCTAGGTCCTGGGCGCTCCTCTGGAGTAGTAGCACGTTCTGCCATGTTAATCCAGGTGAAATAGAACTTCTACACAGACAAAACTTTCAGAAATTAAGGTAAAGCCTATGAGCATAGAAAACATGAGTTGTCTCTCAGCCAATAAATTAGCAAAGAGGAAGTACTAGTCTGCGCATGTGCGGTGGTGGGGCTAACATCCGCCAGACTGTCTTCTGACTACCTGCCCAGTAGGGGCACCTAACTTTTTTAATCTGAGTGTTTTATTGAGTGAAAGCCGATATTTAGCAATATCCAAGAGTATTAGGGAGGTAAGTATACTCTTGAAGTGAAATAGGTTTATTACATAATATGATACCTCAAGCTATTTTAGTCCCTGTAATGGTTATTATTTAGACTATAGCGAAAATGTTTCACGACCCAATTAGGTTCTACTTTCGTGGCATTTTCCACCCCAAAAATGCAGTTTTGACGTGGAAATTTGAGCCAAAAAAGGAAGTCAAAGCTATGTTCTCATACATAGGATGCAGACACTTTTTAGACAGTTTCAAATCAGGAAAAAACTGCATCTATTACATGGGATTAAACGCTAAGTTTGGATATGCTGAATATTTAGAAAACAATTTGACTGAAAGTTGTTAGTGGCTTAGTCACTAACAACTTTCAGTCAAATTGTTTTCAAAACAGTCAGCATACCCAGAGTAAAATTCAGCAGACAGACAGTTAACGTCCAAAGGTTCTTTAACACTTTTTTGGCTAAGCAGACAAAAAAATGCTTGCAGGGGTCTTAAGCAATGCCCATTTGCAGGCCAAGAGAATATTTTTGAAATTTTATCACTGGAATGACTGGCTAGTTTTTCTTGGCCTACAAATGGATATTTTAAGAGAAAGTGTTGCAGAACACATTTTTAGCCATCTTAACCAGCCTTGCATTCCGTAGGGAAAACATTCCAGAGCGCTCTGCTTGTGCAAAATCGGCTTTTCTCATTTTGTATATTATATAATGTAATTAATGTGAAAACAGCAGATTGTCAATAGTTTGTAGATCAGCAAAACGTTTTGAAATGTTTTCTCTACGGAACACAAGGCAGTAAAGTGTAATGGCAGGTTTGACTACCTCTGAAATGAAGGTAGATTCTCTAGTGTTCTGTCTGAGAACTGTATTATTCACTACCTGTGCCAAAGTGTGCTGGGGCAGACGTCGTCACATAACTGTTGGCAAGCTTTAAAATGTCTACCCATGTAGATCGGAAATCTTTGTTCGAAGAAACAACAGCTATATGCATGTTTAACAGAGGACTGTTATGTGACCTCTGCGTTCCGCTGCAAATAAAGAGAACAATAGGATTGTTAACGTACTGCGCAATAAAAACAAAGGAAGTACAGTGAAACCTGTTTATAATGGCCACCTCATATCGGGGGCCACAAGATGGAGGGTTTTTAAACCATAAATGGTCAAGATTGGTCAAGAAAATCTTTGCTTAATAAATGCCCATTTTCAGGCCAAGAGAACACTATTTTTGAAAATTTATCACTGGAATGACTGGCTCAACAACCGAGCCAGTCATTCCAGTAGTAAATTTTCAAAAATAGTCTTCTCTTGGTATGCAAATGGACACTTTCTATAAGAAAATAGAAATTTTTTAAACCAATTCGAGGGGTAAAGGGTTAATGCCCATTTGCAGGTCAAGAGAAGACTAGTAGGGAAATAAATTAACAGTGGCTAGTGGATTTGAGGAGAGGATACTGTAAAGTCATAAAGCAGTAAAGCAATTTTTCAATCTCTATAATTTCGAAGGCCAAAATATGATATTCCTTAATTCAGTAAAGCTACACTAAAGGTTAATTATCAGGTGTAGACGATGTCATAAATAGAATCTCTGTGAGAGTATGTAAATGCCCACTGTGATGATTCTGTGATTGACAGACAGGTTCCCGTATGGTCTCCAAAGTAGAGTATGTGTATCAGTCTAGTCTGAAGAAAACTGCAGTGTCATCATCATTCCACAATTTAATTAAGCGAGAAAATTTCGTTTCGATGAATTTTTCACCCTACTGTTCATTGCTCGGGGTTACTAGATTTCAGATGAAGCTAATAAGAATTTAGGAAAGGTAGTCCATGGGGGCTCGTGCATTTTTGCACCAATTTTTTTTTTCCTGAATATTTTAGATTTACCACTATAATGACTGGATCAGTTGAATTGAGCCAAACATAAAACGTAATGTATTGCCCTAAAACCAGTGCAGTTGTTTACACCGTCTTGACCAGTAAAGGGACAACAGCCTCTGTAGGGTGTCAGTTATCATAAACATATTATACTGTAATAGTTAGGCATTGTCATGATGTAAATAATGATGTCACCACCATGCCCTTAGGATGTCAGTTATCATAAACACATGTCCTTAGGGTGTCAGTTATCATAAACACATGTCCTTAGCATGTCAGTTATCATAAACACATGTCCTTAGGGTGTCAGTTATCATAAACACATGTCCTTAGGGTGTCAGTTATCATAGACACATGTCCTTAGCGTGTCAGTTATCATAGACACATGTCCTTAGGGTGTCAGTTATCATAAACACATGCCCTTAGGATGTCAGTTATCATAAACACATGTCCTTAGGGTGTCAGTTATCATAAACACATGTCCTTAGCATGTCAGTTATCATAAACACATGTCCTTAGGGTGTCTGTTATCATAAACACATGTCCTTAGGGTGTCAGTTATCATAAGCACATGTCCTTAGGGTGTCAGTTATCATAAACACATGTCCTTAGGATGTCTGTTATCATAGACACATGTCCTTAGGGTGTCAGTTATCATAGACACATGTCCTTAGGGTGTCAGTTATCATAAACACATGTCCTTAGGGTGTCAGTTATCATAAACACATGTCCTTAGGATGTCTGTTATCATAGACACATGTCCTTAGGGTGTCAGTTATCATAGACACATGTCCTTAGGGTGTCAGTTATCATAGACACATGTCCTTAGGGTGTCAGGTATCATAGACACATGTCCTTAGGGTGTCAGTTATCATAGACACATGTCCTTAGGGTGTCAATTATCATAAACACATGTCCTTAGGGTGTCAGTTATCATAGACACATGTCCTTAGGGTGTCAGTTATCATAGACACATGTCCTTAGGGTGTCAATTATCATAAACACATGTCCTTAGGGTGTCAGTTATCATAGACACATGTCCTTAGGGTGTCAGTTATCATAAACACATGTCCTTAGGATGTCAGTTATCATAAACACATGTCCTTAGGGGGTCAGTTATCATAAACATATTATAGTGTAATAGTTAGGCTTTGTCATGTTGTAAATAATGCTGTCGCTACCATGTGCTCACCATTCAATAATCTTCTTGTCCTGGAGACTGATTCCAGCTGGAAGTATATACTTCTTGTGAGCCAGTAATGAGCCCTGAGGAAGACACAGAGAAGCTATACACTGACATAAGCATTGCATTATGGATATGGACAAATCGACCAATCAGATGTTTGTTTGAAGGTTTAGAAGCATCTCATCATAGCCAAGTTTATTCAAAATCAGCCCAGTAGTTAATGGAAACAATATTTTAAAGAGTTTCCTGAGTCTTGAAACTTCCAAGATGGTCACCAGAACATTCCACAATCATATGTCTGTATTCAAGTTCTGAAGCCCAACCATCTAGGGTCCTTCCAGGCAAGTTTGGATGAAATTAGCCCACCAGTTAATGAATAGTCATTTAAACAATTTATTGGACATATTCAGAAATCTAAGATGGACCAAGGAAAAATTGACCAATCAAATTTCTGAACAGAGGTTCTGAAGCCTACAAAACTAGTACTTCAAGTGAGGTTTGATGAAATCAGTCCAGCGGATAATGAGTAATGTTGTAAGTGATTTGCTGAAAATCTTTGGAAAATCCCAGAGTGCAAATGAGAAAATTGACCAATCAAGGTTTTTTTTAATAGAGGTTCCTAAGTCTACCACCCTAGGATCACTCTAGCCAAGTTAGAGTAAAATTGGCTAAGCAGTTTTAATGTAGTCCTTTAACTGTCTGCCTGCTGAATATGCGCACTCTACATTTTCTATGGGGTTTAACTCTGGATATGCTGAATATTTTGAAAACAATTTGACTGAAAGTTGTTGGTGGCTAAGCCATCAACAACTCAGTCAAATTGTTTTCAAAATATTCAGCAGAGCCATAGTTATTGCCCATTGAAATAATTGTCTGGTGGCTTGCAGTGGTCAAACAGTTAAAGGCAAAGTTGATGGTCTATGGACAGACAATGGTTGCTCACCATGGCATAAACTTACTTGGCCTTCAGGCCAGGTGAGCTAATAATGGCATACTATTCCCAGGTAAATGATATATCTTAGACACTAATATCCCACCTGTCTACATGAGTCTCGTATCTAGACATGTGAGACACACAGAATGCCAGTAATAGACACTAATATCGTACCTGTCTACATGAGTCTTGTATCCAGACATGCGAGACAATTGGGATGTCAGTAATAGACACTAATATCCTACTTGTCTACATGAGTCTCGTATCCAGACATGCGAGATACACAGGATGCCAGTAATAGACACTAATATCGTACCTGTCTACATGAGTCTTGTATCCAGACACGCGAGACACATGGGATGTCAGTAATAGACACTAATATCCTACCTGTCTACATGAGTCTCGTATCCAGATATGCGAGACACACGAGATGCCAGTAATAGACACTAATATTGTACCTGTCTACATGAATCTCGTATCCAGACATGCGAGACACACGGGATGCCAGAGGCTAAACACAACAGATACTTGATAGTTCTCTGGTACGAGTCTGATATCAGATAACAGCCATTTCGTGCGGATAAAATCTGAAAGATAAACAATACATTTTACAAGCAAACGATAAAAACCCGATTTAATTCTGCAACCCCCTTAATTGTCCTCTGCAGTGGTCTTGAGGAATGTTAATTTGCAGGCCAAGAGCGGACTATTTTTGAAAATTTACTATTGGAATGCCTGACTCGATAACCGAGCCAGTAATTCGTGGTAAATTTTCAAAAATGGTCCACTCTCGGCCTGCAAATGAGCACTCAATAAGCAAATGATCACTAAAGGGTCAATGGTCAAGCTGTACAAAAAACTGGCCTCCATCGTTGTCTAGAGGAATGTCCATTTGCAGGCCAAGAGATTATTTTTTATAAATTACCACTGGAATGGCTGGCTCGATAATCAAACTAGAAAATTATTGGACTGTACAGAATGTGAAAAAGTTCATTTCCTCATCTTGGATTTTTAACAAGAATCGGATTCTTACAGCTACAGTATCACATAAATCTGCAGTTTTAATTGTTTAAATAAGACCAGTTATGGTCTCATTTCCCCCAACCTGGGTGTTACAGTACAACCACAATTTTTTTAATCCAGATATTTTACAATTTTTCTAGAAATCAAAGGGGATAACTCTGGCGTTCAGATCTGATTTTTGGCCAAACGCAATCCCAGTCAAGGTCTCATGCAGAAACATGAAATATATTATGATTTTTCAAGAAATGAAACTTGATTACTCTGGTGATTACAGCCCGATAATCGAGCCAGTCTTTGCACTAGTAAATTTTCTAAAATAGTCTTCTCTTGGTCTGCAAATGGTCATTTTGTATGAGAAAATTTGAATTTTCTTGAACAAATCTGATTGTTAAAGAGCTACCATCCATGTCTTTCTTAATCTGAGAACTTTAAATAGCAGCATGTAGTTAACCCTTTAATGGTCAAATTTGTTCAAAAAAAATTTTAATATCTGCCTACTGAATGTCCACTTAGAGGGCAAGAGAAAACAATTTTTGAAGATTTATCACTGGAATGACTGGCTCGGTTATCTAGCCAGTCATCCCAGTTGTAAATTTTCAAAAATTATATTCTCTTGGCCTGCAAATGGACATTCCTCAAGGCAAAGGGTTAATATTACCTTTGCTTCATCAAATTTATCGAGGAAAATGCCACCTCCTGCCTCAATCTGATTTTGAAGATGTTCTTTGTCAAACGGCACTGAGTCCTCTGCAGAGTACAACCATTTATCTTAAATGCGGAAAGCATAAAAATACAAAGATTAAATTCTCACATGTCCTTCATTGGTCAAGCGGTTCTGTGGGATTCTGTACAAAGGTCAATGTGACCTTTCCCTTTGGCCTTATGACCTCAATGTCATTGTTCTATTTCCTACATACAAAGCCATATGTGCAGGTTTATTTCTAACAGTCAACTAAACTAAACTATAAGCCAAAGGGATTTACAAACGCAAAACATAAGGTTGACGATGTCTCACTTGTGCTTCGTCTAAATCATGCTTAACCCCACACTAAAATTGTAATGCCATTGATCCATTTATCGCACTGATGAACAGCGAAAGTTGGGACAAAATTAAACCACATCAATAAGTCCACATAAACACAAAACTTAGCATGTGTTCATTAAGTCCACATACACACAAAAGCCAACATGTGTTCATTAAGTGCACATAAACACAAAACTTACCATGTGCTCATTAAGTCCACATAAGCACAAAACTTAGCATGTGTTCATTAGGTCAACATAAACACAAAACTTAGCATGTGTTCACTAAGTCCACATAAACACAAAACTTAGCATGTGTTCACTAAGTCCACATAAACACAAAACTTACCATGTGCTCATTAAGTCCACATAAACACAAAACTTACCATGTGCTCATTAAGTCCACATAAACACAAAACCTAGCATGTGTTCATTAGGTCAACATAAACGCAAAATTTAGCATGTGTTCATTAGGTCAACATAAACACAAAACTTAGCATGTGCTCACTAAGTCCACATAAACACAAAACTTAGCATGTGCTCATTAAGTCCACATAAACACAAAACTTAGCATGTGCTCATTAAATCCACATAAACACAAAACTTAGCATGTGTTCATTAGGTCAACATAAACACAAAACTTAGCATGTGCTCACTAAGTCCACATAAACACAAAACTTAGCATGTGCTCACTAAGTCAACATAAACACAAAACTTAGCATGTGTTCATTAAGTCAACATAAACACAAAACTTAGCATGTGCTCACTAAGTCCACATAAACACAAAACTTAGCATGTGTTCACTAAGTCCACATAAACACAAAACTTAGCATGTGCTCACTAAGTCCACATAAACACAAAACTTAGCATGTGCTCACTAAGTCCACATAAACACAAAACTTATCATGTGTTCATTAGGTCAACATAAACACAAAACTTAGCATGTGCTCACTAAGTCCACATAAACACAAAACTTAGCATGTGCTCACTAAGTCCACATAAACACAAAACTTATCATGTGTTCATTAGGTCAACATAAACACAAAACTTAGCATGTGTTCATCAGGTCAACATAAACACAAAACTTAGCATGTGTTCACTAAGTCCCCATAAACACAAGACTTAGCATGTGCTCATTAGGTCAACATAAACACAAAACTTAGCATGTGCTCACAAAGTCCACATAAACACAAAACGTAGCATGTGTTCACTAAGTCCACAGAAACACAAAATGTAGCATGTGTTCTTTAAGTCCACATAAACACAGAACTTAGCTTGTGTTCACTAAGTCCACATAAACACAAAACTTAGCATGTGCTCACTAAGTCCACATAAACACAAAACTTAGCATGTGATCATTAAGTCCACATAAACACAAAACTTAGCATGTGTTCATTAGGTCAACATAAACACAAAACTTGGCATGTGTTCACTAAGTCTACGTTAACACAAAACTGAGCATGTATGCACAAACCCCAAGTAAACATAAACGAAGATCAAGCTAACAGTTAAATACTGCTCAAATCTGTGGACAGTTCTATAGGAGGTGAAGCTTGCATCAAACCCCTCTCTCGCTCACCCTCCCTCCCACCTCCCTCCCTCCCTCTCTCTCACCTTGTTGTCCAGCAACAGCAGCACTGCTCTCATCTGTGGATAGTTCTATAGGAGGTGAAGATTGCAACAAACCTCCCTCCCCTCCCCTCCCTCCCTCCCTCCCTCCCTCTCTCTCTCTCACCTTGTTGTCCAGCAACAGCAGCACTGCTCTCATCTGTGGATAGTTCTATAGGAGGTGACGCCTGCAACAAGCGCCTTTCCCTCTGCTTCTGCTCATACGTCTTTTCAACATACGTCAACATAAACAGCATATCACAGAATATCCCGGGCTCTGAAGGAAGGGGCCCTTTATACTCATCAAATAACTCTAGAAACAGAAACATGGCATAATCTGACTCATCTGACTATATTAAAAGAAATAATAAGCAGGTAGTTATTGAATTTAACCTGTAAATGGTTAAATCAGACAAAACTTGCCTCTGCAGTGGCTTTGTGGAATGTGCATTTGTAAGTCGATAGAAGACTATTTTGGAAACTCTACCACTGGAATGACTGGCTCATCACTCTCTTGGCATGCAAATGGACATTTAATAAGAAAATATTTAGATTTTCTCGATTAAGTTTGCCAATGATGTGTTAAACCAAACTATTATAATTTTGCACCAAATATTAACATTTTGTATGAGGATGCTGGGTGTTCATTATAAATACTGTTTCTATTCAAGGAAAGGACGCTAGCTTGTATTGGACGCAGGCTAGATTTTGGCCCAAACCATCCCAAAAATCCTTATAACCAATCCAATTTGAAAAACAGTTCATTGTCGCCCTAATGTCAGCATCGCGCCTCTAGTGTGGCGTCATTCAGCGTAGGGGAGAAAGGGAGAAAAATGTTCTAGAGGTGTTAATAGCGGGTGTGACCTCCGCATGCATTGATGACTGCCATACACCTGGCCGCAAGTCTTCCTATTGCTTCATGGCACTGATTTTCTGATAACCTTGGGCGGCGACCCATGTTAGCAGGTGTAAACTTTGTTAACGTTTTCAGTTCACGTTGGTTACCTGTTTTGGGATGTGGTGTCATTTCACCTACATTTCATGGCGCGCAAATTTTGTGCATGCAAAATGAATTTTCACATGCAGTAAGCGCACTGACATGAAAAAAAAGAAATGATTTTGATTTCATTACATACAGCGAGGTATTGTGTTGAAGAAAATTACCTGCAAATTTGATTACAATAGGGCGCATAGTTTTATTGCAGCAAGCAAAAATATAGTATTCAGAGATCTGAGTCCAGAATATTTTACCCGAGTACTCACTCTAATTAAAAACAATCAATTGGAGGTGAATCACGTGATTTATATCTTTTCTCGATCCCATTTTATGTCAAATTCAGGATTAATTTTCAGGTAATAAATGATCTTTATTAATGGATACGCAATATTTAGGCGCTGCAATTTCAATAATTTCACTTCCGCGATGATGTTTTGACGCATACATTAAACATAGTCGTAAGGCGGCGAGAATTTGTACCATGCAAAAATGAGTTCAATTTTTGTGGCATCATTTTTTGAATTTTTACGAAACTTGAAAAAAAAAAGTGCTCAAAGAATGTACTCGTTTATAGGATGCATCCTCTTCCTAGAACATGTAATACGACAAAAAAACTGCGTCCCTTTCCTCGAATAAAAACGGTAGTGCTGTTCGAGGGTGTGACTAAATTTGGTCACAAATATCAAAATATTTGCTTATTAAATGTCTATTTGCAGGCCAAGAGAAGACTATTTTTGAAAATTTACCACTGGAATAGCTGGCTCAATTAATGAGCCAGTCATTCCAGTGGTAAATTGTAAAAAAAAAAGCCTTCTCTTGGCCTGCAAATGGACATTAGTTGAAGCGACTGCAGAGGCCAGTTTTGGTCAGCTTCGGCATGAAAGTGTTAAACATTGGGACAGCTGACAGCAACAGTGTTTAGTGATCAAGATATGATGACATGATCATCTCATGATTTCTTTCTAGATGCTACACATAATATTTGCTACACACTACAGGTAAAAATCACACTGAATATATCAAAAGTAAAAGAATATTGGATTGAAAGGTGCCGATTCCTAAGGCAGCATCAAAAAAGCATCCGCTTTTGTTTCTACGAGAATTCTTAATACTTACCAGATGTACTATTATGATAATATCTATTATCCAGTCTAGTTCAAAATAAACAATTAAAACTCCGCACTCTCCTGGTCACACTGTGTCCGGGAATTACCATAGCCGCAGGTACCGAGTCAATTCCCAATCACAGTCAGATTCGTCTTATATGTCTTGACAAACAGCGAAAGCAGCTCAGCCTCACCTCAGCGGGGCGGCTGAGACAGGGCCATAGTACATCTAGTAAGTATTAAGAATTCTCGTAGAAACAAAAGCGGATGCTTTTTTTATTCTACTTCGAATAATACTTACCAGATGTACTATTATGATAAACTCCGGATTTCAACAGCCAAGAAATACCGGTGGGAGGTGAGGCTCGAACCAGCACTCATCTACCATCCGACAGAGAAGGTTGTGAAGAGACTAGAACCCTGGCATACGCTTGGGTTCTGCCATCTGACTCATAGAGTGCTAAACTTCCATGGTTTAGACCGCGCTAGCCCACTCATTTGTCCGCACAAATTCCAGAGGGCGGTCAAAACGGGGAGCAACACCCACCAGATCCGTGTCAGCCCCAAGTCTCAGCTAGGGCAGTCCAGAGAGTGCAAAGAAGCTACTACAACTTCTAAATTTTGAAAAAACTATCAGTATATCGATTAGAATTTCAAATTGGAATGAGTCTAATGTCTGCAAAAGAATAAGATGTTCTTGTCCAGACTATTTACTTAAATAGTCTGATATTTCAACTATAAGTAAACTTAAAATTAGTCACTTAATTAATGTAAACACTCACCATTTTGAGTGCTTGGTCTTTTTAGTTCATCACAGGAGCTCGGCCCAATCCACAGTCGTTCTCAGGTCATGTGCATGGCCATTGTTCAGTGCAAGTGGAAGAACTTGTGATGTGTGCGAAATAGTGGTCAGATGTGGCTTAGTTCAGATTCGATAAATTGGCGGCGGCTACCGGATTAAGTGCGCTGGAGATGTCGCGAAGGTAGAAATCAGTAAATGACGACTCGGCATGCCATTGTGCTACAGACATCACCTCCTCTAATGAGACACCCGTATAAAGGGCCGATGCTGCTGCTAGTGCTCGGACCTGATGGGCATTCGCACGATCAATCTGCTTTCCTATAGCGATTTTGTGTGACATCTGAATAGCATCGACTATCCAACGAGAAATAGTATCTTTCGAGGCGCGCAAATGAGGAGCTTTGAGACATAACCACAGAGATTTCGGGTCATCTCTCTACTCCTCAGTACGTTTTTTATACATTTTCAGACATCTGACAGGACACCAAGCAGAAGAGTTTGGGTCATGTCTAATTAAACTTGGCAAATTGATTGGCTGTCCTGGATATTTAAGTGACTGATTCTTTGCCAGGAAACAAAGACATGGAAGTAGTCTTAAACCTTCACCCGTGACGACAAAACGGTCTTGTTCGGCAGAAAGCGCATGAATTTCACTTCTCCTTCTCGCCGACGCTGCTGCAACCAAGAAATTAATAGTTAACAGTTTAATATCTATAGATCTAATCGGTTCAAAGGGAGCATGCCCTAAAACCTGTAGAACAAGAGATAGATCCCATGCTGGGATAGGAATTGGCTGTCTAGGTCGCAGATTGCTCATTCCTTTAATAACTTCATTTAAAGTGTCATTCTCCACTCCCTCAATGGCCAGACTGGGAATGACTGAAGCTAATGCAGACTTATATGCTGCTAGGGTTGAAGGTACAAGTTTGTCAACTTCGTATAAATGACGCAAAAAAGGGATCGATATCTCTTCCCTTACACCACTGCAAATTTGTTGATTCTATAATTATATGTTTTAGTGGTTGACCCTCTTCTGGCTGAAGCAACAAACTTCGCTGCTTGCTCAGAAAAGCCACCCTTAATTGCACGCTGCTTGATAACATCCATGCAGTCAATTTGAACATTTCTGGTCTGTCGTGGAAGTACAGACCCCTGTTCTGAGAGATTAGATCTCTTCTGTCTGGAAGAGGGATTGGATTGCAGACCAGACGGTCCAGCAGATCCATAAACCATGATCGGCCTGGCCAATAAGGGGCGATCAGTAGTACTTGGCACATACCCTCTTATCTTTGCCAGAACTTTTGGGATGAGAATCGTTGTAGGATACGCATACGCGTACATTCCCTTCCAACTTATTGCCAGTGCGTCTATTGCTAGAGCTAGCGGGTCCGGGATCAGTGACACGTATGTGACCATCTTTGCGTTCTGTTTCATCGCAAACAGGTCCACATTTGGCTTGCCCCAATGTTTGAATAGAACCTCCGCTACCGATTGGTAGAGCTGCCACTCCGTCGGACGACAAACCGTCCTTCGACTGAGAGCATCTGCTAAGATGTTCAGTCTTCCTGGAATGTGTGCTGCCCGAAGAATAACATTCCTCTCTTGCCACCACAGCAGAAGGTTCCAAATCATCATACACAACTCCGGTGATCTCGCCCCACCTTGGCGGTTCAAATAAGACACCACTGTTGAGTTGTCTGTCCTTAGTAGGACAATGTCTTGGATTAAGCTCTCGAATTTTCGAAGTGCTAATGTCACTGCTAATAATTCGAGAACATTGATATGTTTCTGCGCATTGGTCCGATCCCATTCCCCTGACATTGACTGATTGTCCAATACCGCTCCCCAACCCGTTGTTGATGCATCTGTGAAGATGGACATCTGTGGTTGAGGAGGTTGTAGAGGAACACCTCGCAGGAGATTCTGTTCTGATGACCACCACTGAAGGTGGAATATCAATGGTTCTTTAACCGGTATTCTCAGAGATAACAGATCCATTTTCTGAGACCAGAATGACATTAGATACATCTGAATCGGCCTGCGCCTGAGTGCCGCATAAGGAACCACTTTCTCCAGGGACACTAGTAAACCCAGTAGCCTGAGAAATTGGCGCGCCATCAGAAAAGCTCCTAGAGAAACTGACTCCAGTACTGCAATCGAACTCTTGACTCTGCTCTCCACTGGAAAAGCTATGCCATCTCTGAGGTTGAAAAATATTCCCAGATAAACAAACTCCTGGGATGGAGTCAATTCTGATTTCTCTAGATTCACAATCCATCCTAGATCCTTTAATAAGGCTAGGACTACCTGAAGATTGTTGCGCAGAGTGACTGGATTCCCCGCCTTCAGCAGCCAGTCATCTATGTAAGTATGAACAGCCATGTTTCTCCTGCGAAGATATAAGTCATGGCGAGAACCACTTTGGTGAAGACCCTCGGTGCTGTGGTCAGGCCAAATGGAAGCGCATTGAATTCCCAAACATTGTCTTGGAATGCAAAGCGAAGGTATTTCTGAAAAGGAACTGACATCGGAATATGAAAATATGCATCCTTCAGATCTATTGACACTGCCCACATGCCTTTTCTCAGCCCTGTCATCACCGCTGCTACAGTCTCCATCTGAAACTTTGGAGAAAGAATAAATTTATTCAACGGTTTGAGATTGAGAATTGGTCTCCAACCTCCGGTACGTTTCGGAACGAGGAACATCATCGAATAGAAGCCTAGGGAGGACTGATTGCGGACTAGATGAATCACGTTCTTCCGCTGAAGAGCTTCGATTTCTGAGCAAATGGCATCTAGACGATCGGATTCCCTTGGAACGGGAGTCCACACTGGAGTCGATGTTAACGGAACTAACGATTGACGGATGAGCCAGTCTGGTTCGTAGCCGTTTCTTAACCACTGGCAGACTAAACAATCTCGCACGACCGGTTCCCATTGGCTTGAGAACATTTGAAGTCTGCCTCCGACGGTAGGAATCTGCACACAGCTGGCGGTCGATATTGCACGATAAGACGCTAAATCGCTTGGGTGAAGATTCTCGACTCCCTTCGTTCATGACGTCACTGGAACTGATTCCGCCGGAAACCCGTCAGGACCGGCCTCCACAGCCGCCCCGCGGTTTCTTGGAATATGATGGCACGGGACGGCCGCCACGGATATCCTTATGATAACCGCCGCGACCCGAACCGCCACCCTTCCTGTCCTCCTCATATGGCCTCTTATTAGGACTTGTATGAGGACGAACGGCCAGGTCCCTACGATCCGGATGCCCGATGGACATCACGGCCAGAAGGACGGAAGGGCGGTCTCTGGTGCTGCCTCTGTTGCTCATGCCGATGCTGTTTGTAGGACTGCTGTGGCTGTGTCCTCTTAGTCGACTTCCACGACTTGCCGACTACCTCCTACTCAGCGACCATTGACGCGACCTTGGATAAGTCTTGCCGTGACGAGCCGCCGAACAAGCCTGGACCAATGAAAGGCGCAGAAGATAACGCAGCCCTCATCTCAGGTCCTGGTTCTACACAGTCGAGAACCATTTTCCTTCGCTCCGCCAATGATCTGGTGATCACCCTGGCCAGGCAATCCTGGGACAAGCACATGGTGTCCCGGACAACTCCGCGAGCAGCCTCTGGCACTTGTCCACCTTCCGCCACGCAGGTCAGCATACCCTGCAGGATGGTACATCCGTGTGAGAGAGCAGCCATGGCTGCCCTCGCCGTATCTTCAATGAGCATTAGCTCATTAAACGGATCTTTATTGGCCTGGGAAACTAAGGGACGAGAACGCCCCTTCGATTTGCCAGCAAATAGCCTATTCAGCACCTCTCGCTCCCTGACGGAAAGCCGTGGAACCCGGGCATACTGATGGTAGGCCAGCTCCGGAAAACAGACCCTACTCCTTATCCCCTTCGGGGCTTTGGGCAATGCATAATCTGGCTGAACCAGACGATACGCCGCAACCTCCAACATGTCGGAAGTCTGCATGTCCAAAGGGAGCATCGGCATGGCTGAAGAGCCACTTGACAGAGCGCTAGTCGCCCACTCTGACATCCATTCCATCGCCGGATCGAGCTGAGATCCTTGATCCGATGCCAACCCGAAATGGTCGGACATCCAGCCAAGGACCTGCACCCATTCAGCTTCAGTGCAAAAAAGAGGACTCATCCATCAATGGACTACCGTTCTCATCTTCCTTCTCACCCTTGGATGAGTAGGCCACCGACAATCCATGCTGAGAGCTATGGCCCGCACTTCTTCCAACATGAAGCACGTCCATACCCCGACTACTAGCGCCATCCGTGTCCAACGAATCGCCAGACACGGATTCACCGCAGTCCATCCTAGACTTGCCCTGCACCAGCATGCATCGTCGGGATTGTGGATTGCAAGGACTCAAACCGTGCCTTGAACTGGGCCGCCCATACGCCCAATGCTGAATCCATTCGCTCGTTCAGACGACCTTCCAGTCCTCTCACTGATGCCTGATCCAGCTTGGCCGCCTTGTCCCTCGCGATCCTCTCCAAGTGCGCACGACGATCACGATCGAAATCTGCCACCAACTCCGACGACCACTTGGCGCACACATCACATGCACTTCCCACTTTGCACTTCGCGCAAGCGACACTGTGATGACCATTAAACTTGCGCTTCATGAACCTGTTGCATTTGTGGCACAAAGTGTCCTGGTTCTTGGCCTTCTGCGAACAGAGAAGAATTAAAATGCTGCACATGACATACGATGATGAGCAATACGCACAATTGACTTGATTGTAAAGTAGAATTACTTAGAAACATTAACTTTCTCTTAAATTAATGATAATCAAGCCTTTAGGCAGGAAATATTTGCAACTTTTATGAGTGAAAATAAATAAACACAACTTGGAAATTAACTAACGTTAATACAGCCAAGAAATAAATGCTGATCGCTACAAACACCGTCGACAATGAAGCGAGAGCTAAAAATCAGTATAAAACAGAGTGCATAGACACACCAAGCCAAAACGAAACATTAATCACGGGCGCCGCCATCTTGGCTAAGGGCACATCCATCTTGGAAGGAACCGAGTCGCAAGAGAAATTAACCGAGTACCCGGATAAGATTAAACGAAATCACGGATTTCTTTTTTCACGAGAGAGTTGATACTTACCTCCCTAATACCCTTTGATATTGCTAAATATCGGCTTTCACTCAATAAAACACTCAGATTAAAAAAGTTAGGTGCCCCTACTGGGCAGGGAGTCAGATGACAGTCAGGCGGATGCCTGCCCCATCACCGCGCATGCGCCGACTAGTACTTCCTCTGACTAATTTATTGGCTGACACACATGCAACATAATAAGAGCCTGAAGACCGAGCCTCAGTGGGGCGGAGAGGCCGGGTCCGTATTAGGGAGGTAAGTATCAACTATCTCGTGATAAAAGAAATCCGTGATCTCGTTTATTTCACTTCAAGAGTATACTTACCTCCCTAATACTCTTTGATATTGCCAGAATTCGTCAGTGAATTCGGCGGGAGGGAGGCGAGGTCAAAAGACCAGCTCTTCCCTATGCGCTTTTCTGCGATTAAGGAACGTAAACTTCTGAAATTGTGTGGAAACACAATCAGGAATAGAAAGGAAACATCGGCTAACACAAACCGATGGCTGAGAGATGACCAAAGGTCATATGCACTCCCCTCCCCCCCACCCCCCCCCCCCCCCCCTCTTAGGAGGAAGACTGAATGACCTTAATGTCCCATACGCTCTCTACGTACAAGTGTCATGTACTATAGGACATTAAACGAAAAGGCTACATTTTCGTATACTCTTAATAATGAACCACATAAAACACGTACCATCACCATATTAATAATGAAGGGTCACGTGACATTACAAAAAGCCATGGACAACACACACAAGACCCACCTTGTGGAAGATTGGTGCTGTCATCATCTCCCCATTGGTGAAGACTGATGCATCCCATAAAGTAGATGTTTCCATTGATTAAATGTGAAATACACAAAAAAAATGAGGATACCTCAACAAAATATGTACACCTAGATTAGCTTTTCAAAATCGAGAGGATTTAAACGAAATCTAGGATTTCTTTTTTCACGAGAGAGTTGATACTTACCTCCCTAATACTTTTGATATTGCTAAATATTGGCTTTCACTCAATAAACACTCAGATTTAAAACAGTTAGGTGCCCCTACTGGGCAGGGAGTCAGAGCGTAGTCTGGCGGATGCCAGCCCCACCACCGCGCATGCGCAGACTAGCACTTCCTCTGACTAGATTATTGGCTGACACACATGCAACTATTAAGAGCCTGAAGACCGAGCCTCTGTGGGGTGGAGAGGCCGGGTCCGTATCTAGGGAGGTAAGTATCAACTCTCTCGTGAAAAAAGAAATCCTAGATTTCGTTTATTTCACTTCAAGAGTATACTTACCTCCCTAATACTTTTGATATTGCCAGAATTCGAAAGTGAATCTGGCGGGAGGGAGGCGAGGTCAAAAGACCAGCTCATCCCTATACGCTTTTTCTGCGTTTAAGGCACTTAAACTTCTGAAACTGTCTGAAAAAACAGTCAGGATTTGACTAATCATCGGATAACACCACCGATGTATGAGAGATGACCGAATGTCATATGCGCTCCCCCCCCCCTCCTTCCTGGGAGGAAGAGTCGACTGACCTCAATGTCCTATACGCTCTCTACGTACAAGTGCCATGTACTACAGGACAGAGACGAAAAAGCTCCATTTTCGTAACTCTCAACAATGAACCACACAAATACACAAACCATCACCATATTAATAACGGGTAACGTGACAATACAATCAACAATGGACAACACATGAACAAGACTGACCTTGTTGAAAATGGCTGCTGACATCATCTTCCCATTGGTAAAGACTGATGCAGGCCCAAAAAAGTGGGTGTTTCCATAAATTAATTGTGAAATATATAAGTAATGAGGAAAACCCTCCTCAAAAAATATAAACCGAGTTATTTTTTCAAAATCGACAAGGCGAGAGGATTAGAGGTGTCACGGAGATAATGGTCTGTAAAACTTGACTCACAGTGCCACTGAGCCACCGACATAATATCATCCACCGGGACCCCATTAAATAGGGCGGTGGATGTCACTACGCCGCGGACACTGTGAGCCTTGGCCACGTCAACCTGCTTCCCGGTGGCGGATTTATGGCAAAACTGAATGCATTCCACAATCCACCTGGAAATGGTGTCCTTAGAAGCCCTGCCATGGGGTTCAATATATGACAACCATAACGCTGACTGGTCGGTGCGCCACTCCGCCGTACGTTGTTTGTACCGGCGCAGCGCCCGGACGGGACACCATGCTTTAGAATTAGGATCATATCTAGTTAAAGCAGGCAAAATAATAGGTTGACCTGGATATTTCAACGACTGATTTTTAGCCAAGAAATTAATCCTAGGTAGCAGCTTAAGGCCTTCCCCTGAAACCACAAAACGGTCATCCTCGGCTGATAAGGCATGAATTTCACTCCTACGCCTAGCCGAGGCCGCAGCAATTAAAAACACAGTCTTCAGTGTTAATAGTTTCATAGAAATGGAACTAAGTGGTTCAAAAGGCTTATCACCTAGTACTTGAAGCACTAGCGATAAACTCCAAGACGGAATCACAGGAGGATTCCTTGGTCTTAGATTGCCCATGCCTTTAATTAATACATTTAATGTATTTACTTCATCACTTCCCCTCTTAGCCAAGCAAGGAATAACAGACATTAATGCTGACTTATAACCAGCAATAGAGTTAGGCTTGAGGCTATAGGCATCATAGAGGTGACAGAGGAAATCAGCTACTACTTGAATAGATGAATCCATTGGATCAATACATCTTTTTGAGCACCATTCTGCAAATCTGTTGATTTTATAATTATATGCTCTGGAGGTTGACCCCCTCCTGGCTTTGGCCATAAACATGGCTGCTTGCTCAGAAAAGCCCTCCTTAATTCTAGATTCCTTGACAACATCCACGCAGTCAATCTGAACATTGACGGATTGTTGTGAAGGGCCTTGCCCTGGAAGATAATATCGTCCATCAGAGGCAGAGGAACCGGATTGCAGACCAGAAGGTCCAGCAGATCCGTATACCATGATCGGCTTGGCCAATCCGGGGCGATCAGAAGCACTTGGCATTCCTCTTGTCTGATTTTCTGAAGAATTTTTGGAATCAGGATTGCTGGAGGGAATGCGTATGCATACATTCTCCCCCAGCTGATAGCTAACGCATCTGTTGCGAAAGCGCTTGGATCCGGAATCGGAGAGACGTACGTCGTCATCTTCGCATTCTTCTTCGTTGCGAACAAATCGATGTTGGGTTTCCCCCAATGGTCGAACAGACGATCCGCCACACATTGATTTAGTTGCCATTCCGTGGGTAAAACACTCATCCTTCGGCTCAATGAGTCTGCTAGCAGGTTTAACCTTCCCGGAATATGAACTGCTTTCAAGGTAATCTGGTGATCCAGACACCAACAAAGCAGTTTCCATGTCATCATACAGAGACTGGGCGACTTCGTTCCGCCCTGGCGGTTTATGTAAGTCACAACTGTTGAGTTGTCTGAACGAATAAGAACAATCTTGCCCTGAACTTTCTGTAAGAAATGTTCCAGGGCCAGGACTACTGCTTTTAGCTCCAGTAGATTTATATGTTCCTTTGACTGTTCCAGATTCCAAAGCCCTGATATCGTGTACTCTTCCAGGCAAGCTCCCCAGCCCTCCATCGATGCATCTGTATACACAGTCACCTGAGGGTGGGGAGGGGTTAGCAAAACCCCCGGCAAGAGATTCTCTGTATTCAACCACCATTGCAGGTGGTGAATGAGAGGCGCCAACACTGACACATTCGAGTCCAGCGAACCTGTACTCTGGGTCCACTGTGTCATGAGAAATAACTGGATCGGCCGCCTGCGTAAGATGAAACCATCAACCCCAGCATTCTCAAGTAAACCCGTGCCAGGACATGACGACTGTCGCACACTGACTGAATTAATGAGATGAGTTTCTGAACTCTCTCCTGAGTAGGATAAACATATCCTGTCTCTAGATCGAAGAACATCCCCAGGTAAACAAACTTCTGGGATGGAGTCAGCTCTGATTTTGGGAAATTGATCATCCAGCCTAAGTCTGTGAGAGTTTTCAAAACAATCTCCAGATTGGCCGACAAACTTTCCCGGGTGTGCGCTTTCAACAGCCAGTCGTCTATGTACGTGTGGACTGCTATGCTTCTCCTGCGGAGGTATGCTGTGATTGCAAGAACCACACGGGTGAAAACCCGAGGAGCCGTGGAAATTCCGAAGGGCAACACCCTGAATTCCCACTGTCTGCCCTGGAATGCAAATCTCAGGAAGCGACAGAAACTCCCGTGGATGGGGATGTGGAAATAAGCGTCCTTCAAATCTATCGACGCCGTCCACATCCCCCTCTCCAACCCCGAGCGCACCGTTTCCATCTTGAAACTGGGCGTCTCGATGAACTTGTTCAGTGGCTTGAGGTTGAGAATCGGTCTCCACCCTCCGGTGCGTTTTGTTACCAAGAACAGGGTTGAATAGAAGCCCGGACACCTTTGTGCCGGCTGAATAGCTCCTTTTTGTACGAGGGAATCTATCTCCTCCTCGATACACAACCTTTGATCTGGATCTCTCGGAATGGGAGTCCAGACTGGCACCAGAGACAGTCGCGACGGCGGGCCTGTCATCCACTCTGGATGATACCCCACGGAAAGCCATCGCAAGACTAAACGGTCCTGAGTTAACCGTTCCCACTCTTGCATGTGGTCGGCTAGCCGGCCTCCCACCGGTCCACCTAGGGACCGCGGTGGACACAAGGCATGCAAGAGCGGCACTGTCTCCGTCGCCATACACACCGGCGTGGTCCTTACCGCGGTAAGCGCCCTGTCAGGAACGATAACCACGCCCAGATCCTCGCGCGCCCCGCCCCGCCCCGCGCGCACCTCGGTGCACGGGCGGCTGCCTGGCTGACGGCGGCTGAGGAGCCTGCGCCCCCCTCACTGCTGGCCGAATCGCACGCGGCCGAGGCCGGCGCTGCGACGGCGGCTGGCCTCTGACTTGGCCAGCACCACCTCGAGCCTGCAGGGGACGATACGCAGGGGCCGCGGCGCGAACGTTAGCACGACGCAGCACCTCAAACTGTTCGCGCAGCGCCCTCTGGTTATTCACCAGGGTGACCGTCTCCTGGAGGTGGCGACATCCCTCACCTCCAAAAAGACCAGGACCCGTCATAGGCGTACGGAGTAGCCTATTATACAGGTCCTGAGACGGGCACAGATTGTCCAGGGCAAACGTGCGTCTTGCCCGGACACTCCTGGTCACCGCCCGCGTCATACAGTCCAGCGCCAGGTTAATACCATCCTGGATGGTTCGCTGGACCGCGAGCGGGCCTGGCTGGCGCGATGCGGATGCCGTTACTACCCCCTGTAACAGCTGGGAGACGTGGGACAGAGCGGCAATCGAAGCCCTCCCACTCTCCTCCGCATCACGCAACGCGGTATTCGCCGAACGCAACGCGTTCGCGCACAAGACCCCCGCGTCAGAACGGGAGCCTGGCCGCGTATCATCACCCAAAGCCGCGCGGTCATCCACGCTGGGCTTGGGTACCACACCGTACCGCTGGTAGTCCAGGGGCACGATGCGACAACGCCTGGCCACCTCGCGAGGGGCCTTCGCGAGACGTCCACTCGTGTTAATGGACGACTCCGCCGCCTTGAACATGTCAACGACATGCTCCGCCAGCGGCAGAGAAGGCATAGCGTTAGCAGTTGGTTTCCCAGCTAACCACGGCGTGTGAACACGGTGGCTAGCCGACTGCTCCACGGGCAGATCAGGCCTAACGCTCACCAACCACTGGCAAGCGTCATACCAATCCTCCTCCGTGGCTAACTGCGAGCGCTCTACAAGACGGGGTCCTTCGTCTTCCTCCTGAGCGCAAGCAGTAGAGCTTGACGGCGGGTACGCTGATACACCTGGCAAGCCAGGGAAAACATGCGGGCCTGATAGCACCGGCATGAGAATATCACTGGTTTGACCAGGAGCAGGCACCGCGGTAGAGCGCGGGGTATATATAGCCCCACCACGGGCCCGGCCAGCACCAGCTACACGCTCGGCAAGCCGAGGTATGCGGTACCGCTGGCCATCAGCAGCGCCCTGGGCCACCACCTGAACCGCGGACCTTACTCCAGGGTGAGTAATACCGTGGAAAAAAGCGCCTGTATTCCCCGCGAGGGGTGCACAAACGTCTTCATCCATGTCCACGTCGTCAGACGGCGACCCTAGCAGGTAATCCTCATCACCCTGGTCAGAAAGATTAGACCCCGGGTCAGCAAAGAGAGCTAACCCGGGCTGACCAGGAACGGTGCCATAGGAGGTACTGGCCACCGCGGCGTGCGGATACCCCTGGACTGATAAGCAGCCAGCGGGTTCCAGCGACAACCGTCCACGGTCCCCTATCGGCGCGGCAATAAGCCTGCTGCCAGGGTCGTGGAACGCCCCCTCTAATGGGGCCACCTCTGAATCGTCGGACAACGGAAGCGGACTAAGGAAAATCGATCCAGAGGCGGGGATTACCTGCTCCGAAGCCGATGATGAGGACAATAAAGGATCTGGTCCAGGAAGCATGCCACGAAGCAACCCTGGAACCAAATCTTTTATTGTCCTCTTCATCTCTCCCAACATCTCGGTCCGGAAGGTCTCCATATCCACCGCGGACGAGACCTTCCCCTTACCCTTCCTACTTACAACCTCTCGTTTCCGCTTCTTCTTCTTCTCCTCCTCTACCACCTTGTCCGTCGCCTGTAAGCAGCACAAGAATTCGGACATTAACTCGCCCCCCCAGTGCTTACATATGTCACAATTAATCAAGGGACCACAAGGGCTACATCGATAACACAGATGCGGCCAGAACTTTACATGCATAAAACGTCCACAGGACGCGCAACCCGGTCCCTGAAACAGGCCAAAGGACAAGGAGTATGAGCAACTAGTTAAGCTTAGAAACTCAATCCAACTCAAAGAGAAGGAAAACGATCATAAAGATCAATATACATCAGAAACCAGCATAGCGCTTGAATTGCTGATAAATACATAGCCAGGCTGATTATGACGTCATAAATCCCGTGACAGGAAAAAATCGATCCCAACAAAACATCCAAGTGCAAGGACGAATTGTATGCTGAATGGATAAGTTGACTACACAACCATCAGATACATATAGATAACTCTTTTCTGGCAAAAATGTTAATTATCTCCCTTTGTTTGTTTACAATAATTAACATCACCACATTATCAATAACTAGATACCTGACACTTTGTATAGACAAACCATCCAACGTGACGAACCGGAAACTCCACCATCTGCACGCCTCTTAACTCTCTCCACCTCATGGGGAAGGAATTGGATCAAGAGGGCAAAGTGAGAAGACCTTTATACCAGGCCTCCAACTCACTGGACATAATTTTTCATTTGGTTAGATAACCTAACAGTGTTAGTAGGAAATGGAACCATGGTGGAGAGAAAACTAATTCTCTGCTACTGTGACGTCACCACCTAGCGTCATACAGACCTGTGGACATAAACAGAAAGAGAAATTAGTCCTAGGTAGCACCGAGTTGATATAACCCAACCAACCAAGGCGCTTATCACGGTAAACGCGAGTCCCGGAAACACAATACACCGGGAAGAAAACTCGCTAATTTTACTAGAAGTCACCTGATTTAAAGGTCCTCCATCCTCCTGTGGCGAAGTATTCCTTTCCGCCATCCAAAAAAGTGACTAACACTCCAAACAAACACCACTTAAACAGTTTAAGAGTACGAAAAAGCTATTGCACAAAAAAACATGTGTGATCTCTCTGCCAATAATCTAGCAAAGAGGAAGTGCTAGTCTGCGCATGCGCGGTGGTGGGGCTGGCATCCGCCAGACTACGCTCTGACTCCCTGCCCAGTAGGGGCACCTAACTGTTTTAAATCTGAGTGTTTATTGAGTGAAAGCCAATATTTAGCAATATCAAAAGTATTAGGGAGGTAAGTATACTCTTGAAGTGAAACGAGGTGTCACGGAGACAATGGTCGGTAAAACCTGACTCACAGTGCCACTGAGCTACTGACATAATGTCATCCACAGGTACCCCATTAAATAAGGCACTGGAAGCCACTACACCTCGGACACTGTGAGCCTTGGCCATGTCAACTTGTTTACCTGTGGCGGATTTATGGCAAAACTGAATATACTCTACAATCCACCTGGAAATGGTGTCCTTTGACGCCCTGCCATTGGGCTCAATATATGACAACCATAACGCTGTTGGGTCCGTCCGCCAATCTTGAGTACGTTGTTTGTACCGGATTAATGCTCGGACTGGACACCATAGTTCTGAATTAGGATCAAACCTAGTCAAAGCTGGTAAAATAATCGGTTGACCCGGATATTTCAAAGACTGGTTTTTCGCCATGAAATTTATGCTGGGTAGAAGCTTAAGGCCTTCCCCTGTAACCACAAAACGGTCTGCCTCGGCTGACAAGGCATGAATCTCACTCCTACGCCTAGCCGAGGCCGCAGCAATTAAAAATACAGTTTTAAGCATCAACATTTTCATAGAAATGGAGCTTAGTGGTTCAAACGGCCTATCAGCTAGCACCTGAATCACTAGTGATAAACTCCAAGATGGAATCACTGGGGATTCCTTGGTCTTAGATTGCCCATGCCTTTGATTAAAGTATTCAATGTATTTACTTCATCACTCCCCCTATTAGCCAAGCAAGGGACAACAGTCATTAAAGCTGATTTATAACCAGCAATAGAGTTAGGCTTGAGGCTATAGGCATCATACAGGTGACAGAGGAAATCGGCTACTACCTGAATAGATGAATCCATTGGATTAATACATCTTTTTGAGCACCATTCTGCAAATCCGTTGATTTTATAATTATATGCTCTGGAGGTTGACCCCCCTCCTGGCTTTTGCCATGAACATGGCTGCTTGCTCAGAAAAGCCCTCCTTAATTCTAGATTCCTTGATAACATCCACGCAGTCAATTGGAACATTGACGGATTGTTGTGAAGGTTCTTGCCCTGGAAGATAATATTGTCCATCAGAGGCAGAGGAACCGGATTGCAGACCAGAAGGTCCAGCAGATCCGTATACCATGATCAGCTTGGCCAATTTGGGGCGATCAGAAGCACTTGGCACTCCTCCTGTCTGATTTTCTGAAGAATTTTTGGAATCAGGATTGCTGGAGGGAATGCGTATGCATACATTCCCACCCAGCTGATCGCTAACGCATCTGTTGCGAAAGCGCTTGGATCTGGAATCGGAGAGACGTACGTCGTCATCTTCGCATTCTTCTTCGTTGCGAATAAATCTATGTTGGGTTCCCCCCAGTGGTCGAACAGACGATCCGCCACACATTGATTTAGTTGCCATTCCGTAGGTAGAACTCATCCCTCGGTTCAATGAGTCTGCTAACAGATTTAACCTTCCCGGAATATGAACTGCCTTCAAGGTAATCCTGTGATCCAGGCACCAACAAAGCAGTTTCCAAGTCATCATACAGAGACTGGGCGACTTCGTTCCGCCCTGGCGGTTTATGTAAGTCACTACTGTTGAGTTGTCTGATCGAATTAGAACACTCTTGCCCTGAACTTTCTGTAAGAAATGTTCCAGGCCCAGGACTACTGCTCGTAATTCCAGTAGATTGATATGTTCCTTTGACTGTTCCAGATTCCAAAGCACTGATATCGTGGATTCTTCCAGGCAAGCTCCCCACCCCTCCATCGATGCATCTGTATACATCGTTTACTGAGGGTGAGGAGGGGTTAACATTACCCCCGCCAGGAGATTCTCTGTCTTCAACCACCATTGAAGGTGATGAATTAGAGGCTCCAACACTGACACGCCCGAGTCCAGTGAACCTGTACTCTGAGTCCATTGTGTCATGAGAAATAACTGTATCGGCCTCCTGCGTAAGGCCGCCTGAGGAATGACTGGTTCCAGAGAAACCATCAATCCCAGCATTCTCAGATAAACCCGTGCCAGGACATGACGACTGTTGCACACTGACTGTATTACTGAGATGAGTATCTGTACCCTCTCCTGAGTAGGATAAACATATCCTATCTCCAGATCAAAGAACATTCCCAGGTAAACAAACTTCTGGGATAGAGTCAGCTCTGATTTTTGAAAATTTATTATCCAGCCTAAAGCTCAGCCTTGTGAGAGTTTTCAAACCTATCTCCAGATTTGCTGATAAACTTTCCTGGTTGTGTGCTTTTAACAGCCAGTCGTCTATGTACGTGTGGACTGCTATGCTTCTCCTGCGGAGGTATGCTGTTATCGCAAGAACCACCCTGGTGAAGACCCGAGGAGCCGTATAAATTCTGAAGGGTAACACCCTGAACTCCCACTGTCTGCCCTGGAATGCAAATCTCAGGAAGCGACGGAAACTCCTCGCTATTGGAATGTGGAAACAAGCATCCTTCAAATCTATTGAAGCTGTCCACATTCCCTTCTCCAACCCTGTCAACACCGATCTCACAGTTTCCATCTTGAAACTAGGTGTGTCTATGAACTTGTTCAATGGCTTGAGGTTGAGAATTGGTCTCCACCCCCCCCAGTGCTTTTCGTTACCAAGAACACGGTTGAAGCCCGGGCAATTTTGCGCCGGTTGAATTGCTTCCTTGAGTATGAGGGAATTTATTTCCTCCTCTATACACAACCGCTGATCTGGATCTCTTGGAATTTGAGTCCAGACCGGCACCAGAGACAGTCGCGATGGTGGACCTGTTATCCAGTCGGGATGATACCCGACTGAAAGCCATCGCAAGACTAAATGGTCCTGAGTCAACCGTTCCCACTCTTGCATGTGGTTGGCCAATCGGCCTCCCACTGGCCCACCTAGGGAGAGAGGTGGACATAAGAAGCGCAAGAGTGGCACTGTCTCCTGGTGCAGATGCACTGGAGTAGCTCTTACTGTGATAATCACCCTGTCAGGTACGATTACCATGACCAGATCCTCGCGCACCACGGCCCGCACCGCGCGCGGGCGGCTGCCTGGCTGGCTGCGCCGGAGGAGCCTGCGCCCCCCCCTCGCTGCTGGCCGAAGCGCACGCGGCCACGGCCGACGCTGCGCTGGCGGCTGGCCTCTGATCTGGCCACCTCGAGCCTGCAGGGGATGACACGCAGGGGGAGTCGCGCGAACGCGCTCTCTACGGAGCACTTCAAATTGCTCCCGTAATGCCCTCTGGTTATTGACCAGGGTAACCGTCTCCTGGAGATGCCTACATCCCTCACCTCCAAAGAGACCCGGACCTGTCATAGGCGTACGCAGCAGCCTATTATACAAATCCTGGGACGGGCACAAGTTATCAAGAGCAAACATGCGCCTCGCCTGGACACTCCTGGTTACAGACCGGGTTAAACAGTCCAAAGCCAAGTTAAGTCCATCTTGGATGGCTCTCTGGACAGCCACCTGACTAGGCTGACGTAATGCGGATGCCGTTACTACCCCTTGTAACAACTGCGAGACATGCGAAAGCACTGCAATAGACGCCCTCGAACTCTCTTCCGCATTACGTAATGCGGTTTTAGCCGAACGCAAAACATTCGAACACAGTGCTCCCATGTCAGACCGGGAACCTGGCCGCATATCTTCACCCAGCGCAGCACAGTCATCCGTGCTTGGCTTCGGTACTACACCGTATAGCTGATATTGATCAGCTGTAAGACTGCACCACTTTGCCACTTCGCGGGGGGGGGGGGCCTTCACTAAACGTCCATGTGCACTAATGGACGTCTCCACCGCAGTGAACATATCAACAATATGATCAGCTAACGGCAAAGATGGCATAGCGGTAACAGTCGGTTTACCTGCCAGCCACGGGCGCTGGTTCCGTTGACTGGCCGACTGATCCACGGCAAGATCTGGTCTGACGTTGATTAGCCACTGACAAGCGTCAGACCAGTCTTCCTCCGTGGCCACCTGTGAATGCTCTACAAGACGAGGGCCTTCGTCATCCTCCTGAGCAATTACAGGTGTGTATGTGGCTGGTGGAACTGATACGCCTGGCAAGCCAGAGAAAGCATGCGGGCCTGAAACAACAGGCATGCTAAACTGACTGTCTTGACCAGGACCAGGCGCCGTGGTATTGCGTGGGGAAAATTTTGCCACACCAGTCCTGGCCAGCACCTGCTACACCATCGGCAAGCCGAGGTATGCGGTAAAACTGGCCATCAGATCAAGCCCGGGCTACCTTCTGCGCCGTGAACGCTACTCCTGCGTGAGTAGTACCGTGGACAATGTCGCCCATGTTCCCCGCGAGGGGTGCACATACATCAATGTCCATGGCTACGGCGCCAGAAGGATAACCCAGCAGATAATCCTCTTCTTCCTGGCCAGAAAGATTAGACTCCAGGTTAGCAAAGAATGCTAACCCGGACTGGCCAGGAGAGGTACCATAGGAGGAACTGGTACCTGCAGGGTGCGGATAATCCTGGCCTGATAGGCAGGCAGGTTCCAGCGACACCTGACCACGAACAACCAGTGCGGCAAGCCTGCTGCCAGTGTTTTTACCGTGGATATCACCCTCTTTTAGGGCCACCTCTGAATCATGGTTGAAAACTTATAGGTCCCTAAATAGCACCGATGCAGACTCGGGGATTATCTTCTCCGGAGCAGATGACGAGGACAACGAAAGGTTTGGACCAGGAAGCATGCCAGAAGCAACTCTGGGACCAAATCTTTAATTGTCCTCATCTCAATACGGAAGGCCTCCATATCCATAGCGGACGAGGCCTTCCTCTTACCCTTCTTACCAGAAGCCTCTTTCTTACTCTTCCTCTCCTCCTCTGGACCCTTCTCCCTGGTCTGCAATGAGAGAAATTCAGACATTAGCTCCCAACCCCCCCCCCCCCCACCTTTTACAGATCTCACATTTAAGCAATGGCCCACATGGGCTGCACTGGGAGCATAAATGGGGGAAGAACTTGTCAAGGATTAATCTTCCACATGAAGGACAGACAACCAGGCCTCTGAAACACAGCAGAGGACGAAGACAATGAGTATTACAGATATTGAATTAGAACTCAACACGAAATAAACAAGGAGGAAGGGGCCATAAGACCCAAGCTAATAATGATAATAAATCAGCGTTGGACAAAACTTTTAACTGATAGTAAGGAGCAAGGCTGATTATGACGTCATAACTTCAAAAATAAGAAGTTAAATCGATCCGAAACAAAACCTCCCGGTGTAAGGACGAATTGTATTCATATCCAGAACATCCTAACTAGACAGGATAGTTTATACAGACTATACAAACATCAGATAAACAATGATAAATGGCAGTAAGATTTATAAATATTGTCAAATATAATTGAAATGCCTTTTACCATACTAGAGTACCTGAATCTTTAGCATAGACAAACCATCTAAACTGATGAACCGGACGCTCCACCAACCTTGACCTTTTAACTCTCTCCACCTTAGGGGAAAGGAAGTGGATCAAGAGGGCAAAGTGAGAAGACCTTCATCCGAGGCCTCCAACTCACTGGGCATAATTTTTGGTTAGATAACCTAACAATGTTAGTAGGAAATGGAACCTTGGTGGAGAGAAAAGCCAACTCTCTGAAGATGTGATGTCCTAAACATTCCTAGGTAGATACCTGTGGACATAAACACAGAGAGATTAGTATTTCATAGCGCCATTTTGAAATAAACTAGCTATTTTAAGCGCTTATCACGATAAACGCGAGACCCGGAAACACATTACAACGGGATAAACTCGCTAAAATATACTAGAAGTCACCTGATGGCTAGGTCCTGGGCCCTCCTCCAGCAAATATAGACGATCTGCCATCTCACACAGGATATATAACACTTCTAGAGAATGAATTTAAGTCTTAAACAGCTAAGAAAAGCTTAAAGCAACAAAGCATGTGTAGACCCTTTGCCAATAAATTAGCAAAGAGGAAGTACTAGTCGGCGCATGCACGGTGGTGGGGCTGGCATCCGCCTGACTGTCATCTGACTCCCTGCCCAGTAGGGGCACCTAACTTTTTTAATCTGAGTGTTTTATTGAGTGAAAGCCGATATTTAGCAATATCAAAGAGTATTAGGGAGGTAAGTATACTCTTGAAGGGAAATAAACAGTTAACGGGTACCGGAGCGACTCCAACAATGGCTACCATTTTAAAACAATGTGCCAATTTAAGGAAATTTCAAACAGTCATTATGGCACGAATGTATAAATTCTAGATTGATACAACCTGCCCCTGTGATGATTTTCCTTTTTCTTCCATCCTTCCAGCAATGAATTACACAGAAACTGCTAAACTCCGTAGAAAACTGAAAATTTTAGAGAGCTCAAAAACGCGACTAGCAAGGAGAGCAAAATAGATGAATCTGACTGTGATTGGGAATTGTCTCGGTACCTGGAGGCTATGGTAATTCCCGGATACAGTATGGGCAGGATCATGGAGAGTGCGGAGTTTTAATTGTTTATTTTGAGCTAGACTAGATAATGGACATTATCATAATAGTACATCTGGTAAGTATTATTCGAAGTAGAAACACATTTCAGTGAAACAATTTGTTATTCTTCTGAAATCAGTTTTACAATTTATTTTCTGTGTGTATTATAAAGATGATGTACCTGTTCTGACTTTGCGAGAGATGTGTCTCATTGTCTGGTGTTATATTATAAAGATCATACCTGTTCTGACTTTGCGACAGGTGTGTCTCATTGTCTGGGGCTATATTATAAAGATCATACATGTTCTGACTTTGCGAGAGGCGTGTCTCATTGTCTGGGGTGATATTATAAAGATCATACCTGTTCTGACATTGCGAGAGTCGTGTCTCATTGTCTGGGGTTATATTCTAAAGATCATACCTGTTCTGACTTTGCGAGAGGCGTGTCTCATTGTCTGGGCTTATATTATAAAGATCATACCTGTTCTGACTTTGCAAGCGGCATGTCTCATTGTCTGGGGTGATATTATAAAGATCATACCTGTTCTGACTTTGCGAGAGGCGTATCTCGTTGTCTGGGGTGAGTCCACAATTCCAAGTCTACACGCTGGAGAAGAGGGTCGCGTTTTTGCTATGAAGAATAACACAGACACTGACATTCAAATTTATTAAAACATGTACCTTGATATTCAAATTTATTAAAACGTGTACATTGACATTCAAATTTATTATAACACGTACATTGACATTCAAATTTATTATAACATGTACACTGACATTCAAATTTATTATAACATGTAGATTGACATTCAAATTTATTGATTGGTCGCGAAAATCAAAATATGCAGGCCCAGAGATTATTTTCGGAAATTTATCACCGGAATGACTGGCTCAGTTATTTAGCCAGCCATGCCAGTGGTAAATTTTCAAAAATACTTTTCTTCGCCTGCACATGGAATTCTTCAAAACCACTTCAGAGGGCCGTTTTGGCTGGTTTGAGCATTAGGACCACAGTGGACTTATGACATTTCCTATGGAACCACATTCCTGCATGTCTGTATTTGCTGTGACATTATTCATATGAACACGTGGTGTACATGCACCTTGATATACACACCTGGAGACACAAATCTTCTCTTTCCATGTGGTGTAGGTGTGCTGGTGGAATTTGGCTCAAAGCCTCCGATTTTCCGCTTTCTTCCTGATAATGTACCGGAGGCTCCAGCTAGCGTCTGATCGGGCTCGGCTGCTTCAGCTCGCTTATGTTTTTGGTAACTTTTCGATGGAGATGAAGCATTGCCTGTATCAAGCATAGCCGTTTGCTTCACATTTGTTTTTCTCGTTTTAGGTGTTGTAATCACATCATGCCGCTTAACACGTCTTTTTCCATCAACTAGATTATCTAGAAGACAAAAACCGTTCTATTAGTGTCACTAACAAGACCATGTAATATTTATTAACCCTTGCAGACTTATACTGCTGAGATTCATGGAAGTAGAAACAACATTATAGAAATGTTACGTCATAAGAGGGCTTAAACCTTTAATGGTACAAATTGGTCAAGAAAATCCAAACATTTGCTTTTTGAACATCCATTTCAAGGCCAACTGGACTAGTGTTGAAAATCTTCCACTGGTATGTATGGCTTAATTATTGAGTCAGCCATTCTGGTGGTACATTTACAAAAATAGTCTTATCTTGGCCTACAGAATGTGGTTTTGGCCGGATTGACTGACCATTCCTGGGTTTAAGGTAAGAGGAATAACAGTATGATATAGAGACAGGATGGTGGCGGGCCAGGTATATAAAGGCCTCGCTTTCTCTCACTATCATCAATAACCGCTAACTGTTATCATTGACTTGTCACATTAACCCTTCTCTTTCAGGCCAGACAATGTAGAATTAACCCTTCTCTCTCAGGCCAGACAATTTAGAGTGTTTATCTATGTGTGAAATGCACCACAAGCCAGATTGTTACACTTACGCCAGGCATAGTACATGGTAAAGATGTCACGTGCAAAATGTGTGAGTGAGCTCTCACATTCAATATGAGGAATATAACAATGACTAATTGGGTGAGACACGAAGAACGAATAGGGTCGATGATTAACCTTACACACGCACCCACACACAGATGCACACACACACTTGCGTGCATACATGCATATATATAATATACACCTGTGTATGTGTACCATAGTAAAGTTAACCTTTACCACTCAATATTCGATCTTTAACTGTGTCAACATCAAAGAAACTAGTGTACATTTTTCAACAAAATTGGCAGATGTTGCTGTCTAAGACACCACCATCTTCCACCAGTTCATCATTTAACCTAATTTAAAAATTAAAATTTTATCATCAGAGCGGTAAGGGTTAAAACTGTCTTGTTTACAAAATATTGCATGAAGAGGACTAAACATCAATGGAAATTGATTAAATATATGTGTATATATTATTGTTGTCTGTTCCAGAGATGAGGACCACATGACATTACTCTATACTGATCAATATTATAATGTTATTATTAAGAATCTTTAAAACAAGGGGAGCTAATAAATAAACCTCGATTAGTGCAGATTTTTCTCAAGTACAATATTTTTTGCCGCAAGAGGTGAAATGCTCTAGTTCTCAGGGTGTTAGCTACCCACCTTTGATGACTGGACTTTCATGGATCACGTTATTGGATAATGTCAAAATTTTATTTTATATCATAAATATATTCTCAAACGCGTTCCCATTTAATTTCACTATTCAAGATCCTCTGATGTCACAATCAAATAACGTAGGTCCGTAAAAAAAAAAGTGGCAAGGTTTGATATTAGCCATTTGAATTATATGTCTGGTGAATTTACAATTTAATAAAGATTTTGTTTATTAATTTGAAATTAATTTGACTCAGAGTTGTTGCTGCAATAGCCAGCAACAACTCCCAGTCAAATTAGTTTCAAAATACGGTATACAACAGCTTCCAGGTATAGTTACCGTGAATTTAAGATTCTGGCAATTCATAGTTCGAAGTATGAGAATGGATTCAAATGTGCATACACAGTGGGTGGAGCTTAGCTAGAAATGGGTGGAGCTTAGCTAGAAATGGGTGGAGCTTAGCTAGAAATGGGTGGGGCTTAGGTAGAAATGGGTGGGGCTTAGCTAGAAATGGGTGGGGCTTAGCTAGAAATGGGTGGAGCTTAGCTAGAAATGGGTGGGGCTTAGCTAGAAATGGGTGGAGCTTAGCTAGAAATTGGTGGGGCTTAGCTAGAAATGGGTGGGGCTTGGCTAGAAATGGGTGGGGCTTAGCTAGAAATGGGTGGGGCTTAGCTAGAAATGGGTGGAGCTTAGCTAGAAATGGGTGGGGCTTAGCTAGAAATGGGTGGAGCTTGGCTAGAAATGGGTGGGGATTAGCTAGAAATTGGTGGAGCATAGCTCGAAATGGGTGGGGATTAGCTAGAAATTGGTGGAGCATAGCTAAAAATGGGTGGTGCTTAGCTAGAATTGGGTGGAACTTAGCTAGAAATGGGTGGAGCTTAGCTAGAAATTGGTGGGGCTTAGCTAGAAATGGGTGGGTCTTAGTTAGAAATGGGTGGGTCTTAGCTAGAAATGGGTGGGGATTAGCTAGAAATGGGTGGAGCTTAGCTAGAAATGGGTGGAACTTAGCTAGAAATGGGTGGAGCATAGCTAGAAATAAACGAAATCTAGGATTTCTTTTTTCACGAGAGAGTTGATACTTACCTCCCTAATACTTTTGATATTGCAAAATATCGGCTTTCACTCAATAAAACACTCAGATTAAAAACAGTTAGGTGCCCCTACTGGGCAGGGAGTCAGAGGTAGTCCGGCGGATGCTCGCCCCACCACCGCGCATGCGCCGACTACTACTTCCTCTGGCTCATTTATTGGCTAACACATGCAACTACCAAGAGCCTGAAGACCGAGCCTCTGTGGGGCGGAGAGGCCGGGTCCGTATCTAGGGAGGTAAGTATCAACTCTCTTGTGAAAAAAGAAATCCTAGATTTCGTTTATTTCACATCAAGAGTATACTTACCTCCCTAATACTTTTGATATTGCCAGAATTCGAAAGTGAATCTGGCGGGAGGGAGGCGAGGTCAAAAGACCAGCTCTTCCCTATACGCTTTCAAGCGTTTAAGGCACTTATGACGTCTGAAACTGTGTGAAAACACAGTCAGGATTTGATAAACCATCAGATAACACAACCGATGTCTGAGAGATGACCGATTTGTCATATGCGCTCCCCCCCCCCCCCCCCCCCCCCCTTGGGAGGAAGATTAAATGACCTCAATGTCCTACACGCTCTCTTCGTACTAGTGCCAAGTACTATAGGACAGAGACGAAAAGGCTCCATTTTCGTATACTCTCTCTAAAGAACCACAACCCACATAAACCATCACCATATTAATAACACTGGGTAACGTGACAATACAACACAATGAACAACACATGAACAAGACTGACCTTGTTGTACTAGGAAACTGTCATCACGATTCCAGTAGAGAAGGATGATACAGTCCCGACAAGTGGTTGTCACCGTCGCTGAATGGCGAAGTATATAAGCAATGCGGAAGCACTCTTCACAACATAAAGCGGTTATTGTTTCAAAATCGACAAGGCGAGAGGGTTAGAGGTGTCACGGAGGTAATGGTCTGTAAAACTTGACTCACAGTGCCACTGAGCCACTGACATAATATCATCCACAGGGACCCCATTAAACAGGGCAGTGGATGTCACGACACCGCGGACACTGTGAGCCTTGGCCACGTCAACCTGTCGCCCGGTGGCGGATTTGTGACAAAATTGAATACATTCCACAATCCACCTAGAAATGGTGTCCTTAGACGCCCTACCATGGGGTTCAATATATGACAACCATAACGCTGACTGGTCGGTACGCCACTCCGAAGTACGCTGTTTGTACCGGAGCAGCGCCCGTACGGGGCACCATACTTTAGAATTAGGATCATATCTAGTTAAAGATGGCAAAAAAATAGGCTGACCTGGATATTTCAATGACTGATTTTTAGACAAGAAATTAATCCTAGGTAGAAGCTTAAGGCCTTCCCCTGTAACCACAAAACGGTCAACCTCGGCTGATAAGGCGTGAATTTCACTCCTACGCCTCGCCGAGGCCGCAGCAATTAAAAATACAGTTTTAAGAGTTAACATTTTCATAGAAATGGAACTAAGTGGTTCAAAAGGCTTATCACCTAGTACCTGGAGCACCAGTGATAAACTCCAAGACGGAATCAGTGGAGGATTCCTTGGTCTTAGATTGCCCATGCCTTTAATTAATACATTTAATGTACTTACTTCATCACTCCCCCTATTAGCCAAGCAAGGAATAACAGTCATTAAAGCTGATTTATAACCAGCAATAGAGTTAGGCTTGAGGCTATAGGCATCATATAGGTGACAGAGGAAATCAGCCACTACCTGAATAGATGATTCCATTGGATCAATACATCTTTTTGAGCACCACTCTGCAAATCTGTTGATTTTATAATTATATGCTCTGGAGGTTGACCCCCTCCTGGCTTTGGCCATAAACATGGCCGCTTGCTCAGAAAAGCCCTCCTTAATTCTAGATTCCTTGACAACATCCACGCAGTCAATCGGAACATTGACGGATTGTCGTGAAGGGCCTTGCCTGGAAGATAAGGTCGTCCATCAGAGGCAGCGGAACCGGATTGCAGACCAGAAGGTCCAGCAGATCCGTATACCACGATCGGCTTGGCCAATCCGGGGCGATCAGAAGCACTTGGCACTCCTGCTGCCTGATTTTCTGAAGCACTTTTGGAATCAGGATTGCTGGGGGGAATGCGTATGCATACATTCCCTCCCAGCTGATAGCTAACGCATCTGTTGCGAAAGCGCTTGGGTCTGGAATCGGAGAGACGTACGTCGTCATCTTCGCATTCTTCTTCGTTGCGAACAAATCTATGTTGGGTTTCCCCCAATGGTCGAACAGACGATCCGCCACACATTGATTTAGTTGCCATTCCGTGGGTAAAACACTCATCCTTCGGCTCAATGAGTCTGCTAGCAGATTTAACCTCCCCGGAATATGAACTGCCTTCAAGGTGATCCCATGATCCAGGCACCAACAAAGCAGTTTCCATGTCATCATACAGAGACTGGGCGACTTCGTTCCGCCCTGGCGGTTTATGTAAGTCACTACTGTTGAGTTGTCTGAACGAATTAGAACAATCTTGCCCTGAACTTTCTGTAAGAAATGTTCCAGGCCCAGGACTACTGCTCTTAGCTCTAGTAGATTGATATGTTCCTTGGACTGATCCAGATCCCAAAGCCCTGATACTGTGGACTCTTCCAGACAAGCTCCCCACCCCTCCATCGATGCATCTGTATACACAGTCACCTGAGGGTGGGGAGGGGTTAGCAAAACCCCCGGCAAGAGATTCTCTGTATTCAACCACCATTGCAGGTGGTGAATCAGAGGCGCCAACACTGACACGTTCGAGTCCAGCGAACCTGAACTCTGGGTCCACTGTGTCATGAGAAACAACTGGATCGGGCGCCTGCGCAAGGCGGCCTGCGGAATGACTGGTTCCAAAGAAACCATCAAGCCCAGCATTCTCAAGTAAACCCGCGCCAGGACATGACGACTGTCGCACACCGACTGTATTACCGAGATGAGTATTTGAACCCTCTCCTGAGTGGGGTACACATACCCCGTCTCCAGATCGAAGAACATGCCCAGGTAAACAAACTTCTGGGATGGAGTTAGCTCTGATTTCGGGAAATTGATCATCCAGCCCAAGTCCGAGAGTTTTCAAAACAATCTCCAGATTGGCTGACAACGATTCCCGGGTGTGTGCTTTCAACAGCCAGTCGTCTATGTACGTGTGGACTGCTATGCTTCTCCTGCGGAGGTATGCAGTGATCGCGAGAACCACACGGGTGAAGACCCGAGGAGCCGTGGAAATCCCGAAGGGTAACACCCTGAATTCCCACCGCCGGCCCTGAAATGCGAATCTCAGGAAGCGACGGAAACTCCTCTCTATGGGAATGTGGAAATACGCATCCTTCAAATCTATGGAAGCGGTCCACATTCCTCGCTCCAACCCCGCCAATACCGAGCGCACAGTCTCCATCTTGAAACTGGGCGTCTCTAAGAACTTGTTCAAAGGCTTGAGGTTGAGAATCGGCCTCCACCCTCCGGTGTTTTTCTTCACTAAGAAAAGGGTTGAATAGAAGCCCGGGCACCTCTGTGCCGGCTGAATGGCTTCTTTTAGTATGAGGGAATTTATTTCCTCCTCTATACACAACCTCTGATCCGGATCCCGTGGAATAGGAGTCCAGATCGGCGCGAGAGACAGTCGCGATGGCGGGCCTGTCACCCAGTCGGGACGATACCCGACGGAAAGCCATCGCAAGACTAAACGGTCCTGAGTCAACCGCTTCCACTCTGGCAAGTGGCCGGCCAAACGGCCGCCCACCGGTCCACCTAGGGATAGAGGTGGACATAAGGAGTGCCAGAGTGGCACTGTCCTCTCGGCGTGAAACACCGGAGTGGTTCCCACCGCGGTAACCAGGCCATCAGGCCCGATTGCCGCGACCAGATCCCCGCGCGCCCCGTCCAGCGCCGCGCGCACCACGGTGCGCGGGCGGCTGTCTGGCTGGGTGCGGCTGGGGAGCCTGCGCCCCCCTCGCTGCTGGCCGAATCGCACGTGGCCTAGGCCTACGTTGCGACGGTGGCTGGCCTCTGACCTGGCCAGCACCACCTCGAGCCTGCAGAGGACGATACGCAGGGGGTGCCGCGCGAACACGCTCCCGCCGGAGCACCTCAAATTGTTCACGCAGCGCCCTCTGGTTGTTAACCAGAGTGACCGTCTCCTGGAGGTGCCTGCATCCCTCACCTCCAAAGAGACCAGGACCTGTCATAGGCGTCCGCAGCAGCCTATTATACAGGTCCTGGGACGGGCACAGATTGTCAAGAGCAAACGTGCGCCTCGCCCGGACACTTCTGGTCACCGCCCGCGTCAAACAGTCCAAAGCCAGGTTGATACCATCCTGGATGGCTCTCTGGACTGTTAACGGGCTTGGCTGGCGTGATGCGGAGGCCGCTACCACCCCCTGTAGCAGCTGGGAGACGTGGGACAGAGCGGCAATCGACGCCCTCCCACTCTCCTCCGCATCACGCAGCGCGGCATTCGCCGAACGCAACGCGTTCGAGCACAAGACTCCCGTGTCAGAACGGGAGCCCGGCCGCGCATCTTCGCCTAAAGCCGCGCGATCATCCACGCTTGGCTTTGGCACCACACCGTACCGCTGGTATTCCAGGGGCCTTCGCGAGACGTCCATTAACCTTAATGGACGCCTCCGCCGCTTCGAACATGTCCACGACATGCTCAGCCAGCGGCAGAGATGGTATAGCGGTAGCCGCCGGCCTACCAGCTAACCACGGCCTATGGTCACGCTGGTTAGCCGGCAGCTCCACGGGTAGATCGGGCCGAACACTTACCAGCCACTGGCAAGCGTCCGACCAATCCTCCTCCGTGGCTAACTGCGAGCGCTCTACTAGACGAGGGCCTTCGTCTTCCTCCAGAGCACTCGCAGTTGACGTCGACGGCGGATAAGCTGATACCCCTGGCAAGCCCGGAAAAGCATGCGGGCCCGAGAGAGCAGGCATGCTAAACTCCGCGGCTTGACCAGGAGCAGGCGCCGTGGCAGAGCGTGGGGTAAACACCGCCCTTCCGCGGCCCTGACCAGCACCAGCGACACCATCGGCAAGCCGAGGTATGCGGTATCCGTGGTCAACAGCACCGCCCGGGGACACCTTCTGGACCGTGAAATCTACTCCTGCGAGAGTAGAACCACGGAACACGTCGTCTGTATTCCCCGCGAGGGGTGCACAGACGTCGTATTCCATGGCCACGTCCTCAGAAGGCGACCCTAGCAGGAGATCCTCTTCCTCCTGGCCAGAAAGATTAGACTCCGGGTCAGCAAAGAGAGCTAACCCGGACTGGCCAGGAAAGGTGCCATAGGAGGCTTTGACACCCGCGGCGCGCGGATACCCAGGGTCTGATGAGCAGACCGCGGGTCCCAGCAACAACCGTTGTCCACGGCCCCTCGGCGCGGCGCCATGCCTGCTGCCAGGGTCTTGGACTGCCCCCAACAAAGGGGCCACCTCTGAATCCACAAACGGACCGGACCTAAAGAGACCGGATTCAGAGGCGGGGATCACCTGCTCGTAAGCAGATGCCGAGGACAACAAAGGAGCTGGCCCAGGGAGCATGCTGCGAAGCAACTCTGGGACCAAATCCTTTATTGTCCTCTGCATCTCTTGCAACATTTCGGACCTGAAGGCCTCCATATCCACCGCGGATGAGGCCTTCTTCTTACCCTTCTTACTACCCTCCTTCTTCTTCTTCCTCTCTTCCTCCATCACCTTCTCCCTTGCCTGCAATGAGAGAAAATCAGACATTAGATCTCCCCCCCACTGCTTACATACATCGCACTTCAGCAACGGTCCACAGGGACTGCAGCTGAAGCACAAGTGCGGTACGAATCTATTCTTCAGAAACCTCCCGCAGGACGGGCAACCAGGTCTCTGAAACAGGACAAGGACAAGGACAATGAGCAAGATAGTTAAGGTTAGCGAACTCAAAACCAACTAAAAAGAGAGGGACAGGATCCTCAAGATCGCAAGTCAAGAAGAACCAGCCGTGGACAAAACGTTAAATGTTAATAAAGGCCAAGGCCGATTATGACGTCATCAATCCCGTGACCAAAAATAATCGATCCGCAACAAGCACCAAGTGCAAGAACGAATTGTATAAGTAACCGGAACATTTCCGTTGAATTGGCATTTCGAGTACACAACAATCAGATATACAGAGATAACTCCTTCCAATTCTAGCATTGGCAAAAAAGGAAATTATCTCCCCTTTTGTTTATCAATAATTAGATACCTGACACTTGTACAGACAAACCATCCAACGTGATGAACCGGAGAACTCCACCATAGTACGCCTCTACATTCTCTCCACCGAAGGGGAAGGAATTGGATCAAGAGGGCAAAGTGAGAAGACCTTTATAATAGGCCTCCAACTCACTGAACATAGATTTTTTGGTTAGATAACCTAACAGTATTAGTAGGAAATGGAACCGTGGTGGAGAGAAACATATCCTCTTGTGCCGAGAAGTCCATCAAAGCTTCTACGTGATACCTGTGGACAAAAACACAAAGAGAAATGAGACTTATGAAGCACCATGTTGTAAAAAACAAACACAAACAGGCGCTAATCACGGTAAGCGCGAGTCCCGGAAACACATTAAACCGGGACCAAACACGCTAGCATATCAAAGAAGTCACCTGATAAAGAGATCCAGCTCCTTCCAAAGGTGAGTCCTCTCTTTCCGACATGCCACGAACGTACAACAATCGTCAAATAAGTGAAAAACAAGGTAAACGCGCAGAAAATGTAGAGTAGCACAAAACCGCATGTAACCCTTAGCCAATAAATGAGCAAAGAGGAAGTAGTAGTCGGCGCATGCGCGGTGGTGGGGCGAGCATCCGCCGGACTACCTCTGACTCCCTGCCCAGTAGGGGCACCTAACTGTTTTTAATCTGAGTGTTTTATTGAGTGAAAGCCGATATTTAGCAATATCAAAAGTATTAGGGAGGTAAGTATACTCTTGATGTGAAATGGGTGGGGCTTAGCTAGAAATGGATGGGACTTAGCTAGAGATGGGTGGGGATTAGCTAGAAATTGGTGGAGCATAGCTAGAAATGGGTGGGGCTTAGCTAGAAATGTGTGGGCTTAGCTAGAAATGGGTGGGTCTTAGCTAGAAATGGGTGGGGCTTAGCTAGAAATGGGTGGAGCATAGCTAGAAATGGGTGGAGTTTAGCTAGAAATGGGTGCAGTATAGCTAGAAATGGGTGCAGCATAGCTAGAAATGGGTGGGGCTTAGCTAGAAATGGGTGCAGCATAGCTAGAAATGGGTCAAGCATAGCTAGAAATGGGTGGGGCTTAGCTAGAAATGGGTGGGGCTTAGCTAGAAATGGGTGGGGCTTAGCTGGAACTGGGTGGGGATTAGCTAGAAATGGATTCCTCTAAAGGAAGCTAACTCACCCAGGCTGACATCTGCTCTAGATATAGCTGGAGATCCGAGCAAAACTACAGATGTGGGTTCATATCCAAGCATACATGCGGCCTGGTCAGCGCTAAGAATCACCTTATCAAGGGTATATCTGGTAAGAGACAATAACACAGCAAATCATCAGTACAGAAATCACATGATCGGAACTTGCCCTCTGACATGAGACATGATAAGTCTATAGAATACCAGTGAGGATTTTGTACAAAATCACTAGATCATGATGACGACGACGATGACCTACTGTATTCTGCTGTTGAAAAATCCTGCATCTGCAATCAGTCCAGTGGACATATGTTTCTTAGGCCCAGCCAGAGTCGTTAGCTCCCTCCGGTTCTTCTTGATCTCAAGTGTACCGAGTCCTGCTTCTGTTTGATCAGTATATTGTAGTGTTGTTCTGATTAATCGATTTGATTGATGATTGATTGGTTTGCAGGTTCAACCAACTGATCTATCATAATATCAGAAATCGATTTTGGTTGTTTATAAATTGACTTTATTAATATATTTTAACTGGTCAAGCGAGAAAACGAAATACTTTTTGGAAACGAGTTTAAATTTAATTGTTACAACTATATATACACCTGTGCAAAAGTTAAGCACCAGCAAAAACAATAGAACGTAGAAACATGATGGTACAACTAGGCTGCCATACTTTTTGTCCCCGCGTTAGCTGACATAATTCCAAGTACGAAATGCACATGCATGCATGACTTCACGCCGCTTGATGTCCGTGCGTGGCGGGAAACAGCACACGTGTTCAGTTATGTAAAAGTCCAGTTTGAGGTGTAGAACATTACATACAGATTTAGGCGACAAGATTAGGAATTTTGTGTTCATGACCGTGGTTTATTTGTACCGAGAGAATTAGCTCTTGATTGTGAACCGCTATGGCAAGACGAAGGTTAAGTGATCGTGTGAAATGGCAAATCATAGGCATGCATACCACTGGTATGTCATGCAGAGAGATTGGCAGACAGCTGAACATTAACGATACTGTAATCAGTCGTTTGATTGCAAAACATGGGCAAACTAACGAGGTGAAGGACAGGCCTAGATCTGGAAGACCGAAGAAGACTACTGCCCGTGATGATCGAGCCATAGTACGCCTTGTTAGGAGATCTCCATTCACCAACAGCAGAGTGCTCAGCCAGCAATGGGAAACGCGCAATAGAGTGTCAATGTCTACCGTCAAAAGGAGACTGTATGCTGCTGGCATGAAAGCTAGGAGACCTGTCAGACGTCCTCTCCTCACTGCACACCACAAAGAGGAGCGTCTGAGGTGGTGCAACGAAAGAAGACACTGGAACATGAGATCCTGGAGACGGGTACACTGGTCCGATGAAAGTCGGTTCCTGCTTCATGCCACAGATGGTCGAACTCGTGTATGGAGGTCCAGACGCACGGCGTACGACCAACGTAACATCATGGAAGAAGTTCCATTTGGTGGAGGTTCCGTTATGATATGGGGTTGCATCTCATTTGATTGTAAGCTGGATCTGTTGACTGTACCTGGAACACTAAATGGACAAAGATATCAAGATTCCATACTGGATAGAGTTGTGGTCCCTCATTTTGTAAATCATGCACCTGGAACCCACCCTATATTCATGGATGACAACGCCCGACCACATCGTGCTAGAGCTGTGCATGAATACCTCCGCCAGAATGCCATCGAAACCCTACCATGGCCAGCAAGGAGCCCTGACATGAACCCTATTGAGCATATCTGGGTCATTCTGGGAAACATGGTGAGAAGGAGGGATCCTCCTGTGCAGAACCTACAGGAATTAACAGACGCACTCCATCTTGAATGGCAACGAATACCACAATGGCGTATCAGTCGGTTGGTGACCAGCATGAGACGTCGTGTCCAGGCCGTCATCCAGGCACAAGGTGGATATACTCGGTATTAATAATGACAGTCTCAAACTCGTGCACAGATGTTAAACTTCGTTTTCAGACACCATTAATGACAATCTAGCCACGTGTGTCAACTGTAGGGCAATAGTTGTCAGTTGTGTCAACGTAAACATATTCAGGCCTCGTTTTCAAGTTCAAACAAAAACATACAGTGTTTCCCCACCATCATAATCAGCATTCCTCTAGTTGCATTAGTACCTCTTGCACTAAGATGGATGGGTACATAAATGTTTATGCTATTGCTTTCTTCATAGCACATGAATATACCCTCGCATGTGCGTAAAAATAGGGTGGTGCTTAACTTTTGCACAGGTGTATAGTATTACTCCTTAGTCTAAGACATTAATTCTTTCAGCACTGAAATAGTATGTTAATTTCAAAGCAACCATACAAATAATGTTCAATATTTTGAAACTTAATTGACTGGAAGTTGTTGTAGCTGCCTAAGGCAGCAACAGCTCCCAGTTAAATTAGTTTCAAAATATACATAGATTATTTCTTAAATTATTAAGAATCTGTCATACCTGTGACTTGGTTTGAAAGGGGTTATTATCGTTGAACATGCTATACTGCATTCAAAATGCGTAAAAAATGAGGATTAGTATATAAAACCAATCATCAGGTTTATGCAGTGGTGATGACCGCAACAGACTTTATAGGCGGCCAGGTGGAATATTATCTATAATCAGTTCAGCCATAGTAACAGGATCTAAGGCCTAAGGGTGGTGGGGGTGAATTACTGTCCATAATCAGTTCAGTCATAGAAACAGAATCTAAGGATGGTGGGTGGATTTAGATCATAACTCTCTTCATGTATATCATACCTTTGGCATACCGCATCATCTTTCTCCACTTGATATTCCAGATTTTCACCATGGCCCTCGTAACCAATGATCAGACCAGGATCAAATCCACCATCTCCCGATTGTACCAGCACAGACTGGCCGATATTCAGCCTCTCTATCATAATGAGGTCAGAGAGTTTGATGGGCAGAAGATCACCGTCCAAGAAGAAAACTGTGTACCTGTGTGAGTGTGCATCAGAACAAAACAGTGTATTTGCGTGTGCACAAGCAGCGTTGATAAAATAAATGATTCATAACTATTGTTTACCCATTTAATGGTCAAATTTGTTCAAGGAAATCAAAATATTTTCTCGATGAAAGTCCATTTGCAGGCCAAGAGGACTATTTTTGAAAATTTACCACTAGAATGACTGGCTCAGTTATCGAGCCAGGAATTTGAGTGGTAAATTTTTGAAAATACTATTTTCTTGGCCTGCAAATGGACATTGCGCAAGACCACTGTAGAGGCCCGTTTGGCCGGCTTGACCATTAAAGGGTTAAAGTATCCATAACTGACACTAGCCTTTGGTCCTCAGTATGGCTGTTCTTTAGTCATTTATGGTCAAAATTGAAAATAAAAACATTTGCTTATGGAATGGCCATTTGCAGGACAAGAACCTATTTTGGAAAATTTGTTACGGGAATGACTGGCTCGGTTACCAAGGCAGTAACCGAACCAGTCATTCAAGTGACAAATTTTTAGCCGCATCGCTAGACCCAAGGGTAAATGCGAGCATGGTATGCTTCTTGCTGTTGTTGTTGTTGTTGTTCTTAAGGCATTTTTTAAATAACTCTGGTTCTACTGGAGGGATTGTCTCCAAATTTGGAGGGAAGCATGCCCGTGGGTTCCTGAACATGGATGCCAATCTGGGGTCAAAAGCTAAAATGTAACAGCAACAGATTTCAGAATCAGTTTTCAAAATAGACATGCTTACGTATTCTTTAATAACTCTGGTTCTATTGGTGCACTCTTCTCCGACCTTTGGTGGTAGCTTGCCAATGGGGTCCCGAACATGCATGTAATGTAAGACATCTTTAAAGCATTTTTCAATAACTGTAATAGAGCGATCTTTTCTGAACTTGGTTTGATGTTTGTCTGTGGAGTCTCAAAGATGTTTGCCAAATTTGCACTCAAATAACTAAACCACAACAGAAAGAGTTTTCAGCATCTTTATTTCCAAAATAGACACTTTTCACATTACGGCGGCCTGACTGAAAAAATGACAATGCCATGTGCATTGAACACATTTTTCCTTGTCTTAAAATGTCTTCTCTTGGCCTGAAAATGGACATTCGGAAAGCATTGTTGGTCATTAAATGTCTAAGATGTGTAGTCTTACCATCCTGTCAATCCAAAAGGTGTTTACTGGGGAAAATTAATTTCAGTAAGTTACCAATTGGCTTTCGAGACGACTTTTTGAGCCATGAAACATAATGTAAGATATTTAAAATGAATTTAAATTCTTAAATTTGAAGTTGAATATCAGTTATATGATAAATATAGATACAACCTTTGTGAGAAAATTTTGAATTATTGATTTATACAACGTGAAACAAAGATGAATGTACCACCACCCCATATGAGAGAACACTCAGAAAAAGCTGATACTACATAACTAACATCTATATTTGGGAGGTGCAATTCTTCTTTTCGTTCGCTGATCATACCGCCAGTCCTGTAAGTGACTATCGACATGATCATAAGCATTAAGTGCGTGGATCCATGGTTTATTAGAGTGCGCCATGCGGCCTGGAACCTCCGTCTTCAGCACTCGAGGTTTCTGTCAGGGTTACCTCACCCTTTAGTCGCCTCTTACGACACGCAGAGGATACGAAAGGTGTATTCTACGCCCCACCTACAGGGCAAGGGAGGTGCAATCATCTATGTTTTTCAATCATTCTGACATCTTGCGCATAAATTAACTGTTACATCAAAATTATTTCGACGTGCAATACTTCTAAGGATATAAATTTTGGATTATTAACCATCTGAGTGCTGAGTTTTTAGCAGATTCCAGGGGTTATATTTCTGCAACTGCTAAATATTTTGAAAACAATTTGACTGAAAGTTGTTAGGTGGCTAAGCCACCAACAACTTTCAGTCAAATTGTTTTCAAAATATTCAGCAGGTCCAGAGTTATTACCCACTGAAATTATTCCCTGGTGGCTTGCAGCAACGAGACCGTTAATGGATCAAAATATTAATCAAATTAATAGACTCACTTATCATCTCCTTTGTGCTGCATTATTTTAGCAGGATAGAAGAAGCCATCCTTCCACTTTGCCATCACAAGGGCACCTAAAGGACAGGGAACATGCAAGTCAGAGAATGTATCAATTCAGTAGGCAGGTGATGACTAGACCTGAGAGATCAGTTTTGGTTCTACTTTTCCATTGGCAGTGAAGAACTAGTGTATATACATAGACCCCACCACCACCGTTTTTTAACAAAAGGTTTGAAAAAACTTGTGGGCACTGTCCTCGCACGAGCAGGTGAGATGTGAGAGTCCTCGCATGGAGCAGGGACATATGAGCCCCACTTCAGAGAGATTTAAACAGTACATGGATGAGTGATGGACAAGATTTCCCCATCCCTAGTCTACACAACACACATACTTAGCATAGCACTTGTTAGTATGCACAACAAGCAGTACTCATTAAAAAAAGTGAGTTTGTAAATTTTGTGCGGGCATTGAAATGTGAGAGATGGGTTGAAAAAAAATATTGAAAGATAATTCACCCACACATTTTTTGGGGACGAAAAAAATAAAATACATATTTGGAGTTTCACGCTTAGCCCGATCGCTTAAGCTACTGTAACTACGGGGACCAGGATTTTGTCCTTGGAATAAAAGAACCCGGATCGGGATTGGATCAAATTCTGGATCTGTGGATATTTTGGAAACTAGTATTCTGATTTGGCTCATATTTGAACACCAAACAGGCCTGTTGCGCTATTTAGTTAATCGATGTCTAAAGATTATACTCATATAGCGGGAGTTCACATTATTTTTAACATTACTGGGATAATATTACCCAGTTACTGAGAAACACTCACCTACCTGTATAACATAACAAGGTTACAGAGAAACACTCACCTATCTGTATAACATTACCTGGTTACAGAGAAACACTCACCTATCTGTATAACATTACCTGGTTACTAAGAAACACTTCCCTATCTGTATAACATTACCAGGTTACTAAGAAACACTCACCTACCTGTATAACATTACCAGGTTACAGTGAAACACTCGCCTATCTGTATAACATTACCTGGTTACTAAGAAACACTCACCTACCTGTATAGCATTACCAGGTTACTAAGAAACACTCACCTATCTGTATAACATTACCTGGTTACAGAGAAACACTCACCTATCTGTATAACATTACCTGGTTACAGAGAAACACTCACCTATCTGTATAACATTACCAGGTTACTGAGAAACACTCACCTACCTGTATAACATCACCAGGTTACAGAGAAACACTCACCTATCTGTATAACATTACCAGGTTACTGAGAAACACTCACCTACCTGTATAACATTACCAGGTTACAGAGAAACACTCACCTATCTGTATAGCATTACCTGGTTACAGAGAAACACTCACCTATCTGTATAACAGTACCAGATTACTAAGAAACACTCACCTATCTGTATAACATTACCAGGTTACAGAGAAACGCTCACCTATCTGTATAACATTACCAGGTTACAGAGAAACACTCACCTATCTGTATAACATTACCAGGTTACAGAGAAACACTCACCTATCTGTATAACATTACCAGGTTACAGAGACACTCACCTATCTGTATAACATTACCTGGTTACAGAGAAACACTCACCTATCTGTATAACATTACCAGATTACTAAGAAACACTCACCTATCTGTATAACATTACCAGGTTACTAAGAAACACTCACCTATCTGTATAACATTACCAAGTTACAGAGAAACACTCACCTATCTGTATAACATTACCAGGTTACTAAGAAACACTCACCTACCTGTATAGCATTACCAGGTTACTAAGAAACACTCACCTATCTGTATAACTTTAACAGATTACAGAGAAACACTCACCTATCTATATAACATTATCAGGTTACAGAGAAACACTCGCCTATCTGCATAACATTACCAGGTTACAGTGAAACACTCACCTATTTGTATAACATTACCAGGTTACAGTGAAATACTCGCCTATCTGCATAACATTACCAGGTCACAGAGAAATGCTCACCTATCTGTATAACATTACCAGGTTACAGAGAAACACTCACCTATCTGTATAACATTACCAGGTTACAGAGAAACACTCACCTATCTAAATAACATTACCTGGTTACAGAAAAACACTCACCTATCTGTATAACATTACCAGGTTAAAGAGAAACACTCACCTATCTGTATAACATTACCAGGTTACAGAGAAACACTCGCCTATCTGCATAACATTACCTGGTTACAGAAAAATGCTCACCTATCTATATAACATTACTAGGTTACAGAAAAACACTCACCTATCTGTATAACATTACCAGGTTACAGAGAAACATTCACCTATCTGTATAACATTACCAGGTTACAGAGAAACACTCACCTATCTGTATAACATTACCTGGTTACAGAGAAACACTCACCAATCTGTAACTGTGAGCTTGTAACATCTGTTCGCACTGGCATGTGCATCACATCTGCTTGCAGTGAGATTACTGGACTGTAATCAACAAATATGTACAAGAATTATCAAGTAAACAACACTTTTGTCCTGAACTGCTAGAGCAGTTTCAAGGGTGCTTTTTACCACCCTACCCACGCCCAACTCAAAATGCTTCTGCCCAAGATAGCTGAAGATCTCCTACAACTTCACCTATCATTCAGTAATGTAATTTATGCATCAAGTCACCATGACTGTGACCATGTGATCCCAAAGACAACAAGGGTTCTTTAGGACCAGGACGCCAACTTCATGTCCAGGCTTGGTGACGATCCCAACAGTAAGACTTGATGTATAGCACTAGACAAAAACACACAGACAGAATCACGCTTCATGGCAAGACTAAATATAATCTGCATAATACAGGATGAAGTGAGCGAATATTTTTACACCTGAGAGATTAGTTACTTTCAAAATCTGGGCTGCTAATGGCGAGTTACCGAAAAAGCCTTTGTTTAGTGTGACAACTTTCGCCATGACCTGTCAGGTTAAACCTTTGTTTAGTGTGACATCTTTTGTCATGACCTGTCAGCTTTAACCTTTGTTTAGTTGGACATCTTTTGTCATGACCTGTCAGCTTTAACCTTTGCTTAGTGTGACATCTTTTGTCATGACCTGTCAGCTTTAACCTTTGTTTAGTGTGACATCTTTTGCCATGACCTGTCAGCTTTAACCTTTGTTTTGTGTGACATCTTTTGTCATGACCTATCAACTTTAACCTTTGCTTAGTGTGACATCTTTTATCATGACCTGTCAGCTTTAACATCTTAATGCTCAAATTTGTTCAAGCAAAGTTTCTCATAAAAAATGTCCATGTGCAGAACAAGAGAAGAAGCGTGTTTAGCGAACCAGTCATTCAAGTAGTCAATTTTCAAAAATAATCTCTTGGTCTGCAAATGAACATTTTTAAAGAGCACTGCGGAAGCAGTTTTTGGCCAGTTTGAGGGATGACTGATTAAGAACATGCTATCTGCTGTTCATCGAGATATGCTAAATATGAATATGTATTGTCAGATTACTTAACAGTGCATATTCACACCACAGTGCTTGTAAATAAAATTATTAAGACTGTATACTTTTATAGGCTTAAATCGTGTACCACAATGTATTTTAAACAGAATACATCTTGACATACGATGATTTTCCTAACGTATAAATTAATAAATTTTTTTAAGTTGTGAAACTGAATTAGAGGCATGAGTCCCTAATTCAAATTCACAACAAAGAAAATTATATTAATTCATATGGAAAGAAATCATCATATAGTTAGGTTTATTTCATTTCATTACATTGAGGTTACAATTTTACAAATTTCTTTTACAAGCGTTTTGATGTGAATATGCACCTTTAACACTTTCAACAACACGAAAAAGTAAATTCTTTACGGTTATTTAACATATTCTGTTAATTTCAAAATATCAAGTTTTCATGTTTGTTTGACCCGAGACTGACATATGAGCAATTCGTCAATGAAAAGGTTAATTTGAAGTACCATATCATTAACAGGTCGATGGTCAAGATTCTTCAAGAGAATATAAACGTTTGCTTGTAGGCCAAGAGAAAACTATCTTGGAAGGTTTATCAGTTCAATCGAACCAGGCATTCTAGGGGTAAAATTTAAAAAATAGTCTTGTCTTTGCCTGCAAAAAGACATTCGTCAAGACCACAGAAGAAGCAGGTTTTGCCCACCATGCTTATTAAAGGGTAAGTAGCCTAATTCATCTGCTTACCTAAAATCCTCGGTCGCTCTACTACTGCTCGACTTTCCTGACTTGGAATCATCTTTGCTTGGTACTATAAAGACATAGATATTAGATTTAACTTAGGCGTGTGTGATATTTTATTTTATAAGAGGAGACTCCAGACCTTGATACTAAAGCTTTAATAGAATTTTTGGTGACGCACTGCATCACAGAACATACCCCGTCATTACCTGAACACAATGGATGAATTCACCTTTAGCTATGCCCCACCCATTCTTAGCTAGGCTCTGCCTACAATCAATCCCTGCACCCCCTGAATCTCTCTGTTCAGAAAACTATAAAGGTGAGCTGTCAAATATTTTAAAGCTAATTTGAGTGAGTGCTGTTGCTGCCTACATACAGCTTGGACAAGAATTTTCTATGGTGTTCAGTGAACCTTGAAAAGTAGGTCATGATGACATAGTTTTTATTCATGACACACATTTAGGCTATGATGCATCCATATAACAAGTTTGGTTACTCTAGGTGAGATATCCTTGAAACTATGCGCCAGACAAAGACTCAGCGAGACATGTGAACAGACAAATTGATTAGCAGACATGGGGTGATTGAGGCTTATCATTCATTACTTAAGACTTAGGGTTACGGGTTAAGAATATTTAACCTAAATTAACCCTTAAATTTGTTGAAAATTTTTTTTATTTTCTCACAGAAAATTTCCATTTTGAAAATTTCCCACATGAATGACTGGCTCGGTAATAGTCTTCTCTTGATCTGCAAATGGACATTTCCCAAGCCCACTGCAGAAGCTTTTGGTCAGATTGAGTGTTAAAGGGTTCATTTCCTTTCTCTCACAGCTTCCTCTCTTTGCATGTAATAGTGATGTTAAATGACAACTTATTCCAGATCCTCTATTTAGTTGATAGTCTCCTCTGAAAAGGACAAACCACTTGCTTGATCAGGGTGGCCAGGGTGTTGCCTAATTCAGATAAACCATAATGGCATCGTCTTACACTGGCCCGTAAAGCCTAAACACTTAATGTACCTGCAGTGCAATCATTATGTACATAGAGCAACATTTACGGTTTAACTCTGGATATGCTGAATATTTTTAAAACACTTTGACTGAAAGTTGTTGGTGGCTAAGCCACCAACAACTTTCAATCAAATTGTTTTCAAAATATTCAGCAAGTCCAGAGTCATTGCCCATTGAAATTATTGTCTGGTGGCTTGTAGCATTCAGACAGTTAAATATGTTTATATGTATAATTGTATAGGTGATCAGTGCATAACACAAAGCTGTGAAGCTATATTGAAATTGTATAAGCATTTGACTTAATTACTGATTGAAGCTAGATCACTATAGCTCAGATAAACTATGGCGAAAACTGTGCTAAATATTTATAAAGGGATATTGTATGTACATTATATGTTTTGAGGTACTATTACAATGTCCAGTTTCAGACGATTATTTGATAAAACTTACTAATGCAATGATGGCTTGATTATATTCTTTTCAAATGAGCACTTCCCAAGAACATGGTATATGACATTTTTCCGTGCCTTGATCAAATTACAGGCATTCTAAGTATGAATATTACCAAACCATAATCTCACCTCTTCCTCTCTTTGCAGGTAGAACATTCACATCAGGGGGATCATGGTCTGCTGTCCTCTGACGACGTCGTGTCACCAACGAGGGTGTCAATTTGGCCGTTCTGCCCTTCCTTTTGGGCTGAACGTCTTTTGATGCTTCGTCTCGTTCCAACTCAATCTCTGTCACGCTGTTTGCCGGTTGCTGAATCACTTTAGTCATTTTCCGTCTTGTCACATATGATTTTGAGAGCGGCTGTTTACCAGATAAACGTTTCACAAAAGCTTTACCTTTCCCTCTTCGGCGCGATGTCGCAGACGTATTTCTGAACTTCTTACCAGTTTTTGGTGTTAGACCAGGCTCTCTCGCTACTCCAGAACTGCTAGAAGCCGGAAGTTGAGGAACAAACTCACCAGTAACCTGTCTCTCACTAAAATTGTCATCACGTAAAGCATCATGTTTCGACGCTATCCCATTCTCTGGAGTGCTGGCTGTGCTGTCAGCTGCTTGCTTACATGATCTCACCGTGTTCCCCACACCAGATGGCCTCGGCTGTCCCGTGACCCACGGGGAGACACGCGAGGAGGCATCACACTGTACAACACTGAGGTCATTTCTACTATCTGGCCGATGTATGCTGGACACATTTCTAGACACATCTGGGCTAGTAAATAGAGATTCTGAACTGGTGTGATGGGAAACATCTGGGTGTACCTGAGCAGACTGAACCTGTAGGGTGATATAAAGGCAATAGAGTAAGAAAATTTATCAAATTTCTTTTTCACGAGTGAGATGACATACTTACCTCCCTAACACTCTTGATATACTAGTATATCGGCTCTAAATTCAATAATATTCAGAATTATAAAAAGTTAGGTGCCCCTAATGGGCAGGTGGATGTACACAGTCATACACATGACAGACCCCACCCACTGTGCATGCGCATACTGGTACTTCCGTTACTAAATATTGGCTGACATAGAAGCAACTATTCAAATAACCAAAGTACCAGGCCTCCGTGGGGTGGAGAGGCCGGGATTCTGTTAGGGATGTAAGTATGTCATCTCACTCGTGAAAAAGAAATTTGATAAATTTTCTTATTTCACATCATGAGAACATACTTACCTCCCTAACACTCTTGATAAACAACAGAATTTGAAAGTAAATTTGGTGGGAGGGAGGCAAGGTCCTGAAAACCAGTACACCCTCGAAGAGACTAGGCTCTTTGAAATTTCAAGAGATTTAAAACATCTGAAATTGTGACTGAAACACAACCAGGAATAGAATTTTGCATCGGATAATCGACCGATGAAGAGAGATTTATCAAAAGGCAAATGCGCACCCCCCCCCCCCCCACTCTTTCTGAGGAAGGTTAGGAAAAAATGCTGCTCTAAATGACTGGCACGTTCTCTAATACTTAATGAAAGTATTACTAGACATTGGAAAAAAGAAGAATTGCTTCAATTTCAAAACTCTCTGAAAGAACCACAATTAAGAGACATTAACCATCACCATATTAAATAAAAAATGACGCCATCACCAAGACAAAAAACAAAAATGGTCATATATACTGACCTCTGATGTCTTGGACGCGGCACTCATCTCTTCCCCCACCGGATGAAGAGAATTGTACCAGCTAATAGTAGGGATACCTTACCAACAAATGTGATATTTGTAAATAGCAGAGGAGGAAACTAATTACAAACAGAAAACCTACATTATTTTATTTTCTTAGGACTGGGATGGCGAGCGAGTTAGAAGTGTCACGAAGGTAATGGTCGGTAAAACTTGATTCACAGTGCCACTGGGCTACTGACATAATGTCTTCAATAGAAACACCATTAAATAATGCCGTGGAAGTTACCACACCATGGACACTATGAGCCTTGGCTCTATCTACTTGAATTCCAGTGGCTGTCTTATGACAGAATTGAATACATTCTACTATCCATCTGGAAATAGTGTCTCTTGATGCCCTACCACGGGGTTCAATATATGACAACCATAGGGAACATGGGTCCGTCCGCCAAACCTGAGTTCTTCTTTTGTACTTATTTAAAGCACGGACAGGACACCATACTTTAACACCAGGATCATATCTGGTTACGGCAGGTAAAATAATAGGTTTACCCAGATATTTTAAATATTTGATTCTTAGCCAAGAAATTCAATCTTTGTAGAAGCTTAAGGCCTTCACCTGTAACTATATAATGGTCAGGCTCAGCAGACAAGGCATGAATTTCACTCCTGCGTCTGGCTGATGCTGCCGCAACTAAAAATACAGTTTTAAGTGTCAATAATTTTACAGATATAGCATAAGTGGTTCAAAAGGTTTATCATTCAAAACCTGCAGAACCAGAGAAAGACTCCAAGACGGTGTCAGTGGAGGATTTCTTGGTCTGAGATTGCCCATACCTTTAATAAGAGTATTTAAAACACTTACTTCATCACTTCCCCTCTTTGCTAAGCAAGGGATAGCAGTCTTTAATGCTGATTTGTATCAAGCAATAGAATTAGGCTTAAGACTATAGGCATCATACAGGTGAGAGAAAATCAGCTACTACCTGAATAGATGCTTCCATCGGATTGATACATCTCTTTGAGCACCATTCTGCAAATCTGTTGATTTTATAATTATGTACTCTGGAGGTTGACCCCCTTCTGGCTCTGGCCATGAAATTGGCTGCTTGCTCAGAAAAGCCCTCCTTAATCGCGGATTTTTTGACAACATCCATGCAGTCAATTGAAACATTGACGGATGGTTGTGAAGGGTCATGCCCTGGAAGATAATATTGTCCATCAGAGGCAGAGGAAACGGATTGCAAACCAGAAGGTCCAGCAGATCCGTAAACCATGATTGGCTTGGCCAATTTGGGGTGATCAGAAGTACTTGGCATTCCTCCTGCTTGATCTTCTGAAGAATCCTTGGAATTAGGATTGTTGGAGGGTAAGCGTATGCATACATTCCCTTCCAACTGATACATGTAGCTAGTGCATCTATTGTGATAGCGCTTGGATCTGGAATCGGAGAAACGTACGTCGTCATCTTTGCATTCTTCTTCATTGCGAACAAATCTATGTTGGGCTTTCCCCAATAATTGAACAGGTGATCCGCCACACATTGATTCAGTTGCCATTCCGTAGGCAGAATGCTCATCCTTCGGCTCAATGAGTCTGCTAACAGATTCAGCCTTCCCGGAATATGAACGGCTTTCAAGGTGATCATATGATCCATGCACCAGCAAAGCAGCTTCCATGTCATCATACAGAGACTAGGCGACTTCGTTCCGTCCTGGCGGTTTAGGTAACTCACTACTGTAGAGTTGTCTGAACGTATTATCACAAATTTTCCCTCCACTTCTTATAAGAAGTGTTCCACGCCTAGAATTACAGCCCGCAATTCTAGCATGTTGATATGTTCCTTTGACCTTTCCAGATTCCAAATCCGTGATATAGTGGCTTCTTTCAGGCAAGCTCCCCATCCCTCCATCGATGCATCCGTAAACATCGTTACTTGAGGGTGGGGAGGGGGTCAGCATGACCCCCGCCAGGAGATTTCCTCTCTCCATCCACCAATGAAGGTGATGAATGAGAGGGTCCAACACTTGAATGCGCGAGTCCAGTGATCCTGAACTCTGCGTCCACTGAGCCATGAGAAACAATTGAATCGGCCACCTGCGTAAGGCCGCCTGAGGAATGACTGGTTCCATTGAAACCATCAGACCGTAACATTCTCAGATAGACTCGTGCTCGAATATAACGCCTGTTGCAAACCAACTGAATGCACGAGAGGAGATTTTCCACTCTCTCCTGGGATGGATAAATATATCCTATCTCCAGATCGAAGAACATACCCAGGTAAACAAACTTCTGGGATGGAGTCAGCTCTGATTTCTGAAAGTTGATTATCCAGCCTAAATCTGTGAGAGTTTTCAAAACTATCTCCAGATTTGCTGTCAAACTTTCTGGGTTGTGTGCTTTCAGCAACCAGTCGTCTATGTAAGCGTGAACAGCTATATTTCTCCTGCGGAGGTATGCCGTGATAGCAAGTACCACTCGAGTGAAGACCGTTGGAGCCGTCGAGATGCCGAATGGAAGAACCTTGAATTCCCATTAGCATCCCTGAAAAGCAAATCTCAGGAACAGACGAAAACTCCTTGCAATTGGAATGTGGAAATAAGCATCTATTGATGCTGTCCACATCCCCTTCTCTAACCCCAACAACACCGATCTTACTGTTTCCATTTTGAAACTCAGTGTATCTATAAACTTGTTTAGAGGTTTGAGGTTGAGAATTGGTCTCCACCTCCCCCCCCCCCCCCTGGTGTTCTTTGTCACAAGAAACACGGTTGAATAGAAGCCCGGGCAATCTTGCGCCGGTTGAATTGCTTCCTTTAGAATTAGAGATTCTATCTCCTCTTCTATGCACAACCGCTTGTCTGTATCTCTTGGAATTTGAGTCCATACCGGTACCAGAGACAGATGCAACGGCAGACCTCTTATCCATTCTGGACTGTACCCATGCGAAAGCCATTGCAAGACTAAGCGGTCCTGAATTAACCGCTTCCACTTCTGAATGTGGCAAGTCAAACGACCTCCCACTGGTGCACCTAGGGTTGACGGGGTGCCCATAAATTTTAGAAGTGGGAGTGTCTCTGGTACGAGTGACAACACCCGAGTGGTACCTGTAGTAACCGGAAAAAACTTGAGGTGCTGGCTGACATACAGCAGCACACTGCTGCTGGCGCGGCCGACGCACTCTCTGAACGTGGCCAGCCTGCTGGCCTCTGACAATGCCAGCACCGCCACGAGCGTACTGTTGTCGAGCAGCCGCGGGCTGAACACGCACGTGTTCTCTGCGTAGCACTTCAAACTGTGCGCGCAGCGCCCTCTGGTTGTTCACCAAAGTCACTGTCTCTTGGAGGTGCCAACAACCCTCACCTCCAAAAAGACCCAGGCCCGCCATCGGCGCTTGCAACAAGCGCGACTTGAGCTCTTGAGATGGGCACAAATTGTCCAACGCAAAAGTGCGCCTCGTCCTCAATGACTTCGTGACTGACCTAGTCAGACAGTCCAAGGCCAGGTTGATCCCATTCTGGATGGCTCGTTGAACTGTCACGGGGCTAAGTTGTTGCTGCACCGAGGCTGCTACTACCCCAGATAGCAGCTGAGAGACATGCGACAGCGCACTAATCGCTGCTCGCGAGCTCTCCTCGGTGTCGCGCAAGCCGGCATTAGCCGAGCGCATAGCGCCCGTGCACAACGTTCGTGTCAGCACAGGAACCCGGCCACGTATCTTCTCCCAGAGCGGCGCGGTTGTCCGCGCTCGGTCTGGCCGCTAGGCCATATTGAGCATACTGACTAGCAGTAACCCGACATCGCCTAGCAACCTCGCGGGGAGCCTTCGCGAGGCTACCTTTCGGTCTAATCGACTCCTCTACTCCAGAGAACATATCTAAGATATGTTCAGCATACGGCAGAGAGAGTCGTGTTGGCCAACGGCTTTGCCTGTAACCATGCCCGAGGGTTACCGGCGGCCATTTCGTCCACGGAGAGCTCTGGTCTGACAGCGAGGAGCCACGCACACGCTTCTGACCAGTCTTCATCCATGGCTACCTGCGAATTGCCGACGAGCAGCGGGCCCTCGTCATCTTCAACGGCATTCACAGGTAAGGCTGAGGAGGAGGAGGCTATAGACGAACCTGGCTGCCCAGGGAATGGACACGGGTCCGCGAGGGCTGGCATAACATTCTCCATAGGCTGACCAGGCACCAAGGTCGCAGTGGCCTTGACCTTGTGACCTGCGTGTTATCATGCTGCTTCCTAACATTATAGGTAACCATGTATTCAAATTTAGTTCCAATAGGATAAAACCAATGTAGACCACAGATTGTGCTTTTCACCTACAAGTTACCTTGCTGCTGCATTGAAATCCGTGCTGGAAAGTTACACAAGACCAAACCACCACCCCACCCCCTCCCTCCCAGCTAGACAAACTCTATGCCTGCCACCGCAAACACCCACACACCATCACTGGACACCGATGGCCACACAGCATAATTTCCAATGATGCACTATAAAAGATGTGTAATACATCACCGCTGTCTGTAAAACTCGCCAAGCAAAGATGGTCCATGTTTGTCCATGTGTTAAGGATGCCAGAAGACACACCAGCTCAGAGCCTTGGAATTCGCCATACTCTGAGCCAGCAAATACAAAGCCAGGAGAGGACATCATTGCATAAATCTGCTAGGCGTGCTATGAGGTAACCTCAAGAAACCAGGACTAACAGTAGGATTAAGCATTTCTATAATATAGGTAAACAAAAAACCTTAGTATTGGAAATAAAAACAAGACAGAGGCTGTAATGACCTTGACCGCGTATCTAGTGATATGACTATCAGCACACAGCTTCCTTATTTGATAGGGGACCATCTGTCCAAGATTAGTTCTGGTAATATTAAGTAATTCTGAAAGATAAATGTATATGATTTGCTAAACGTAAAAACTTAAATTTGAAAAAGCAGAGGTAAAATAGCACGGTCAGATGACCTTGACCTTTAATCTGGTGACCTCCATGTCACCATCCTGTATCCTCTTGGGATAAGCGACCATGTACCCACATTGTGTTCCAATAGGGTTAAGCAATCCCTAAACATAACCAGATATGATTTGCTAAGCCTAAAAACATTGAAAAACAGTTTTGTATCAAGGTCACAGTTAGCTTGACCTTTGATGTTGTCACCTCATTATCATCATGCTGCTTCCTAACCGTATAGGCAACCACATAGCCAAGTTTAGTTGCAATAGGATTAACTGATCCTGAAATATAAGTTGAGAAGTTTTGCTAAACGCAAAAACTTAACCTTATTGACCCCGTCGTGAAAAGTGATACATATGTCTCGCTTTCTGCTTCGCAAGCGAGACAAAAACTGACATCCTGGAATTCAAGTTTCAAAGCGGTTGAATATTTTGAAACTAATTTGACCGAGGGCTGGTGTTGCTTATGGCAGCTACAGCTCCACCAGGAAAATTAGCTTCAAAATGTTCAACAGAATGTTTATTAAATTTGAAATTCATCAAAGACATAGTTTGTACACTTCATGATAGACTTTTAGATTGTCACGACAAAGCTATACATCGTCATTGTGATGTCAGCTAACATGTGATGTATTTGATTATAATGTCAGATACTTGAGTGACAGATCAAATCCCTCCATTATTCGTCACTTTGCTTGAGAAAGGAGAATCACTTTCATGCCTAAAACGGCCAAGGATGGTCTGTTCCCTCAGGACTACAATGGCCGAGAACAGCTTACATAGCTTAAAATATCATTGCTACCAAAATTTTGCAATGAAGAGTTAGATCCTTTAGCTGTTATACATTCACAATAAGGAGCCTAATCTTTGCCGTGTATCACGTCATCGGTGTATGGGTAGCAGCTATGTTAAGAAAGTGACACCCCCACTCACCCACCCACCCACCCACCCCCATCCAACCAGGTTCAATTGTGCAGAATTTTGGTGACCCACCCATATCGCGGCGACGATATAGTGTATAGCGCCATCAGAAATCCTATAACTAATGGATGGGCTGTCTACAGTCGGTGTGGTCCTGAGTAGACAGGCTGTTTTTAGGTATAAGTAGGCATTTAAAACTAACTATTTATTCTGTTGCAATATGTTAAATTTACAAAAATTATGGGGAAAGACTTAGTCCCCATGGAACATCAATGTATATATCAATTTATGTGCTGCCTTTTATGTGCTCAGCTATTTATTGATACCATTGTGAAGGCCATCACTATTCCTTCTGCACTGTAACTTCATATGAGTTAGAAGACTTTTCCAAAATGTCTGCCAAGGAGGATACTGACATTTATGGTTTTCAATTTTCAGTGCAAAAAACCATTCTGGAGGATATTTCACATCTTCTTCCAGAGAAGAGACTTCAGAAGTAATATATATATATATAATAACTCTATGATATTCCTAATTGGATTCTTATATGCTCCATGGCTAAAAATACTCAAGAATGTTTTACTGTACCGACATATTTCCTGGTCCAATCACAGTAACATTATCAGCACCCGCAGTTAGACGGTCATTCGCCCCATGACCTGCAACTAGAGATCTGTGCATGGCATGGTCACTCTCCTCAGATGTCTCAACTAGAACAGGGGACTGACCGGACAGTACTCGCCGTAAACTTCTTGATGTTACAATCGGCTGGAATGAAGAAAGGCTATAATAGATTATGGTCAAAGTTAAACCTGTATATAAAGACCATCTAACTAATGGAGACAGATAAAGGAGGCGCTCCAATCCTACCTATATTAATAGGATGATAAACGTACTTACTTACTTACTAGTACCATGAGAGGGGCGATCCATCCCACATGATCTTATAATTCAAATTACTTCTTGTTGTCACAATGCACTGACATACCAAATTTTATGCAACTCCATTAAAAGATTCTAAGGTTGTTCTCTGGAAATTAATCTGGACAGACAGACAGACACACAGGAGTGAATTATTATGCTCCCCGTTTAATAAAAATATATATATGTAAACTAAGGAGAATATGTTATGTAAAAATATATGATCAATATCTTTATTTTAATATATATATATTACATTATCCAAGATGTTACAATTTGACATTTTTCCTTACTTGAGTAGCCTTTGCAGCAAAACTGCTTAAGTAACTCGGAACCGTGTCCAGAGAGCTAGTGCTATGCAGTGGCTCCAAGCTAATGCTACTGCTTGTCTTTGAACTATGACTGCCTGACTTTGACAGTGAGCTCACGTCACCAAGATCACCCGATGTCACCGTACTTGTGCTGCGCGAGGGTGACATCTCTGCAGGAAGATATCTGATGGTCTCGTGACTACTCTTCTCAATCAACACAGGCTCCTCAGTTTCCTGGTAAAATGTGGCAGAGATTAACCCTTTAATGGTTAAGCTGGATCTTGAATTTAGCAATACCTTGAACTAAATTAAAACACAATCAACACACACTACTCGCTACTGCAATCACCCACCCACCCATATGCATGCACACTCAGACACATATGCATGCAGGCACGCACACTCACAGACACACACACACACACCTGTGCGCAATCATGCACACACACACCCATATACGAAACAAGAGGCCTGTATCACTCACCTGAAATTATTGGCCACTGGCACAAATGGACAAAACGAGATTACTGCTGCCAAAATTTACTACCTAATTTCTGTGAAGGTTTAGTCAACTTTTATTAAAATTGGGTCAGTTGTTAATAAGTAGTCATTTATGATTTTCTTCAGAAAATCCAAGATGGCCACCAAACAAGCTAAATTTTGATTGATCCACGACGGACATATTTTTTTACGTATCACCTTTCATTGGACAAATTTTAATGGCATTTCGGCCCTAATCATATCTGCCAAATTCGGGTCCGATCCGTTCAACGGTTCTGGAGTAGTTTTCGCGAAAAATAGCTCATCCAAGATGGCCGTTGAATTCCCTTGAACAAACTTGTTTCAGCTCTTTCCCTTAGATCATATTTCATGAGGTTTGCATCGATCCCGGTTTCGGAGATTTTTAAAGATATTGCATAAAATCAGTCAAAATCCAAGATGGCCACCGACCAAATTGGCTTCGTTTGAAAACACTTGATTCTCTATGCCATGAGGCTTGTTCCTGCCAAATACAATTGAAAGTGGCCCAGTAGTTCTTGAGAAGACATTTTAAATTTCCCATTGCTTTAGTATTGGAGCTTTTAGCGGGAAAATGATCCAAGATGGCCACCAAACCATTTATCCAACAGTTTCAAAAACGGCAGAGTTGAGATCAGAATACCCAAAAACATATATAACCCAATTTCGGCCTCAAAATCCATCAAATTAAAAAATTCAATATGGCCGCCAAACACCCTACATTTTGATTGGCCCATGGCGGCCATGTTTTTTGACGGATCAACTTCGCTTGAACACACTTTAATGACCCTTAGTCCTTAATAAAATTTCTTACAAATTTCAGCCTGATCCCTTCAGCGGTTCTGGGTCATTTTCGGGAACACTAGGTCATCCAAAATGGCTGCCGAACTATTTGGCCAATCAAGTTCCCTTGAACAAACTTGTTTCAACTCTTTCCCTAGATCACATTTCATGAGTTTTGAATGGATGCCCCAAAGCCCTTTCAGAGAATATTTTTCAAGATATTTTTTTTTAATTGGCCAAAATTCAAGATGGTCACCGGCCGAATTGGCCAATCGGTTTCCTTTGAACAAACTTGAATCTCTAAGCCCTAAGGATTGTTCCTGCCAAATATAATTGAAATCATCCTAGCGGTTCTTGAGAAGTCGTTTTAAGGAAAAGTTGGCAGACGACAGATGGACGACGGACACACGACCCGACAGTCGCCATGGCATAAGCTCACTTGGCCTTTCAGGTCAGGGTGAAAGGCCATGTGAGCTAACAACAAAGACTACAGGGATTAGCTACGTCAGTCATGGCCTACATATTGAGGCTGCTCTCTAACAAAGGCTAGGGGATTCTACATATTGAGGCTGTTCTCTAACAAAGACTATGGGGATTCTACATATTGAGGCTGTTCTCTAACAAAAAGCTATGGGGAATCGAATCAGCTACATAGAAAAGGATAGGGGGCTCCTTATCCCTTTCAACACAGGAACCTGATTCTCAAATTCAGCATAATAGCCAAAAATAAATTGTAAATCATTTATTAAATTAAAATCACAAGTGATCGTGGCCCTCCACGTTATACTCTCCTTTATTAAATTAGTTTGTTGCACCGACAAACATCTCTCCAGTATATCTGACTGCGTATATATAATACTTGCCTCTGAAATCGTTTCATTAATCAGTTTGCCTCCTTGAGAGTACTCGACCGTAATTACTCGTTTTGTGTAGCGATAGGTTGTCTCCGTAATAATTGTCCTCTTCGCAATCAATGGAGGAGAAGCATCAAACTGGAAAATAAAATAAACCTTACAACTCTGGTGTAAAAAAATTTCAATTTTCACATTAAACTCGAAAACATTGTTTGACTCAGAGGGCCCCGCAATCACGGAAAATACCTTTCCCTCTATAGTAGGTAGCAATTTTATTCAAAGCCTTAATTTATAAAATAAAAAAATATTAAAAAAAAACAACAAAACAACCCAAAAGCCCCAAGGGGTCTGTATCACTCACCTGGAATTATTGGCCACTGGAACTACCGAACAAAACGAGATGACCACTGGAACAAGATGGCCACCAGCCAAACCAAATTGGCTGTTCGGCATTGTTTGAACAAACTTGAATCTCTATGCCGCAAGGATTGTTCCAAACATAATTGAGATCGGCCCACTGGTTTTTGAGGACATTTTAAATTTCCTTTTGGCGGGAAAATGATCCAAGATGGCCGTCAAAGCGTTTATCCGACAGTTTCGAAAATGAAAATTTGAGATCAGAATACCCAAAAACATATATATAAAACCAATTTCGGCCTCAAAATCCGTCAAATAAAAAAATCCAACATGGCCACCAAACTTGCTACATTTTGATTGGCCCACAGCGGCCATGTTTTTGGATGGATCAACTTCCCTTGAATAAACTTTAATGACCCTTAGTGCCTAATTATATCTCTCAAATTTAGGCCTGATCCCTTCAGCGGTTCTGGAGTTGTTTTCGCGAAAGCTAGGTCATCCAAAACGGCGTCCGACCTATTTGGCCAATCAAGTTCCCTTGAACGAACTTGGTTCAGGTCTTTCCCTAGATCATATTTCATGAGTTTTGAATTGGTACCCCAAGCAGTTTTGGATAAGATTTAAAAATATATTTCTAAAAATCAGCCAAAATCCAAGATGGCCGCCAGCTAAATTGACTTATCGGCTTCCTTTGAACAAACTTGGATGCCTATTGCCTAAGAATGCTTTCTGCCAAATATAATTCAAATCAGCCCAGTGGTTCTTGAGAAGAAGTCATTTAGAGGAAAAGTTGACGGACGACGGATGGACGATGGACGGACAGACTCTCGCCATGGCATAAGTTCAAGTGGCCTGTCAGGCCAGGTGAGCTAATAAAAAAATAAGGTAATTGACAAAAATTGTAAGTTTTTGCATTAAAAATCACATTTTCACCCAAAATCTTAGACCTATAAAGGTGAATCCTCTAAAAGGCACCTCTAACGAGTGGTAAGGGTTAATGAACCTAAGTGGATGTGGGAGGCTGGGGTGGAGGGGAAAGGAATATGAAGCAAAGGTCAGTGTATGGTCTGCAAACTCTGATTATTTTATTCATTAAAAGATGACAAGAATCAACTAAGTCTGTAAATATCTGCCAGGTGGTCGGTAAAATGCTTGACAAAACTGAGCGATTACAGCTGCTAGCTTACAATATCAGAGATGAGAGTGACAACTGAAGAAAAACACTAAAAAAGTTTGAAAACCACTGAAAAACACTTACCACACTTAGAAAAAGGTTAGTTTTAAAGGTATTTAATCAAAAGCAGAAGCTTTTGAAATCCCAATTTTATCAAAAATCAGTGTTTCACATCATGAGAGCATACTTACCTCCCTAACACTCTTGATATACTAATATATCGGCTCTAAATTCAATAATATTCAGAATTATAAAACGTTAGGTGCCCCTAATGGGCAGGGGGATATACACAGTCATGCACATGACAGACCCCACCCACTGCACATGCGCATACTGCTACTTCTGTTTTCTAATATATTGGCTTACATGCAACAATTGGAAAACTTTCCAAGCTCTTTTTGAGAATATTTACTATTTATAATCAACCATTTCCATAAATGGCTGATGCAAAAACGCCAGAGGAGTCCTCCTCATCATCCATTAAGGTTCCATACCTTAATTAAGACTTGTAACTTTTAGATGTTACCAGTTTTCGTTCGCGGCCGACCTGACGTTAGCGCGTTTTTAGGCGCTGGGAATCCTTTAGATTCTCCCAGCGCCTAGGTCTACTAATCCCTTGTGTCTTTGTGTCCACAGGATCATCTATGAATGATAAGTGCTCCTGTTTTTCACTCAGAGGTTGATCACATCTCTTTTTCTGACTTTTCATTAGGATATGTCTACGGGTCAGAAATATAGGACGAGTAAATATCTCCCTCCTTTTGTCCAATCCCCTTCATCAGACTACAGACTCGGCGGATGGATGGACATGTTCTTCTGCACAAGAGGATGGTTTGCCTGTGCTCAGGATAAGGGAGTTTATTAGTTATGGCACCTAATTATTTGAAAACATTTAACAATTTTTGCTGCCACCTTTATTGCACTGTATTCTCTCTTGTATGTGCATGGTTTTCTCAGATATATAATTTAATATTATATTATTCTTGAGTAATGAATGTAGGTAGTCACTAGGTATTTCTTGCATTCATTTTCTGATGTCTCCTCTCCTTAAGGGGCTGTTGCATTGAGGTTTGATGTCATAATCAACCAGAGATTTTTTTCTTTCCTTGATGTCATAATCTTAGTTTAGAGAAATCAAACTGATGTCATTATCATCCTTTGTAATGAATGTGGAGAGATATCTAGATAGTCATAATCTTTTTCTCTCGTCTTTCTAACATTCTTAATAGGATTTCCCTGGTTGTTTTTTTGTTGTTGTTTAACAAGAGACGACATCTGTCCCTTCGGGGTTGTCAGTAATAAAAATGGGTGTCTTCTCTCTCGAGTTTGTTTCTTGTATTTACTAAAAAGAAATAACAAATTTACAAACTAAAATACTCATTCTCAGTCTCTTGATATGCCTACCTTTCAGAAATCATCATGTCCACAATGTCTAAAGCATCTGAAGGCCAGATTCTTCCCCAACCCTTGCCCATCTGAGTGGGGGCAGGGGGAATCTAACCTCTGAATTCTTAGGTTCTTAGTGAGCTCGAGGCCTTCAAGATAGAATTAGTGAGATGCGCAGGACTTTGACAGACCTGATGCCTGACATGCTTCGTGGTTCATTACCGGGCACAGGTGTTTCATCTTCCTGCGCATCGACCTCAGTGCAGGTAGCCCCCGTCCCTGGATCATGCCCTACTAGGTCGGACAAGGTTTTCAGTGATCCAGGGGCGGCCGTTTTGGACCCAGGCTTGATGTTCGCATCGCCTGGTGATCCAGCGGCACGGGCAGCATCAGGTGGGACCCGACCAGCAGGCCTGACCACGATCACTCGTGGAGTAACCTCGTCATCTGCCCTCGGGAATTCTCCTGGTCAGTCTGGGTTAGCTCTCCTTGTTAACCCAGAGTCTACCTTTCCTGACCAGGAAGATGACGAAGACTACCTGCTCGGCCCACAAGATGATCATGAAGTCATGGATGCGAGCGTTTACACTCCTCTCATGGGGAGCGCGGCCGCTCACACTTATGGTTCTGTTCCCTCGGGAGCAGGTTTCATGATACAGCCTGTGGGCCGATTTGGAGTGGATGGCCGCCCGTATAAGATACCAAGCTTAGCCGTGGAATCTCATACAGACAACCTGGTCCGCGCTAGTGTGCTTTATACCCCTCACATGAGCGCGGCCTCGGTGTGCAGCCTGCCCGTGGAGAATGTCATGCCAGCTCTCACGGGCCCGTATGCATTCCCTGGGCAGCCGGGTACGTCTGTATCCTCCTCCATGGCCCCAGTAGCCTCCTCCATGGCCCCACCTGCGAATGCCATTGAAGATGATGAGGGCCCGCTGCTCGTCGGCAATTCGCAGGTGGCCACGGATGACGACTGGTCTGATGAGTGCGTGTGGCTCCTCACTGTCTGACCAGAACTCTCTGTGGACGAATCGGCAGCCAGTAACACGCAAGCGTGGTTACAGGCGAAGCTGTTGGCCACCTCGGCTCAGTCTCTGCCGTACGCTGAGCATATCTTAGATATGTTCACGGCAGCAGAGGAGTCGATCAGACCGAAAGGTCGCCTCGCGAAGGGCCCCCCCCCCCCCCCAACCCCCCGGGTTGGTAGGCGATGCCGAGTTACTGCCAGTCAGTACACTCAGTATGGTCTAGCGACCAGACTGAGCGTGGATAACCGCGCTGCTCTGGGGGAAGACACGCGGCCAGGCTCTCGTATGCGCACGGCTAATGCTGCTTTGCGTGACACCGAGGAGAGCTCGCGAACACCGATTAGTGTGCTGTCTCACGTGTCTCAGCTGCTATCAGCAGCCTCGGTGCACCTGGCGTTGCATTTTGTCTGACTAGGTCGGTCACCAAGTCACTGAGGATGAGGCGCACATTTGCCTTAGACAACTTATGTCCATCCCAGGAGCTCAAATCGTGCTTGTTGCAAGCGCCGATGGCGGGCCCTGGTCTTTTTGGAGGTGAGGGTTGTCGGCACCTCCAGGAGACGGTAAACTTGGTGAATAATCAGAGGGTGCTGCGCGCACAATTTGAGGTGTTGCGCAGAGTACAGGTGCGTGTTCAGACCTCAGCTGTTCGACAGCAGTACACACGTGGCAGTGCTCGCAGTGTCAGAGGCCAGCAGGCCGGCCGGGTTCAGAGACCGCGCCGACCACGCCAGCAGCAGTGTGCTGGCTGCTGTACATTAGCCAGCGCTTCAAGCGCAGCCAGCCAGGCAGCAGCCTGCACACTGTAGTGCACGTGGTGCTGGGCGAGGTGCGCGTGGAGTGGCGCGTGGTAACCGAGCCTGATGGCCTAAAAATTTTCTCGCTTACCACAGGTACCACCCAGGTGTTGTCACACGTACCAGACACACCCACTTCTAAAATTTATGTGCACCCCATTAACCCTAGGTGCACCAGTGGGAGGTCGTTTGACTTTCCACATTCAGGAGTGGGAGCGGTTAATTCAGGACCACTTAGTCTTGCAATGGCTTTCGCGCGGATACAGTCCAGAGTGGATAATAGGTCCGCAATTGCATCTGTCTCTGGTACCGGTCTGGACTCAAATTCCAAGAGATCCAGACAAGCGGTTGTGCATAGAAAAGGCGATAGAATCTCTAATTCTAAAAGAAGCAATTCAACCGGCGCAAAATTGCCCAGGCTTCTATTCAACCATGTTTCTTGTGACAAAGAACACCGGGGGGTGGGGGGGTGGAGACCAATTCTCAACCTCAAGCCTCTAAACAAATTTATAGACACACCGAGTTTCAAAATGGAAACAATAAAAATCGGTATTGTTGGGGTTAGAGAAGGGGATGTGGACAGCGTCGATAGATCTAAAGGATGCTTATTTCCACATTCACATTGCAAGGAGCTTTCGCCAGTTCCTGAGATTTGCTTTCCAGGGACGCCAATGGGAATTCAAAGTTCTCCCATTTGGTATCTCGACGGCTCTGAGGGGCATCACTCGAGCGGTCCTTGCTATCACGGCATACCTCTGCAGGCGAAGTATAGCAGTCCACACTTACATAGATGACTGGTTGTTAAAAGCACACAACCCAGAAAGCTTGACAGCAAATCTGGAGATAGTTTTGAAAACTCACAGATTTAGGCTGAATAATCAACTTTCAGAAATCAGAATGACTCCATCCCAGAAGTTTCTTTACCTGGGTATGTTCTTCGATCTGGAGATAGGATATGTTTATCCATCCCAGGAGAGTGGAGAATCTCCTCCCATGCATTCAATTCGTTTGCAGAGGTCGTTATATTCTAGCACGAGTCTATCTGAGAATGCTAGGTCTGATGGTTTCAATGGAACCAGTCATTCCTCGGGCAGCCTTGCACAGGTGGCCAATTCAGCCGTTTCTCAAGACTTGGTGGACGCAGAGTTCAGGATCACTGGACTCGCGCATTCAAGTGTGGGATCATGCTGACCCCTCACCACCCTCAAGTAACAATGTTTACGGATGTATCGATGGAGGGATGGGGAGCTTGACTGGAAGAAGCCACAATATCAGGGCTTTGGAATCTGGAACAGTCAAAGGAGCACATCAACATGCTGGAATTACGGGCTGTAATTCTAGGCCTGGAACACTCTTTAAAAGAAGTGGAGGGAAAATTTGTGTTGATACATTCAGACAACTCAACAGCAACGAAGTCGCCCAGTCTCTGTATGATGACATGGAAACTGCTTTGCTGGTGTATGGATCATATGATCACCTTGAAAGCAGCTCATATTCCGGGAAGGCTGAATCTGTTAGCAGACTCATTGAGCCAAAGGATGAGCATTCTGCCTACGGAATGGCAACTAAATCAATGTGTGGCGGATCATCTGTTCAATCATTGGGGAAAGCCCAACATAGATTTATTCGCAATGAAGAAGACTGCGAAGATGATGATGTACATTTCTCCGATTCCAGAGCCAAGCGCTATCGCAATAGATGCATTAGCTATAAGTTGGAAGGGAATGTATGCATACGCATACCCTCCAACAATCCTGATTCCAAGGATTCTTTAGAAGATCAAGCAGGGGGAATGCCAAGTACTTCTGATCGCCACAAATTGGCCAAGCCGATCATGGTTTATGGATCTGCTGGACCTTCTGGTCCGCAATCCGGTTCCTCTGCCTCTGATGGACAATATTATCTTCCAGGACAAGACCCTTCACAACTATCCGTCAATGTTTCAATTGACTGCATGGATGTTGTCAAAAAATCTGCTATTAAGGAGGGCTTTTCTGAGCAAGCAGCCAATTTCATGGCCAGAGCCAGAAGGCTGAATGGTGATCCTGGTGCTAAAGCATGGTGTCCTGTCTGTGCTTTAAATAAGTCAACCTCCAGAGCTTATAATTATAAAATCAACAGATTTGCAGAATGGTGCTCAAAAAGATGTGTTAATCCAATGGATGCATCTATTCAGGTAGTAGCTGATTTTCTCTGTCACCTGTATGATGCTTATAGTCTTACGCCTAATTCTATTCCTGGATATAAATCAGCATTAATGACTGTTATCTCTTGCTTGGCAAAGAGGGGAAGTGATGAGGTATGTGTTTTAAATACCCTTATCAAAGGTATGGGAAATCTCAGACCGAGAAATCCTCCACTGACACCATCATGGAGTCTTTCTCTGGTTTTTCAAGTTTTGAGTGATAAACCTTTTGAACCACTTAGTGCTATTTCTATAAAATTATTGACACTTAAAGCTGTATTTTTAGTTGCGGCAGCATCAGCCAGATGCAGAAGTGAAATTCATGCCTTGTCTGCTGAGTCTGACCGTTATATAGTTACAGGTGAGGAGTCTACCGAGATTGAATTTCTTGGCTAAGAATCAATCTTTAAAATATCTGGGTCAACGTATTATTTTACCTGCCTTAACCAGATATGATCCTGGTGCTAAAGCATGGTGTCCTGTCTGTGCTTTAAATAAGTACAAAAGAAGAACTCAGGTTTGGTGGACGGACCCATGCTCCCTATGGTTGTCATATATTATTAAATATTAGGGCGTCAAGAGACACTATTTCCATAAGACAGCCACTGGAATTCAAGTAGATAGAGCCAAGGCTCATAGTGTCCATGGTGTGGTAACTTCCACAGCATTATTTAATGGTCTTTCTATTGAAGACATTATGTCAGTAGCCCAGTGAATCAAGTTTTACCGACCATTACCTCCATGACACTTCAAACCTGCTCACCGTCTGTCCTCAGAAAATAATGTAGATGTATATATTTGTAATCAGTTTTCCTCCTCTGCTATTTACAAATATCACATTTGTTGGTAGGGTATCCCTACTATTTCTGGTATCATTCTCTTCATCCAGTGGGGGGGGGGGGGAGCACATTTGCCTTTTGATCAATCTCTCTTCATCGGTCGATTATCCGATGCAAAATTCTATTCCTGGTTGTGTTTTAAAACACAATTTCAGATGTTTTAAATCGCTTGAAAATTCAAAGAGCTAGTCTCTTCGAGGGTGTACCGGTTTTAGGACCATGCCTCCCTCCCACCAAATTTACTTTCAAATTCTGGCTTTTAGCAAGAGTCTTAGGGAGGTAAGTATGTCCTCATGATGTGAAATAAGAAAATTTATCAAATTTCTTTTTCATGCGCGAGATGACATACTTACATCCCTAACAGGATCCTGGCCTTCACCTCACGGAGGCCTGGTCCTTTGGTTATTTGAAGTTGCTTCTATGTCAGCCAATATTTATTAACAGAAGTATCAGTATGCGCATGCGCAGTAGGTGGGGTCTGTCATGTGCATGACTGTGTACATCCCCCTGCCCATTAGGGGCACCTAACTTTTTATAATTCTGAATATTATTGAATTTAGAGCCGATACACTAGCATATCAAGTGTTAGGGAGGTAAGAATGTCATCTCACTCGTGAAAAAGAAATCTGATACATTTTCGTATATCCACTGAAGACTCTCATGTATGTTACATAATAAACAAAGAAATGTAAAATGTCACTGTAAATCTTATTCATGGCTTACATGTACCTATTATTTTCATTTGAATGATTTTAGTATGTAGTATATCATGCCATTTAAATATTGTATTTCCTTTAACATTTATTCTGTTGAATATTTTGAAATTAATTTGACTGGGAGCCATCTTCCAGTCAAATTAATTTCAAAATATTCATCACTTTTTTAGCTTTGAAAATGAGATATGGGGAATGCCTCGGTGAAAGGGTCAAAGCACTACTTTTTGAGTGGATGTTTAACCATCACGTGGCAACAGGCAAATGGAGGGATCCATTTCTACCTATGCCACACTTATTTCTAGCTATGCCACCCATTTCAACATCGTCGTGTCGT